>CM038669.1:693209067-693687938 GCA_021605145.1 Aegilops bicornis
GCTAATGAGTTAGTTACGGAATGATGCATTACATAGCGAGCAAAGAGACTTGCGGTAATGAGATTGAACTAGGTATTGGATCTGGCGATCGAGATCTCGGGCAAGTAACATACCGATGACAAAGGGACAACAACGTATGTTGTTATGCGATTTGACCGAAGTAAAGATCTTACGTAGAATATGTAGGAGCCAATATGAGCATCCAGGTTCCGCTTATTGGTTATTGACCAAGAATAGTTCTAGGTCATGTCTAGTTCAATTTGGTAAGTCACTTAACAACGGTTTGACTGGCAGTTATATTATGAGTTTATGAGTTTTGATGTACCGTAAAGGAGTTCAGGTCCGGATGAGACGGGGGTTGTGAGGAATCTCGAAATGGTCGAGGCGTAAAGATCGATGTTGACTATATTGAGTTGGAAGGATTCAGGATGATTAGGGTATTTTTGGTCTGGGAAGTATGGGAATTCATGGGAGGTATGGGCCTTATTGGGCCACCTGTCACAAGAATGAGGAGAGATTGGGCGAGGGAGGCCTGCGCCCCCCTGCCTTGCATTCGGCCTGGTAATAAAGGCGCAGCCCCCTTTCCTCTCCCTCTCCCCTCTTGCCCTATCCTACTCCAATGACCAGGAGGTGGAATCGCTAGGACTAGGGAGTCTCTAGTGGGACTCCCCTGGCCGCGCCTCCTCCTGAACCATTGCCCTCCCTTGCTCCTTTATGAGGCGGGGCACCCCATGACTTACAGTTGATCTACGGATGGATTTCCTTGGTGTGGTGCCCCCCTCCACCATATTGCCGGTCCTTATGGTCGCGAACTTAGGCAGCCTCATGACAAAGTCATATTGTCATGAACTTATTTGAAACCTCTTGTGATGGAGCATCATCGCCGTCACCGCCGTCGTCTTGGTAGACTCATCCAAGCGCTTTCTTTGGATCGGGGCGAGGATGCGATCATCGGGCGAGCGATGTGCGAACTCCGTGGTGCCATGCGTTGGTGCCCAGATCGGTCGGATCGTGAAGGCGACTACATCAACCGCGTTGTTATAGCAGCTTCAACTACGGTCTACGAGGGAGTGCGTTCCTCCTCTAAAACGTTGCTATGCCATCACGATCTTAATGCGTAGGAATTTTTGAAATTTTCGTTTCCCCAACAGCCTGGCACTCCAAGAACTGGTTTATGCGTTGATGTCATATGCCTGAGTAGGAACCTAAGTGAGTTGTGGGCCGATATAAGTCATCTTGCTTACCGGCATATCATACTTTAGTTCGGCGGTATTGTGAGATGAGCGGCCGGACCCGGGCAATGCCTTGACAAGCTTCTGCAGCGAGGCCCCAGTTTCACCGCCGGCACTTTCGTTGCTTAAAAGGTGACCGGCCGGTGTCATCTCTCTCACTTTAGTTGAGCCCGTAAAGTGTAGCTCGCGCCCGATCCTATGAAGGATTAAAACAGCACCAACTTGACAAACTATCGTTGTGGTTTTGATGCGTGAAGTAGAGCGGTTCTTGCACTGGAAATAGTAACAACCACGTAAACTTTACAACAACAAAGTAGAAGGCGTCTAACTTGTTTTTTGGGGCGTATTCCCTGATGTGATATGGTGAGCGTTAGGACTATATATTTTATTGTATGAGATGATCATGTTTTAAAGCAAGTTATATTGGCCCAGCGGGGAGCCATATGGTTATCGCTTTATTATATCCCGAAATGCAAAGCCATGTAATTGCTTTACTTTATCACTAATACGTGGCGATAATTACATTAAATCCCCAATAGTTGGCGAGGAGCGACAACGATGCTACGATGGAGATCAGGTGTCGGCGGTGGCGATGGTGATCATGGCGGTGCTTAGGAGATGGAGATCACAAGCACAAGATGATGATGGCCATGTCATATCACTTATATTGATTGCGTGAAATGTTTATCACATATGCATCTTATCTTGCTTTGATTGACGGTAGCATTATAAGATGATCTCTCACTATTAAATTATCAAGAAGTGTTCTCGACAGTATACCGTTGAAAGTTCTTAGTGTTGAGACACCGCGTGATGATCGGGCATGTATTGGAAATACTGCGTTCAAATACAGCGGGTACCAACGATTCGCCGCAGCAGAAATACTCCTGAAAGGTTAAACTTAGCCCGAGCCTAGCCTGTGAGGTGCCTTCCGGAACACGGCCAAAGAAGGTCGGCGTGAATCATATAGTAGATATGATCCCAGCATATTGATGTTCACCAGATTGAAACTACTCCAGGTTTCGTCACATGACGATGGGACATGGTGAAGTTAATATGGATCCGCGTAATCACTTAGAAGATTAGAGGGATGTCTATCTAAGTGGGGAGTTCTTAAAGTAATATGATTAATTGAACCAAATTTAGCATGAACTTAGTCCTGGTAGTATTTTGCAAATTATGTTGTAGATCAATAGCTTCGCGTTGTTGCTTCCCTATGTTTGTTGCTTTCATATGTTTATTTTAATATGTTCCTAGAGAATTGTATTGAAAAATGTTAGTAACAATGATGCGGATTGGATCCGTGATACGAGGTTTATCCTCATTGCTGCGAAGAATTATGTCATAATGCACGCTGGTAGCCAGACCCTATTGCAGGAGCAAATCGGGCGTTATGAGCGTTTGGCTAGCTCAATATGATGACTACTTGATAGTTTAGTGCACCATACTTAGCGGCCCAGAATCGGGACTTCAAGAAGGTTTTGAGCGTCGTGGACCATATGAGATGTTCCAGGAGTTGAAGTTAATATTTCAAGCAAATGCAGGGTTGAGAGATATGAAGTCTCTAACAAGTTCTATAGCTAAAAAGATGGAGGAGAATCGCTCCAACTAGTGACAACCATCGAGCATGTGCTAGCAGATTGTCAAGCAGGTACTTTAATAGAAAAATTCCGGGTTGTGTTCCGGATAAGATAGTGATTGACAATTCTCCTTGCAATCCATGTACTAGTTACTAGAAACTTAAGTGATGATGAACTATAGTATACGAGGGATAATGAAAAGCGATTCCAGGCTCGCCATTGATCCAGAAATCGGCGAAGGTAGAAATCAAGAAAGAGCATCAAGTGTTGATGGTTGACAAGACCACTAGACTCAAGGAAAGGGCAAAAGGAAGAAAGGGAACTGAAGAGCGGCAAGCAAGTTGCTGCTTTCGAGTGGCTAAGTCTGAATCTAAGCCTGTTAAAGACTAAGTGCTTTTCACGCAATGGGTAGTCCTTTGAGCGGAACTCTACTAAATATTTGGCGGATAAGAAGGATAGCAAAGTGAACAAGAGTATATTTAATGCTCTGAGGTTATTGATGTGTGCCTTACTAGTGTTTATAGCAGCCCACAGTATTTGATACTTGTTAGGTTGCTAAGCATTAAGGTAACTCGATCAGCTTGAGTTGCGAATGAGCGAAACTAGTTGAAGGGAAGTGACGATGAGTGTTAAGAATGAGATTCAAGATTGATATGATCATCATCGCACCTCCCTATACTCTCGGGATTGATGTTGAACCTAAATAAATGTTATTTGGCGTTTTGACCGAAAAAGCAGTCGGTGTAACAAGAATATGATTTGATCATCATTTATCGAGCATCTCTAGCAGATGGTTATTCATGTAAGTTAGAGGGCATTGTTCGTTTACATGAATAAAACCTTCTATTACTTACACCCAATGAAAATGGTTTGTTGGATCTCGATAAGTGTGATACACATATTCATAATATTGAAACCAAAAGATGTAAAGTTAATAATGATAGTGCAACTTATTTGTGTATGCAGTTTGAGTCATATTGGTGTAAAAGCGCATGAAGAAACTCCATCTTGATGAACTTTTGGAATCACTTGATTGTAGATCATTTGATGCTTACTTGAGCAGGTACCTTTTGGGCAAGATGACTAAAACTCCGTTCTCGGAACAATGGAGACATTCGTTGGACTTGTTGGAAATAATACATACCGATGGGTGGTGGTTATGCGATCAACCATCGAGCATGTCTAGCAGATGCTCGTGGCACCACACCGTAAAAAAATATCATTATTTTCGACCTTCACAGATGATTTGCACTCCAGCAGATATGCGTATATCTTCTTGATGAAACATAAATGCAGAAATAGTTGAACGGTTCAAAAGAATTTCAGAGTGAAGTAGAAAATCATCGTAACAAGAAAATAAATTTTCCTTGATGTTGATGGAGATGAATATTGAGTTACCGAGTTTGGTCTTACATCGAATAACGAAGTGGAATAGTTTCACAGCTCATACATCCGGAACACCACAACGTTATGGTGTCTAGGAAATCATATAGTACTTTATTTTGATATAGATGCGATCAATGATATCTCTTACCGATTTACCAATATCGTTTTGGGGTTATGCATTAGAGACAGGCACATTCCGCGTTTAATAGGGCACCATCTAAATCCGTTGAGGCGACAAGTATGAACTATGGTTTTACTTGATAAACCTGGTATGCGTTTCTTAAAAGTTTGGAGTTGTGATGCTTATGTGAAAAGTTTTCACGATAAGCTGAACCCAAATCGGAGAATCGTCTTCGCCTGCTCAAAGGTAACTGTTGGGTACACCTTCTATCCGCAGATCCGAAGGCAAGTTTTCATTGCTAAGATGGATCCTTTATAGAGAAGAAGTTTCTCTCGAAAAAGAAGTGAGTGGGAGGAAAGTAGAACTTGATGAGGAGTAATTGTACCTTCTCCCTTATTGGAAAGTAGTTCATCATAGGAAATCAGTTCGGACTGATTCTACCAATTAGTGAGGAAATTAATGATGATGATCATATGAAACTTCGGATCAAGTTGCTACCAAACCTCGTGGAGTCTTCGGATCACTTTTGAGTAGTGCGGTAATCAAAATAGTACACGTGCCAAGTCATGTTACTGAACCATGATGAACCTCTGAACTATGAGGAAGCCGATGATGAGCCCAGATTCCACGAAATGGCTTGAGGCCATGAAATCACGAGATAGGATCCATGTATGAGAACAAAGTATGGACACTGATTGACTTGCTCGATGGTCGACAAACCATGTTAAATAAATGGATCTTGAGAGGAAGAGCCGGACACTGATAGTAGTGTTACTATCTACAAAGCTCGACTTGTCTAAAGGTTTTCGACTAGAAGTTCAAGGTGTTGACTACAATGAGATTTTCTCAAGCTATGGCGATGCTTAAATGTCAAAATCATGTTAGCAATTGCCACATTTTATGAAATCTGGCAAATGGATGTCAAAAACTACATTCTTTAATGGATTTATTAAAGAAGAGTTGTATTAAATGATACAGCAAAGTTTTTTGACTAACATTCCTAAAGGCCTAACAAAATGTCGCGAAACTTGTTGATCCATCTATGGACTAGTGCAAGCATCTCGGAGTTAGGAATAAGCGGCTTTGATGGTGTGATCAAAAGCATATGGTTTCTCAGACTTTTGGAGGAAACTGTATTTGCAAGAAAGTATTGTTGGGGAGCACTTCTGACATTTAAATAAGTATATGTGAATGACATATTGTTGATCGAGAATAATGTAGAATTATTACGCAAAGCAAGGCAGTATTTAAAAGGGTTTTTCAAGAAAAGACCTCGGTAAAACTACTTATATTGAGCATCAAAGATCTATTGAGATCAAGATGCTTGATAAATTTTTCAATAAGTACATACCTTGTCAAGATTTTGAAGTAGTGATCAAAATGGGGCATTAAAGAAAATAGTGTCTTATACGTAAATGGTGATTTTTGCAAAAGTGAAATTGAGTAGACTCAAAGGTTTCGTCCCGACCGAGGCGAAAATGAAAAGAGAATGAAAGTCGATTCCCTATACCTCGGTCATAGGTTCTATAAAGTATAACATGACTCGTACCAGACCTGTGTATACCTTGCTCTGAATTTGGAAAGGATTGCAATATTGATAAAAGAGTAGATCCTTTGGACATTAGTCCTAGAACATCCTTAGAGAGGACTAAGGAAATATTTCTCGATTATGGAGGTGATAAATGACCAGGAAGAGCGGTAGGCCGTAAAGAGTTACATCGATGCAAGCTGTTTACACCGTGATCGAGACCAGCTCTAAGTCTCCAATGCGGATACATATTGAAGAGTAGAAGCAATTAGCTCAACCATCGAGTAGCTTCAGAAGATGCCGTAAAGCATTACCTGTATGAATATTTGACATAGAATATTTCATAGGTTACGGCTCTGAATAAAGCCAGAGACCGATTGAACTAAGCTTCTCTCTCCGCAGAGCAAAACATAATCATACCTTAGTACTCTTTGGGTGTTAATCACATAGCGATGTGAACTGAATTATTGACTCTAGTAAACCCTTTGGAGTGTTGGTCACATATTGATGTGAACTATGGGTGCTAATCACATACAGATGTAGATATTAGGGGTTTAATCACATGATGATGTGAACTAGATTATTGACTCTAGTGCAAATGGGAGGCTGAAGGAAATATGCCCTAGAGGCAATAATAGGATTATTATTTATTTCCTTATTTCATGATAAATGTTTGTTATTCATGCTAGAATTATATGCTTAGGCTTATATGCATGTCATGAATACATAGACAAACATAGTGTCACTAGTATGCCTCTACTTGACTAGCTAAACTTAATCAAAGATGGTTATGTTTCTAGCCATGGACAGGAAAGCGTTGGACTAACATTTGATTAGCAGGATCACATCATTGGGAGAATGATGTGATTGATAAACCCATTCCGTTAGCCTAGCACTTGATGCGTTTAGTATATTGCTATTGCTTTCTTCATGACTTATACATATTCCTGTAACTATGAGATTATATTAAACACGGATATGCCGTGGTGGTGGTGATTGTCTCCAAAGGTACATGTTGGGTTGGCGTATTTGAGATTAGGTTTTGTCACAACCATCGAGCACCTCTAGCAGATCCCGAATAGCACCATAATGCACATCACTATAAGCCTTGCAAGCAATGTAGCTAAATGACCAGGAAAAACGGTCGGACTAACAAATAACTAGCTACTATTAAACAGGGATATGTCACGTGGTGGTGCAAGTAACATCAACCATCGAGCATCTCTAGCAGGTCCCGTAAAGCACCACCTGTAAAAAAATAGGCGGTTTGACCGATAAAGATCTTTGTAGAATATGTAGGAGCCAATATGAGCATCCAGGTTCCGCTATTGGTTATTGACCAAGAATAGTTCTAGGTCATGTCTACATAGTATAGGTTTTGTCCCAACTGCCTTGCACTTGAGTTATATTATGAGTTTATGAGTTCAAATGACCAGGAAAAGCGTTCGGACTAACAAGCCTCAACCATCGAGCACCTCTAGCAGATCCCGAATAGCACCATTATGGTGATTTTTTCAAAACTATTCTTGAATTTCATAGGTTTCGTCCCAACCGCCTTGCAATACTCCAACAAGGAGGTGGAATCCTTAAATGACCAGGAAAGCGGTCGGACTAACAAATCTCGAGCTTAGCAGATCCCGTAAGCACCACCTGTAAAAAAATAGTGTGCGTTCGGTACTTGGATCGGTCGGATCGTATGGTGATTTTTCAACACTATTCTTGAATTTCATAGGTTTCGTCCCAACTGCGCTATGCCATCACCGTTAAATGACCAGGAAAAACGGTCGGACTAACATCCCCAACAATACTTTAGCGAGCTCAAGATGTCGCCGAAAGGTGAGTGTTGAAAGATGTCCACAGCGGTGAACTCCATGATCCAACCATCGAGCATCTCTAGCAGATACCGTAAAGCACCACCTATCGAAGATCAAGTCCCGCGGATGTCGCCGTGAAGTTCAAATAGGTTTCGTCCCAACTGCCTTGCACTAGCCATCGAGCCTATCGGTGGCGACATAGAGGAACTCTCAATGAAAGCACCAATGTCGGTGTCAAAACCGTTAAATGACCAGAAAATGGTCGGACTAACAATTGATGGACAACCATCGAGCATCTCTAGCAGATATCGTAAAGCACCACGTAAAAAAAAAAATAGTACGTGCCACCTTAATTGATGATGTGTGTTACAAGAGTAGATCTACCACGAGATCAAGGAGGCTAAACCCTAGGAGCTAGCCTATGGTATGATTGTTGTCGTCCCTACGGACTAAAGCCATCCGGTTTTCATAGGTTTCGTCCCAACTGCCTTGCACTCAATGGTAGGAGATCTACAAATCCGTATCTCCAAGCTTGCCCTTCACGCCAAGGAAAGGTTAAATGACCAGAAAAGCAGTCGGACTAAGAAATCTTGTATCTTCATAGTCTGAGCATCTCTAGCAGAATACCGTAAAGCACCACCTGTAAAAAATAGATCGAGACTCACGGAAGATATCACAACACAACTCTAAAACATAAATAAGTCATACAAGCATCATAATACAAGCCGGGGGCCTCGAGGGCTCGAATACAAGTGCTCGATCATTCATAGGTTTCATTCCCAACTGCCTTGCACTAAACAAGTTTGCCTTAAGAAGGAATGGCAATCGCATGCCACCTAAGGAAACCCTTATCACCTTCATGACTGCTCAAACCGACATATGCATGGATTAAATGACCAGGAAAACGGTCGGACTAAGAAGGATAGCTAGTCTTATCAACCATCGAGCATCTCTAGCAGATACCGTAAAGCACCACCTGTAAAAAAATAGTACAAGTAACTCATAGGTTTCGTCCCAACGCCTTGCAGGGTGTGTTTTATCAAGTATCCGGTTCTAGTTGTCTAAATGACCAGAAAAGCGGTCGGACTAACAACTATTGAATAGATTAACTTCCATGCAGGGTGCACCAACTTACCCAACACGTTTGATCATTAATTAGGGATATGCCGTGGTGGTGGTATCTTCAACCATCGAGCATCTCTAGCGATACCGTAGCACCACCCTCCACATGTATCATGTATAAGTATATAGTATATACCCTTCATAGGTTTAAATCCCAAGCGCCTTGCACTCGGCCACAGATGAAAATACTAGCATCCTAGAGTTTTCTTTCCTTTTCGTAGCAAGACCACACAACCATCGAGCATCTCTAGCAGATATCGTAAAGCACCACGTGTAAAAAAATAGGTCTAGGAGAGAAGAGGGGAAGAAACAATGAATACCATGCAAACATATGCATATCGATTCATAGGTTTCGTCCCAACTGCCTTGCACTCAACGTGGTATGGTTAAATGACCGTGAAAACGGTCGGACTAAGAAATCTCTACTATGTTGAAAATCTCTAGCAGATACCGTAAAGCACCACCTGTAAAAAAATAGTACACATGCCACCTTAAAATATGATTTTCTAAAGATTTTATTAATTTAATTTAATTAATTAATTGGTTAAATGACCAGGAAAACGGTCGGACTAAGAAATCTCTACTATTAAACAGGGATATGTCTAACCTAGTTAGTTTAATTAGCAGTTAATTAGGTTAATTAAAACCATCGAGCATCTCTAGCAGATCGTAGCACCACCTGTAAAAAAATAGTCCCTTTATCTATTCATAGGTTTCGTCCCAACTGCCTTGCACTCTTAAACATAATTAGGCATTTTATAAAAATGGGTTTGTTGCCCCATAATTAACTTTGTAATATTTGACAACCCCCGAACATTTTAGTTTTAATTTTTGAAAACTTTTATTGCCATCATAAATTTGAAGTGAATTCCGAAACAGTTTTGATTTAACCCGTGATTAACTACAGTGACAGAGGTGACGTGGCACCATCAACGTGAGATTACTGTAGCAAGATTATCCGGGCGTTACACCACCGCCCGCCTAGCCGTTGGAACCGGCACTAATTGTCACATTAGTGTCGGTTCAGTTACAAACCGGGACTAATGAGCTTCACATCAGGCCCTTTTTCTACTAGTGTTCCCATTCTAATTTAAATTACTTTTGTTTGTTGCAAAATATACTCATCATGTCTTCTGAGATGTCTACTCAGGAACAAAAAGAATCTACAATTGAGAAGAGCAACAAGAATCCATCGGCTACCAATGAAGAATAATTGAAAGAATGGATAGCATTGGTAAACAAATGCTCAATCCTTATACTTCATTTTCATCCGATGTCATGTGCAGATTGTAGAGCACCTACAATATCAATGTAAGTACAATATAGATAACGTATTAGCAATGTATAATATTCTTGGAAATTATAGAGCTAGTATGGAGACCCTATAATTTGTACTTCTTGCTCGTCTCGATGAGGTTCTACATCACATATTGGGAATGGAGATTAGAGATGCTATCCTGGATGAAATTTATGCTAGTTTGCAACCTATGCAAACTTTTCCTTAGATAATTTCTGTGATAATGAATATATTGTTACTGATGAAGAACTGATTTCATCTGTAGTATCAGTATCAAGGAAGGAATCCAAACGATGAAGAGCAAACAACTCCCTATGATGCAAGTCTGGAAGAATTGGTAATAGATGAAAAAATAGATATTTTCAAAACTAACTTGTAGAAAAATTATGGGGATGATGAAGAACGAATTATCGCGGATGAACAAGTGTGCCTGGAAGAAGAAAGCCTCATGGAAGAAGAAGTGGAGGAAAGCCCACCTCCCACTCCCAAGAGTAAACTTTTGCACACACTCAGTGAGTTCTTCGATGATGCAACTCTCGAGAAGAGCGGAAAATCTATGAATACGTTAGAACTGCCAGAATTTTTAAATACATGCGCATATATGCTATGTTCTATGTATGAAGTTTCTTGTAGATGGTCTCCAAGACATCTTGACTTCCAATCACAAAAACCTATGACGAGGTGGTAGCACAGTCTGACATTAATGAACGAATACCATCGAGGAAATCATCGTATGTGTTAATTACAAGTGCATGGAAATTATCTGTGGAGATCTAAGCTACTCAACCTCATAGGAAAGATGAAATTCTAGATTGGATGCATTTTTTTGGTGGATTCCATCAATATTTACCCAGAATATCTTTCCGATAAAAAAGATACTAATATGCAGGAACAAGAGTATGATGATGACTCTAGTTTGGAGGAACTTAAAGCTAATGAATTTGACTTGCAGGTATTATCACCAATCGAGGGCGTCTAGTGTTAGCTATAGTGAAGAACTAGAGACGGAAAATTACTTTTGATTTACCTTTGCTAATGTTGATGTTGATGAATACGATGATGGAGGTGTTGGAGGAAAATACTTTTGATTCACCCGCTCATTATAAAGGGAGGAAGGTGATGGAAGTGTTGATGAACACAATGATGTTGATGTTGATGATTGCGATGATGATGGTTCCCCTGGCGGCTCTTTGGTGCCACCGGGAGAGAGGGGGGAGAGAGGCCCCCTTCTTCTTCTTCTTGCTAGGCCTTCACCCTAGATGGGAGAAGGGTTTCCCCCTTTGGTTCTTGATATCCATGGCCCCTGGAGGGCGGGAACTCCCTGAGATTGGATCTCCCCTCTCTTTTCTCTAGTTTTCTTCTTTGATTCGTCTTTGTTTGTGCAGCCGAGCATCATTTCTTAAATACTCGAAGATCTGTAATTCCGATTGGGGTGAAATTTTTACACAATTTATTTCCAAAATTAGCTCCCTTGCGCCCGAAGGAGAGCTCAAAAAACCTTTGTGATCTAGCCACATGGGCTCCTGGCAGGGATGGGCTCGAGCTTGCTTGCCCATGTGAGGCCCAGGCCTCGTCTTGCATTGATTCTTGCGCCAAAAAATATGATAATTCCAATAAAATTTACTAAAAATGCAGGGCATTCTGACTTTGTGAGTTTTTCATCTAATAACCCCAAAACAATTAAAAACAGGAACTGACCTCTAGCACTTTGGGTTAATAGGTTAGTCCAAATAGATATAATATAGTTTTGCCAAAATATGTAAAAGTGGTACGATAATAGCATGAAGCGATAAAATTATAGATACGTCGGAGACATATCGATCATTCATGCGGATAATTTGGTTTATGTTGCTTTGGCTGATGCATCAGTGGATTGGCAACATCCCAATGCTACTTGCTTGATGTGGCATGACCTTTATGAGTTTGATTCCCTTAGTGCTACAAGGAACAGTTCCATGCGTACCTTTTTTAAGCCAATTTGTGGTAATTGTATAGTGCTTTGTGCCAAGAAATCAGTTGTAAGTTGCACTTCGAGGAAAAAACTTGAGATTAGCATGAAGAATATGATTCTGAGACTAAAGAAAATATGACTACTCACGTCATTGTACGGTTCTTCCTTTAGCAGTGTTTGGTTATTTTCTTCCACTTGTTGTTTTGAGGAAATCGGCTACTTGGAGCGATTTTGTAAAGTCAAACTTCAGTATTCATGCATTGGCTATGGGTATTATAAATTACATGAATTTAATTCCTGTAAAAAACAATTCTAAAAGCTTCATTGGAAAATTTGGTGGTTAAATATATTCAGTCCTACAGAATACAGAACTTTGCAAGCGTTTGCTTTATTTCCTTTCCCCTATTTTTAAGACCCTAGCAGAACACAAAAATCCTTTAATTCATAATGATTTATGTTACGTTAAGTTCCTCTGTAGGTCGAGCTACATGAAACCTCTTATCTTCAGCCCTTCAACATTGCTTTGAGATCCGTACTCTCCAACTAACTTGCAACAAGAAGATTTCTCTTTTTTGTTTCTCTCAAATGAAAGAACATATGGACTTCAAACTTTGCAGATCAAACAAACTTTACAACTTCAATGTGTGAAAAAACTTTCAGATTTTTTGGACCAACATCAATATGCAAAATGAGGAATTTTTTTGATTAAAAAAATAATAAATTTTAGCATTTTAAATTCATGAAAAAACCAGAAAGTTTTTCCCACATAATAATTAGAATGTTCTGTTGTCCTGCAAAGTTTGAAGTTTATACGTTGTTTCATTTAAGAGAAACAAAAGTTACAAATGTGCCTGCACGGATCGCGATGCAAAAATGGATGGCTAAGATAAGGGATACCATGTAACTCAAGCTACACAAAACCACACTCTGTATGTTATTAATGACTCTGTTTCATGGTTCTGATGATTACTGATTTTCTTTCCATATTGTATTACACATGTTATCATGTTTGTTGCTAGGTGGTCTCGGACATGAATGCAATTTATATTACTTTTGGTTCTTTATACTGCGATGATGTTTGATGAATAGATCAAAACTTTTTCCCACAAACAAAGAAGAAAAGGAACTTCGTTTTAGCAAAAAGTTGTTCTGGCGTGCTCACCAATTACGTTTTTTCCATGGTTTTCGTAGGGAAAGGTTTACTAGAACGATAAAATCCGTAGGACATTATTTAGTTGTGAGAGAGGAACCTATGGTAATGATTTTTCTCCGGTCCTATCTCTACTATGGATGTCGGTCCTCCCAAGCAGTTTGAAGTGATGAGGAGAGTGAAGACTGGTTGTAAGTGGCCTGGAGTCCACTCTGAGTGGGCTGAATGAGCTCTTCAATCAACCACCATGGTGCAGATGAGCAAATGATACGTCCCGGCAAAAGAAAAGACAAAGGAGTGTGATACCAACCATTTTCCCTGGTGCAACTCACTATGATGGACATTCTATTGGCGCCGCTCATATACAAGCAAGTAAATCGAAACATGTGTCCCCTTTTAGAGCGGAAAGAAAAGGAGAAGATCCCAAGCAGTTTTAATATGGTGATCTCAATTTGTGTTTGTTTAGTTGTCTCGAATTTAGATGAGTTTCTTCGCGTCTTTGAACAGCTATAATACGGTGATCTCAATTCTTGCTTACAATTGGGTTTGGTGAAAATGTGGAATGTTCTTAGCCGGTCACATATTTTGATTAACCATTTATAATGAGCGCTTGCTCATGCACCACTATCTCATTATTTAACTTTCAACCTCATTCCAGAATAATCTGCCAGTCCACTCAAAAAAAAAAGAAAAAAAAGAGAAAAATCTGCTGGTGAAATACTCTCGGTGAACTACTATAAGATCATTTAGATTACTAAAGTAGTGATCTAAACAATCTTACATTAGTTGGAGTACCACCCTTGGGCGAACCATCTAATGCACAAAGGCAACGACAGGATGTATGTTCAGCGCAACCCAAAGGCACAAAGAACTGACAGCCGAAATAACCCATCATTTTCCTTGCATACCATCTCACACAATATCAAGTTGCCCGGATAGATACGGAGACACAACATGGCATATACCAAGTCACACAATATCAGAGTCATGACATATTGCTGCTAGCTAGCGAAGCTACAGATCATCATCATCATAATTTAACTGAAAACATGCTAGGCCATCTTTGGTTCTCACATTTCGACCTTGACTTCACTGGCGGCCTTCCTTGGTAATGGCCTTGACCTCCTTGTCGGTGGCGATACTGATCGCACAAGCAGTGAGCATGACGGAGACTGTTGTTTTGGCAGTTTTTTCCAGCACGCGTCCAGCCATTGTAGCAAACTTCTTCCAGACCCTGCACGTCAAAAAACAGATTGTACCAACTCGTGTCAAACGAACAGGACACTAGGGAAGAAGAAGATGATATTTTGGTTGATCGAAATCTGATGATATTGCGGCGTACCAGTACCAGGGTTCTGGAGCTGCTTCTTGTCCAGAAAGATGGTGGAGCAAGCGCATGTCCTCCTCAGCAAAAGGCACAGAATTCTTGTCCGCCTTTGCTAAGGCATCGTGCAGCTCCACTTTCTTCTGCATTGCCTTTGAGACCAAGTGACGGAGCTCAGCTTTCTTCTGCTCGATCTCGGGGGCACGCTGGGTTGATAGATGACATAGATAATAAGAGTCAGTGTGCTTGTCGTTATGAAGTAACCAAATGGGTTGCGACTGATAAATGGAGTAATAGTTTAAGAGGAGCGCTGTCCAAGCCTGTCAATTAAGTAAGTGCATGCATGTGTGGGTAGCAAAACTAGTGACATAACCATGCTGTATATATGTGGTATAGACAAGAGATGGATAGCCAATATAAAACAAATGTTTTGCAATTAATAACAACAGTTTGCTTGAGGGATGAGTGAGATGTGATGGTCAGATCAATCAAGCAGGAAAATAAGGTGAGATGATTTGCATGCAGTACGCGACGTCAGGACGTATGGGGTCAGGTTAATCGAGTACTCCTTCCGTATCCTAAATATAAGATGTTTTTGCAGTTCAAGATTTGAAGTGCAAAAAAGTCTTACATTTAGATACAGAGGAAGCACATCTTCTGATGATGCAAAGTAAGCAATGTTGCTCTTGTTTCTGGTCTAGCTAATACAGTACAATACAAGATCGAGGCACATTGCACAGAATCCGATTATCGCTGGTGGGCGTGGCATGAAGCAGAAGATGATATATCACAGGGATTTATGAAAGCAAGCCACTGACAGCAATCCACCATGATTTGCTAAGGGGATGCTTGGATCAACCAGCTGCTACAAGCAAGCAGTCCTGCTGCTACACGCAGCAGGATGTGCAGGTTCAGATCATGTTAAACAAGACGATGCCCCAAGTAAGTAATTTCGCTGCTGTTTCGAGATCATACAAGAAGCAGATGCATGCTGCTGTTTGGCTTGCCCAGGATTCCATAAATCACTTGCAAAAGGTGACATTTTTGGGTTAATACAGCTACAATGCCTCGTGCAGTTTCGATTGCACAGAGTTGGATTATCGCAGGCTACACGGAATGGATCCTTGATGCTCTGCCTGAGGTACATAAACATGAACCATGAGAGAAAAGATGTGGATTTTGGTTAAGATACCTCGCTGGCGGCCTGGGCCTGGGACTGGGTGGAGAGGTGGCGGCAGCGCATGAGCTTGCTTGGCGCGAGCCGGCGTCCCTCCTCCGAGACCGCCGCCTGCGCTCGCTGGAGCAGGGAGCCACCGAGCCTCCTCGCCGCGCACCGAACCGCCACCATCGTCGCCGGCCTGCCAACATTTGGTTACGGATTAGTCACGAATCGCCACCGCCGGCGGGCCGCGGCTCCCCCACCCACAGACAGAGACGCACACGCCATGGATCTGGTTTCGGTGAGCGTACCTTGCGGGTCAGGGGCGGCTAGGGTTCCTCGCTCGCCTTCCTTCCGCCTGCGCCTCCGCCTCTGCCGAGAAGAGAGTGAGTGGGTGGGTGGGTGGGGGTGGGGCTCTGTTTCCGGCGACTCCCTCGAAGCAGCGGTGCGCTTACTTATAATCTTCTTGCAAGCAGGCCCGGCCCAACTATCCTGTGCGCTTCTTCATCTGGAGAGTTCTTTCTTGTTCTTGTTCTTGGAGGTTTCGGCCCAACTCGGTTCATCTATTCTTTTCTTCTTTTCTTTTTTTTTAGTTGGATGGGTTCTTCTTCTTCTTCTTCAAATTTCGGTCCCATCTTATGCAAGAATGAATTACTTCTCATTGATGAACTGATAACTATGACAAGGTTCTTTTTCAAGCAAATCACGTGCCTCTCCAGTGTCGCTGACCAATGCAGTTTTTCTATTTTGTTTATAGCTCTTCTATTCCCCCTAAAAATGCACTTGTGTTTTGTTTAGAGAATGTTCTTCACATATTTTAAATGTTCATGAATTAATTTAGTATTCATGCATTCTAAAAATGTTGAAATTCTTTAAACAAAATGTTTGAGAATTACAAGAAAATATTATCATGAAACTTCAAAATATTTGAAAAACAATTTATAAGTATGGTGATTTTTCAAAACTATTCATGAATTTGGTAGGTTTCGTCCCAACTGCCTTGCACTCCATGGAGATTCTGATGAGTTTTCTTTCTTTTCTCGCAAGACCTTATAATGGTAATCTCATGCCACCTAAGGAAACCCTTATCACCTTCATGACTGCTCAAACCGAGTAGAATAAAACTTTTACCACTGTCTTATAGTCTCATGATACTTTCCTTGGTCAAATGACAAGGAAAACGTTCGGACTAACAAATCTCTACTATTAAACAGGGATATGCCGTGGTGGTGGTGATGGTTCAACCATCAGAGCATCTCTAGCAGATCCCGTAAAGCACCACCTGTAAAAAAAATAGTACACATGCCACCTTAAAATGAATTTATGGTGATTTTTTCAAAACTATTCATGAATTTCATAGGTTTCGTCCCAACTGCCTTGCACTCCATGGAGATTTTGGTGAGTTTTATTTCCTTTTTCTTAGCAAGACCTTATAATGGTAATCTCATGCCACCTAAGGAAACCCTTATCACCTTCATGACTGCTCAAACCGAGTAGAATAAAACATTTACCATTGTCTTATAGTCTCATGATACTTTCCTTGGTCAAATGACCAGGAAAACGTTCGGACTAACAAATCTCTACTATTAAACAGGGATATGCCGTGGTGGTGGTGATGGTTCAACCATCAGAGCATCTCTAGCAGATCCTGTAAAGCACCACCTGTAAAAAAAGTAGTACACATGGCACCTTAAAATGAATTTATTGTGATTTTTTTCAAAACTATTCATGAATTTCATAGGTTTCGTCCCCAAGCGCCTTGCACTCCATGGAGATTTTGGTGAGTTTTCTTTCCTTTTTCTTAGCAAGACCTTATAATGGTAATGTCATGCCACCTAAGGAAACCCTTATCACCTTCATGACTGCTCAAACCGAGTAGAATAAAACCTTTACCATTGTCTTATAGTCTCATGATACTTTCCTTGGTCAAATGACCAGGAAAACGTTCGGACTAACAAATCTCTACTATTAAACAGGGATATGCCGTGGTGGTGGTGATGGTTCAACCATCAGAGCATCTCTAGCAGATCCCGTAAAGCACCACCTGTAAAAAAAAATAGTACACATGCCACCTTAAAATTAATTTATGGTGATTTTTTTCAAAACTATTCATGAATTTCATAGGTTTCGTCCCAACTGCCTTGCACTCCATGGAGATTTTGGTGAGTTTTATTTCCTTTTTCTTAGCAAGACCTTATAATGGTAATCTCATGCCACCTAAGGAAATCCGTATCACCTTCATGACTGCTCAAACCGAGTAGAATAAAACCTTTACCATTGTCTTATAGTCTCATGATACTTTCCTTGGTTAAATGACCAGAAAAGCGGTCGGACTAACAAATCTCTACTATTAAACAGGGATATGCCGTGGTGGTGGTGATGGTTCAACCATCGAGCATCTCTAGCGAGATCCCGTAAAAGCACCACCTGTAAAAAAATAGTACACATGCCACCTTAAAATTAATTTATGGTGATTTTTTCAAAACTATTCATGAATTTCATAGGTTTCGTCCCTAATCGCGTTTGCACTCCATGGAGATTTTGGTGAGTTTTATTTCCTTTTTCTTAGCAAGACCTTATAATGGTAATCTCATGCCACCTAAGGAAATCCGTATCACCTTCATGACTGCTCAAACCGAGTGGAATAAAACCTTTACCATTGTCTTATAGTCTCATGATACTTTCCTTGGTTAAATGACCAGGAAAATGGTCGGACTAACAAATCTCTACTATTAAACAGGGATATGCCGTGGTGGTGGTGATGGTTCAACCATTAGAGCATCTCTAGCAGATCCCGTAGCACCACCTGTAAAAAAAAAATAGTACAAATGCCACCTTAAAATGAATTTATGGTGATTTTTTTCAAAACTATTCATGAATTTCATAGGTTTCGTCCCAACTGCCTTGCACTCCATGGAGATTTTGGTGAGTTTTCTTTCCTTTTTCTTAGTAAGACCTTATAATGGTAATGTCATGCCACCTAAGGAAACCCTTATCACCTTCATGACTGCTCAAACCGAGTAGAATAAAACCTTTACCATTGTCTTATAGTCTCATGATACTTTCCTTGGTAAAATGACCAGGAAAAACGGTCGGACTAACAAATCTCTACTATTAAACAGGGATATGTCATGGTGGTGGTGATGGTTCAACCATCAGAGCATCTCTAGCAGATCCTCGTAAAGCACCACCAATAAAAAAAAGTAGTACACATGCCACCTTAAAATGAATTTATGGTGATTTTTTCAAAACTATTCATGAATTTCATAGGTTTAAGTCCCCAACTGCGTTGCACTCCATGGAGATTTTGGTGAGTTTTATTTCCTTTTTCTTAGCAAGACCTTATAATGGTAATCTCATGCCACCTAAGGAAATCCGTATCACCTTCATGACTGCTCAAACCGAGTGGAATAAAACCTTTACCATTGTCTTATAGTCTCATGATACTTTCCTTGGTTAAATGACCAGGAAAACGGTCGGACTAACAAATCTCTACTATTAAACAGGGATATGCCGTGGTGGTGGTGATGGTTCAACCATTAGAGCATCTCTAGCAGATCCCGTAAAGCACCACCTGTAAAAAAATAGTACAAATGCCACCTTAAAATGAATTTATGGTGATTTTTTTCAAAACTATTCATGAATTTCATAGGTTTCGTCCCAACTGCCTTGCACTCCATGGAGATTTTGGTGAGTTTTCTTTCCTTTTTCTTAGTAAGACCTTATAATGGTAATGTCATGCCACCTAAGGAAACCCTTATCACCTTCATGACTGCTCAAACCGAGTAGAATAAAACCTTTACCATTGTCTTATAGTCTCATGATACTTTCCTTGGTTAAATGACCAGGAAAACGGTCGGACTAACAAATCTCTACTATTAAACAGGGATATGCCGTGGTGGTGGTGATGGTTCAACCATCAGAGCATCTCTAGCAGATCCCGTAAAGCACCACCTGTCAAAAAAAATAGGACACATGCCACCTTAAAATGAATTTATGGTGATTTTTTTCAAAACTATTCATGAATTTCATTGGTTTCGTCCCAACTGCCTTGCATTCCATGGAGATTTTGGTGAGGTTTATTCCCTTTTTCTTAGCAAGACCTTATAATGGTAATCTCATGCCACCTAAGGAAACCCTTATCACCTTCATGACTGCTCAAACCGAGTAGAATAAAACCTTTACCATTGTCTTATAGTCTCATGATACTTTCCTTGGTTAAATGACCAGGAAAACGGTCGGACTAACAAATCTCTACTATTAAACAGGGGTATGCCGTGGTGGTGGTGATGGTTCAACCATCGAGCATCTCTAGCAGATCCCGTAGCACCACCTGTAAAACAAATAGTACACATGCCACCTTAAAATGAATTTATGGTGATTTTTTTCAAAACTATTCATGAATTTCATAGGTTTCGTCCCAACTGCCTTGCACTCCATGGAGATTTTGGTGAGTTTTATTTCCTTTTTCTTAGCAAGACCTTATAATGGTAATATCATGCCACCTCGGGAAACCCTTATCACCTTCATGACTGCCCAAACTGAGTAGAATAAAACCTTTTGTGTTGTCTTATAGTCTCATGATACTTTCCTTGTTCAAATGACCAGGAAAACGTTCGGACTAACAAATCTCTACTATTAAACAGGGATATGCCGTGGTGGTGGTGATGGTTCAACCATCACAACATCTCTAGCAGATCCCGTAAAGCACCACCTATTAAAAAATAGTACACACGCCACCTTAAAATGAATTTATGGTGATTTCTTTCAAAACTATTCATGAATTTCAGAGGTTTCGTCCCAACTGCCTTGCACTCCATGGAGATTTTGGTGAGTTTTATTAGCAAGACCATATAATGGTAATCTCATGCCACCTAGGGAAACCCTTATCACCTTCATGACTGCTCAAACCGAGTAGAATAAAACCTTTACCATTGTCTTATAGTCTCATGATACTTTCCTTTTTCAAATGACCAGGAAAACGTTCGGACTAACAAATCTCTACTAGTAAACAGGGATATGGCGTGGTGGTGGTGATGGTTCAACCATCAGAGCATCTCTAGCAGATCCCGTAAGCACCACCGTAAAAAAAATAGTACACATGCCACCTTAAAATGAATTTATGGTGATTTCTTTCAAAACTATTCATAAATTTCATAGGTTTAAATCCCCAATCGCCTTTGCACTCCATGGAGATTTTGGTGAGGTTTATTTCCTTTTTCTTAGCAAGACCTTATAATGGTAATCTCATGCCACCTAAGGAAACCCTTATCACCTTCATGACTGCTCAAACCGAGTAGAATAAAACCTTTACCATTGTCTTATAGTCTCATGATACTTTCCTTGGTTATATTACCAGGAAAACGGTCAGACTAACAAATCTCTACTACTAAAAGGGGATTTGTCGTCGTGGTGGTGATGGTTTAACCATCAGAGCATCTCTAGCAGATCCCGTCAAGCACCACCTGTAAAAGAAATAGTACACATGCCACCTTAAAATGAATTTATGGTGATTTTTTTTCATAACTATTCATGAATTTCATAGGTTTCGTCCCAACTGCGTTGCACTCCATGGAGATTTTGGTGAGTTTTATTTCCTTTTTCTTAGCAAGACCTTATAATGGTAATCTCATGCCACCTAAGGAAATCCGTATCACCTTCATGACTGCTCAAACCGAGTAGAATAAAACCTTTACCATTGTCCTATAGTCTCATGATACTTTCCTTGGTTAAATGACCAGGAAAACGGTCGGACTAACAAATCTCTACTATTAAATAGGGATATGCCGTGGTGGTGGTGATGGTTCAACCATCAGAGCATCTCTAGCAGATCCCGTAATGCACCACCTGTAAAAAAAATAGTACACATGCCACCTTAAAATTAATTTATGGTGATTTTTTCAAAACTATTCATGAATTTCATAGGTTTCATTCCCCAAATGCGTTGCACTCCATGGAGATTTTGGTGAGTTTTATTTCCTTTTTCTTAGCAAGACCTTATAATGGTAATCTCATGCCACCTAAGGAAATCCGTATCACCTTCATGACTGCTCAAACCGAGTGGAATAAAACCTTTACCATTGTCTTATAGTCTCATGATACTTTCCTTGGTTAAATGACCAGGAAAACGGTCGGACTAACAAATCTCTACTATTAAACAGGGATATGCCGTGGTGGTGGTGATGGTTCAACCATTAGAGCATCTCTAGCAGATCCCGTAAAGCACCACCTGTAAAAAAATAGTACAAATGCCACCTTAAAATGAATTTATGGTGATTTTTTTCAAAACTATTCATGAATTTCATAGGTTTCATTCCCCAACTGCCTTGCACTCCATGGAGATTTTGGTGAGTTTTCTTTCCTTTTTCTTAGTAAGACCTTATAATGGTAATGTCATGCCACCTAAGGAAACCCTTATCACCTTCATGACTGCTCAAACCGAGTAGAATAAAACCTTTACCATTGTCTTATAGTCTCATGATACTTTCCTTGGTTAAATGACCAGAAAACGGTCGGACTAACAAATCTATACTATTAAACAGGATATGCCGTGGTGGTGGTGATGGTTCAACCATCGAGCATCTCTAGCAGATCCCGTGAAAGCACCACCTGTCAAAAAAATAGGACACATGCCACCTTAAAATGAATTTATGGTGATTTTTTCAAAACTATTCATGAATTTCATTGGTTTCTGGCCCCAACCGCCTTTGCATTCCATGGAGATTTTGGTGAGGTTTATTCCTTTTTCTTAGCAAGACCTTATAATGGTAATCTCATGCCACCTAAGGAAACCCTTATCACCTTCAAGACTGCTCAAACCGAGTAGAATAAAACCTTTACCATTGTCTAATAGTCTCATGATACTTTCCTTGGTTAAATGACCAGGAAAAACGGTCTGACTAACAAATCTCTACTATTAAACAGGGATATGTCGTGGTGGTGGTGATGGTTCAACCATCAGAGCATCTCTAGCAGATCCCGTAAAGCACCACCTGTAAAACAAATAGTACACATGCCACCTTAAAATGAATTTATGGTGATTTTTTTCAAAACTATTCATGAATTTCATAGGTTTCGTCCCAACTGCCTTGCACTCCATGGAGGTTTTGGTGAGTTTTATTTCCTTTTTCTTAGCAAGACCTTATAATGGTAATATCATGCCACCTCGGGAAACCCTTATCACCTTCATGACTGCTCAAACCGAGTAGAATAAAACCATTTGCGTTGTCTTATAGTCTCATGATACTTTCCTTGTTCAAATGACCAGAAAAACGCTCGGACTAACAAATCTCTACTATTAAACAGGGATATGTCGTGGTGGTGGTGATGGTTCAACCATCACAACATCTCTAGCAGATCCCGTAAAGCACCACCTATTAAAAATAGTACACACGCCACCTTAAAATGAATTTATGGTGATTTCTTTCAAAACTATTCATGAATTTCAGAGGTTTCGTCCCAACTGCCTTGCACTCCATGGAGATTTTGGTGAGTTTTATTAGCAAGACCATATAATGGTAATCTCATGCCACCTAGGGAAACCCTTATCACCTTCATGACTGCTAATACCGAGTAGAATAAAACCTTTACCATTGTCTTATAGTCTCATGATACTTTCCTTTTTCAAATGACCAGGAAAACGTTCGGACTAACAAATCTCTACTATTAAACAGGGATATGGCGTGGTAGTGGTGATAGTTCAACCATCAGAGCATCTCTAGCAGATCCCATAAAGCACCACCTGTAAAAAAATAGTACACATGCCACCTTAAAATGAATTTATGGTGATTTCTTTCAAAACTATTCATAAATTTCATAGGTTTCGTCCCAACTGCCTTGCACTCCATGGAGATTTTGGTGAGGTTTATTTCCTTTTTCTTAGCAAGACCTTATAATGGTAATCTCATGCCACCTAAGGAAACCCTTATCACCTTCATGACTGCTCAAACCGAGTAGAATAAAACCTTTACCATTGTCTTATAGTCTCATGATACTTTCCTTGGTTAAATTACCAGGAAAACGGTCAGACTAACAAATCTCTACTACTAAAAGGGGATTTGTCGTCGTGGTGGTGATGGTTTAACCATCAGAGCATCTCTAGCAGATCCCGTAAAGCACCACCTGTAAAAGAAATAGTACACATGCCACCTTAAAATGAATTTATGGTGATTTTTTTTCAAAACTATTCATGAATTTCATAGGTTTCGTCCCAACTGCGTTGCACTCCATGGAGATTTTGGTGAGTTTTATTTCCTTTTTCTTAGCAAGACCTTATAATGGTAATCTCATGCCACCTAAGGAAATCCGTATCACCTTCATGACTGCTCAAACCGAGTAGAATAAAACCTTTACCATTGTCCTATAGTCTCATGATACTTTCCTTGGTTAAATGACCAGGAAAACGGTCGGACTAACAAATCTCTACTATTAAATAGGGATATGCCGTGGTGGTGGTGATGGTTCAACCATCAGAGCATCTCTAGCAGATCCCGTAATGCACCACCTGTAAAAAAAATAGTACACATGCCACCTTAAAATTAATTTATGGTGATTTTTTTCAAAACTATTCATGAATTTCATAGGTTTCGTCCCAACTGCGTTGCACTCCATGGAGATTTTGGTGAGTTTTATTTCCTTTTTCTTAGCAAGACCTTATAATGGTAATCTCATGCCACCTAAGGAAATCCGTATCACCTTCATGACTGCTCAAACCGAGTGGAATAAAACCTTTACCATTGTCTTATAGTCTCATGATACTTTCCTTGGTTAAATGACCAGAAAACGGTCGGACTAACAAATCTCTACTATTAAACAGGGATATGCCGTGGTGGTGGTGATGGTTCAACCATGAGAGCATCTCTAGCAGATCCCGTAAAGCACCACCTGTAAAAAAATAGTACAAATGCCACCTTAAAATGAATTTATGGTGATTTTTTTCAAAATTATTCATGAATTTCATAGGTTTCGTCCCAACTGCCTTGCACTCCATGGAGATTTTAGTGAGTTTTCTTTCCTTTTTCTTAGTAAGACCTTATAATGGTAATGTCATGCCACCTAAGGAAACCCTTATCACCTTCATGACTGCTCAAACCGAGTAGAATAAAACCTTTACCATTGTCTTATAGTCTCATGATACTTTCCTTGGTTAAATGACCAGGAAAACGGTCGGACTAACAAATCTCTACTATTAAACAGGGATATGCCGTGGTGGTGGTGATGGTTCAACCATCAGAGCATCTCTAGCAGATCCCGTAAAGCACCACCTGTCAAAAAAATAGTACACATGCCACCTTAAAATGAATTTATGGTGATTTTTTTCAAAACTATTCATGAATTTCATTGGTTTCGTCCCAACTGCCTTGCATTCCATGGAGATTTTGGTGAGGTTTATTCCCTTTTTCTTAGCAAGACCTTATAATGGTAATCTCATGCCACCTAAGGAAACCCTTATCACCTTCATGACTGCTCAAACCGAGTAGAATAAAACCTTTACCATTGTCTTATAGTCTCATGATACTTTCCTTGGTTAAATGACCGTGAAAACGGTCGGACTAACAAATCTCTACTATTAAACAGGGATATGTCGTGGTGGTGGTGATGGTTCAACCATCAGAGCATCTCTAGCAGATCCCGTAAAGCACCACCTGTAAAACAAATAGTACACATGCCACCTTAAAATGAATTTATGGTGATTTTTTCAAAACTATTCATGAATTTCATAGGTTTCATTCCAACCGCCTTGCACTCCATGGAGATTTTGGTGAGTTTTATTTCCTTTTTCTTAGCAAGACCTTATAATGGTAATATCATGCCACCTCGGAAACCCTTATCACCTTCATGACTGCTCAAACCGAGTAGAATAAAACCTTTATATTGTCTTATAGTCTCATGATACTTTCCTTGGTCAAATGACAAGGAAAACGTTCGGACTAACAAATCTCTACTATTAAGCAGGGATATGCCGTGGTGGTGGTGATGGTTCAACCATCACAGCATCTCTAGCAGATCCCGTAAAGCACCACCTGTAAAACAAATAGTACACATGCCACCTTAAAATGAATTTATGGTGGTTTTTTTCAAAACTATTCATGAATTTCATAGGTTTCGTCCCAACTGCCTTGCACTCCATGGAGATTTTGGTGAGTTTTATTTCCTTTTTCTTAGCAAGACCTTATAATGGTAATCTCATGCCACCTAAGGAAACCCTTATAACCTTCATGACTGCTCAAACCGAGTAGAATAAAACCTTTACCATTGTCTTATAGTCTCATGATACTTTCCTTTGTTAAATGATTAGGAAAACGGCCTGACTAACAAATCTCTACTATTAAACAGGGATATGTCGTGGTGGTGGTGATGGTTCAACCATCGAGCATCTCTAGCAGATCCCGTAAGCACCACCTATAAAAAAATAGTACACACGCCACCTTAAAACGAATTTATGGTGATTTTTTCAAAACTATTCATGAATTTCATAGGTTTCATTCCCCAACTGCCTTGCACTCCATGGAGATTTTGGTGAGTTTTATTAGCAAGACCTTATAATGGTAATCTCATGCCACCTAGGGAAACCCTTATCACCTTCATGACTGCTCAAACCGAGTAGAATAAAACCTTTACCATTGTCTTATAGTCTCATGATACTTTCCTTTTTCAAATGACCCGGAAAACGTTCGGACTAACAAATCTCTACTATTAAACAGGGATATGGCATGGTGGTGGTGATGGTTCAACCATCAGAGCATCTCTAGCAGATCCCGTAGCACCACCTGTCAAAAAAATAGTACACATGCCACCTTAAAATGAATTTATGGTGATTTCTTTCAAAACTATTCATAAATTTCATAGGTTTCATTCCCAACCGCCTTTGCACTCCATGGAGATTTTGGTGAGGTTTATTTCCTTTTTCTTAGCAAGACCTTATAATGGTAATCTCATGCCACCTAAGGAAACCCTTATCACCTTCATGACTGCTCAAACCGAGTAGAATAAAACCTTTACCATTGTCTTATAGTCTCATGATACTTTCCTTGGTTAAATGACCAGGAAAACGGTCGGACTAACAAATCTCTACTATTAAACAGGGATATGCCGTGGTGGTGGTGATGGTTCAACCATCGAGAGCATCTCTAGCAGATCCCGTAAAGCACCACCTGTCAAAAAATAGTACACATGCCACCTTAAAATGAATTTATGGTGATTTTTTCAAAACTATTCATGAATTTCATTGGTTTCATTCCCCAACCGCCTTGCATTCCATGGAGATTTTGGTGAGGTTTATTCCTTTTTCTTAGCAAGACCTTATAATGGTAATCTCATGCCACCTAAGGAAACCCTTATCACCTTCATGACTGCTCAAACCGAGTAGAATAAAACCTTTACCATTGTCTTATAGTCTCATGATACTTTCCTTGGTTAAATGACCAGGAAAACGGTCGGACTAACAAATCTCTACTATTAAACAGGGATATGTCGTGGTGGTGGTGATGGTTCAACCATCAGAGCATCTCTAGCAGATCCCGTAAAGCACCACCTGTAAAACAAATAGTACACATGCCACCTTAAAATGAATTTATGGTGATTTTTTTCAAAACTATTCATGAATTTCATAGGTTTCGTCCCAACTGCCTTGCACTCCATGGACATTTTGGTGAGTTTTATTTCCTTTTCTTAGCAAGACCTTATAATGGTAATATCATGCCACCGGGAAACCCTTATCACCTTCATGACTGCTCAAACCGAGTAGAATAAAACCTTTATGTTGTCTTATAGTCTCATGATACTTTCCTTGGTCAAATGACCAGGAAAACGTTCGGACTAACAAATCTCTACTATTAAGCAGGGATATGCCGTGGTGGTGGTGATGGTTCAACCATCACAGCATCTCTAGCAGATCCCATAAAGCACCACCTGTAAAACAAATAGTACACATGCCACCTTAAAATGAATTTATGGTGGTTTTTTTCAAAACTATTCATGAATTTCATAGGTTTCGTCCCAACTGCCTTGCACTCCATGGAGATTTTGGTGAGTTTTATTTCCTTTTTCTTAGCAAGACCTTATAATGGTAATCTCATGCCACCTAAGGAAACCCTTATAACCTTCATGACTGCTCAAACCGAGTAGAATAAAACCTTTACCATTGTCTTATAGTCTCATGATACTTTCCTTTGTTAAATGATTAGGAAAACGGTCGGACTAACAAATCTCTACTATTAAACAGGGATATGTCGTGGTGGTGGTGATGGTTCAACCATCAGAGCATCTCTAGCAGATCCCGTAAAGCACCACCTATAAAAAAATAGTACACACGCCACCTTAAAATGAATTTATGGTGATTTTTTTCAAAACTATTCATGAATTTCATAGGTTTCGTCCCAACTGCCTTGCACTCCATGGAGATTTTGGTGAGTTTTATTAGCAAGACCTTATAATGGTAATCTCATGCCACCTAGGGAAACCCTTATCACCTTCATGACTGCTCAAACCGAGTAGAATAAAACCTTTACCATTGTCTTATAGTCTCATGATACTTTCCTTTTTCAAATGACCCGGAAAACGTTCGGACTAACAAATCTCTACTATTAAACAGGGATATGGCATGGTGGTGGTGATGGTTCAACCATCAGAGCATCTCTAGCAGATCCCGTAAAGCACCACCTGTAAAAAAAATAGTACACATGCCACCTTAAAATGAATTTATGGTGATTTCTTTCAAAACTATTCATAAATTTCATAGGTTTCGTCCCAACTGCCTTGCACTCCATGGAGATTTTGGTGAGGTTTATTTCCTTTTTCTTAGCAAGACCTTATAATGGTAATCTCATGCCACCTAAGGAAACCCTTATCACCTTCATGACTGCTCAAACCGAGTAGAATAAAACCTTTACCATTGTCTTATAGTCTCATGATACTTTCCTTGGTTAAATTACCAGGAAAACGGTCAGACTAACAAATCTCTACTATTAAAAGGGGATTTGTCGTGGTGGTGGTGATGGTTTAACCATCAGAGCATCTCTAGCAGATCCCGTAAAGCACCACCTGTAAAAGAAATAGTACACATGCCACCTTAAAATGAATTTATGGTGATTTTTTTTTCAAAACTATTCATGAATTTCATAGGTTTCTGGCCCCAACCGCCTTTGCACTCCATGGAGATTTTGGTGAGTTTTATTTCCTTTTTATTAGCAAGACCTTATAATGGTAATCTCATGCCACCTAAGGAAACCCTTATCACCTTCATGACTGCTCAAACCGGGTAGAATAAAACCTTTACCATTGTCTTATAATCTCATGATACTTTCCTTGGTCAAATGACCAGAAAACATTCGACTAACAAATCTCTACTATTAAACAGGGACATGCCGTGGTGGTGGTGATGGTTCAACCATCAGAGCATCTCTAGCAGATACCGTAAAGCACCACCTGTAAAAAAAATAGTACACATGCCACCTTGAAATGAATTTATGGTGATTTTTTTCAAAACTATTCATGAATTTCATAGGTTTCGTCCCAACTGCCTTGCACTCCATGGATATTTTGGTGAGTTTTATATCCTTTTTCTTAGCAAGACCTTATAATGGTAATCTCATGCCACCTAAGGAAACCCTTATCACCTTCATGACTGCTCAAACCGAGTAGAATAAAACCGTTACCATTGTCTTATAGTCTCACGATACTTTCCTTGGTTAAATGACCAGGAAAACGGCCTGACTAACATATCTCTCGCTATTAAACAGGGATATGTCGTGGTGGTGGTGATGGTTCAACCATCAGAGCATCTCTAGCAGATCCCGTAAAGCACCACCTGTTAAAAAATAGTACACATGCCACCTTGAAATGAATTTATGGTGATTTTTTTCAAAACTATTCATGAATTTCATAGGTTTCGTCCCAACTGGCTTGCACTCCATGGAGATTTTGGTGAGGTTTATTTCCTTTTTCTTAGCAAGACCTTATAATGGTAATCTCATGCCACCTAAGGAAACCCTTATCACCTTCATGACTGCTCAAACCGAGTAGAATAAAACCTTTACCATTGTCTTATAGTTTCATGATACTTTCCTTGGTCAAATGACCAGGAAAACGGTCGGACTAAGAAATCTCTACTATTAAACATGGATATGTCGTGGTGGTGGTGATAGTTCAACCATCAGAGCATCTCTAGCAGATCCTGTAAAGCACCACGTGTAAAAAAATAGTACACATGCTACCTTAAAATGAATTTATGGTGATTTTTTCAAAACTATTCATGAATTTCGTTGGTTTCGTCCCAACTGCCTTGCACACCATGGAGATTTTGGTGAGTTTTATTTCCTTTTCTTAGCATGACCTTATAATGGTAATCTCATGCCACCTAGGGAAACCCTTATCACCTTCATGACTGCTCAAACCGAGTAGAATAAAACCTTTGCCATTGTCTTATAGTCTCATGATACTTTCCTTGGTCAAATGACCAGGAAAACGTTCGGACTAACAAATCTCTACTATTAAATAGGGATATGCCGTGGTGGTGGTGATGGTTCAACCATCGTGAGCATCTCTAGCAGATCCCGTAAAGCACCACCTGTAAAAAAAAAATAGTACACATGCCACCTTAAAATGAATTTATGGTGATTTTTTTCAAAACTATTCATGAATTTCATAGGTTTCGTCCCAACTGCCTTGCACTCCATGGAGATTTTGGTGAGTTTTATATCCTTTTTCTTAGCAAGACCTTATAATGGTAATCTCATGCCACCTAAGGAAACCCTTATCACCTTCATGACTGCTCAAACCGAGTAGAATAAAACCGTTACCATTGTCTTATAGTCTCACGATACTTTCCTTGGTTAAATGACCAGGAAAACGGCCTGGACTAACATATCTCTCGCTATTAAACAGGGATATGTCGTGGTGGTGGTGATGGTTCAACCATCGAGCATCTCTAGCAGATCCCGTAAAGCACCACCTGTAAAAAAATAGTACACATGCCACCTTGAAATGAATTTATGGTGATTTTTTCAAAACTATTCATGAATTTCATAGGTTTCGTCCCAACTGGCTTGCACACCATGGAGATTTTGGTGAGGTTTATTTCCTTTTTCTTAGCAAGACCTTATAATGGTAATCTCATGCCACCTAAGGAAACCCTTATCACCTTCATGACTGCTCAAACCGAGTAGAATAAAACCTTTACCATTGTCTTATAGTTTCATGATACTTTCCTTGGTTAAATGACCAGGAAAACGGTCGGACTGACAAATCTCTACTATTAAACATGGATATGTCGTGGTGGTGGTGATGGTTCAACCATCAGAGCATCTCTAGCAGATCCCGTAAAGCACCACCTGTAAAAAAAATAGTACACATGCCACCTTAAAATGAATTTATGGTGATTTTTTCAAAACTATTCATGAATTTCATAGGTTTCGTCCCAACTGCCTTGCACTCCATGGAGATTTTGGTGAGTTTTATTTCCTTTTTCTTAGCATGACCTTATAATGGTAATCTCATGCCACCTAGGGAAACCCTTATCACCTTCATGACTGCTCAAACCGAGTAGAATAAAACCTTTGCCATTGTCTTATAGTCTCATGATACTTTCCTTGGTCAAATGACCAGGAAAACGTTCGGACTAACAAATCTCTACTATTAAATAGGGATATGCCGTGGTGGTGGTGATGGTTCAACCATCAGAGCATCTCTAGCAGATCCCGTAAAGCACCACCTGTAAAAAAATAGTACACATGCCACCTTAAAATGAATTTATGGTGATTTTTTTCAAAACTATTCATGAATTTCATAGGTTTCGTCCCAACTGCCTTGCACTCCATGAAGATTTTGGTGAGTTTTATTTCCTTTTTCTTAGCAAGACCTTATAATGGTAATCTCATGCCACCTAAGGAAACCCTTATCACCTTCATGACTGCTCAAACCGAGTAGAATAAAACCTTTACCATTGTCTTATAGTCTCATGATACTTTCCTTGGTCAAATGACCAGGAAAACGTTCGGACTAACAAATCTCTACTATTAAACAGGGATATGCCGTGGTGGTGGTGATGGTTCAACCATCAGAGCACCTCTAGTAGATCCCGAATAGCACCACCTATAAAAAAATAGTACACATGCCACCTTAAAATGAATTTATGGTGATTTTTTCAAAACTATTCATGAATTTCATAGGTTTCATTCCCAACTGCCTTTGCACTACATGGAGATTTTGGTGAGGTTTATCTCCTTTTTCTTAGCAAGAGCTTATAATGGTAATCTCATGTCACCTAAGGAAACCCTTATCACCTTCATGACTGCTCAAACCGATCAGTAGAATAAAACCTTTACCATTGTCTTATAGTCTCATGATACTTTCCTTGGTTAAATGACTAGGAAAGCGGTCGGACTAACAAATATCTACTATTAAACAGGGATATGCCGTGGTGGTGGTGATGGTTCAATCATCAGAGCATCTCTAGCAGATCCCGTAAAGCACTACCTGAAAAAAAATAGTACACGTGCCACCTTAAAATGAATTTATGGTGATTTTTTTCAACACTATTCTTGAATTTCATAGGTTTCGTCCCAACTGCCTTGCACTCCATGGAGATTCTGGTGAGTTTTCTTTCCTTTTTCGTAGCAAGACCTTATAATGGTAATCGCATGCCACCTAAGGAAACCCTTATCACCTTCATGACTTCTCAAACCGAGTAGAATAAAACCTTTACCATTGTCTTATAGTCTCATGATACTTTCCTTGGTTAAATGACCAGGAAAACGGTCGGACTAACAAATATCTACTATTAAACAGGGATATGCCGTGGTGGTGGTGATGGTTCAACCATCGAGCATCTCTAGCAGATCCCGTAGCAGCACCTGTAAAAAAAAATAGTACACATGCCACCTTAAAATGAATTTATGGTGATTTTTTCAAAACTATTCATGATTTTCATAGGTTTCGTCCCAACCGCCTTTGCACTACATGGAGATTTTGGTGAGGTTTATCTCCTTTTTCTTAGCAAGAGCTTATAATGGTAATCTCATGCCACCTAAGGAAACCCTTATCACCTTCATGACTGCTCAAACCGAGTAGAATAAAACCTTTACCATTGTCTTATAGTCTCATGATACTTTCCTTGGTTAAATGACCAGGAAAACGGTCGGACTAACAAATATCTACTATTAAACAGGGATATGCCGTGGTGGTGGTGATGGTTCAACCATCAGAGCATCTCTAGCAGATACCGTAAAGCACCACCTGTAAAAGAATAGTACACATGCCACCTTAAAATGAATTTATGGTGATTTTTTCAAAACTATTCATGAATTTCATAGGTTTCGTCCCCAACCGCCTTTGCACTCCATGGAGATTTTGGTGAGTTTTATTTCCTTTTTCTTAGCAAGACCTTATAATGGTAATCTCATGCCACCTAAGGAAACCCTTATCACCTTCATGACTGCTCAAACCGAGTAGAATAAAACCTTTACCATTGTCTTATAGTCTCATGATACTTTCCTTGGTCAAATGACCAGGAAAACGTTCGGACTAACAAATCTCTACTATTAAACACGGATATGCCGTGGCGGTGGTGATGGTTCAACCATCAGAGCACCTCTAGCAGATCCCGAATAGCACCACCTATAAAAAATAGTACACATGCCACCTTAAAATGAATTTATTGTGATTTCTTTCAAAACTATTCATGAATTTCATAGGTTTCGGCCCCAACCGCCTTTGCACTCCATGGAGATTTTGGTGAGTTTTCTTTCCTTTTTCTTAGCAAGACCTTATAATGGTAATGTCATGCCACCTAAGGAAACCCTTATCACCTTCATGACTGCTCAAACCGAGTAGAATAAAACCTTTACCATTGTCTTATAGTCTCATGATACTTTCCTTGGTCAAATGACCAGAAAACGCTCGGACTAACAAATCTCTACTATTAAACAGGGATATGCCGTGGTGGTGGTGATGGTTCAACCATTAGAGCATCTCTAGCAGATCCCGTAGCACCACCTGTAAAAAAATAGTACACATGCCACCTTAAAATGAATTTATGGTGATTTTTTCAAAACTATTCATGAATTTCACAGGTTTCATTCCCAACCGCTTTGCACTCCATGGAGATTTTGGTGAGTTTTATTTCCTTTTTCTTAGCAAGACCTTATAATGGTAATCTCATGCCACCTAAGGAAACCCTTATCACCTTCATGACTGCTCAAACCGAGTAGAATAAAACATTTACCATTGTCTTATAGTCTCATGATACTTTCCTTGGTCAAATGACCAGGAAAACGTTCGGACTAACAAATCTCTACTATTAAACATGGATATGTTGTGGTGGTGGTGATGGTTCAACCATCGAGCATCTCTAGCAGATCCCGTAGCACCACCAGAAAAAAATTAGTACACATGGCACCTTAAAATGAATTTATTGAGATTTTTTCAAAACTATTCATGAATTTCATAGGTTTCGTCCCAACCGCCTTTGCACTCCATGGAGATTTTGGTGAGTTTTCTTTCCTTTTTCTTAGCAAGACCTTATAATGGTAATGTCATGCCACCTAAGGAAACCCTTATCACCTTCATGACTGCTCAAACCGAGTAGAATAAAACCTTTACCATTGTCTTATAGTCTCATGATACTTTCCTTGGTCAAATGACTAGGAAAACGTTCGGACTAACAAATCTCTACTATTAAACAGGGATATGCCGTGGTGGTGGTGATGGTTCAACCATCAGAGCATCTCTAGCAGATCCCGTAAAGCACCACCTGTAAAAAAAATAGTACACATGCCACCTTAAAATTAATTTATGGTGATTTTTTTCAAAACTATTCATGAATTTCATAGGTTTCGTCCCAACTGCCTTGCACTCCATGGAGATTTTGGTGAGTTTTAATTCCTTTTTCTTAGCAAGACCTTATAATGGTAATCTCATGCCACCTAAGGAAATCCGTATCACCTTCATGACTGCTCAAACCGAGTAGAATAAAACCTTTACCATTGTCTTATAGTCTCATGATACTTTCCTTGGTTAAATGACCAGGAAAACGGTCGGACTAACAAATCTCTACTATTAAACAGGGATATGCCGTGGTGGTGGTGATGGTTCAACCATCAGAGCATCTCTAGCAGATCCCGTAAAGCACCACCTGTAAAAAAATAGTACACATGCCACCTTAAAATTAATTTATGGTGATTTTTTTCAAAACTATTCATGAATTTCATAGGTTTCATTCCCTAACTGCGTTGCACTCCATGGAGATTTTGGTGAGTTTTATTTCCTTTTTCTTAGCAAGACCTTATAATGGTAATCTCATGCCACCTAAGGAAATCCAGATCACCTTCATGACTGCTCAAACCGAGTGGAATAAAACCTTTACCATTGTCTTATAGTCTCATGATACTTTCCTTGGTTAAATGACCAGGAAAACGGTCGGACTAACAAATCTCTACTATTAAACAGGGATATGCCGTGGTGGTGGTGATGGTTCAACCATTAGAGCATCTCTAGCAGATCCCGTAAAGCACCACCTGTAAAACAAATAGTACACATGCCACCTTAAAATGAATTTATGGTGATTTTTCAAAACTATTCATGAATTTCATAGGTTTCATCCCCAACTGCCTTTGCACTCCATGGAGATTTTGGTGAGTTTTCTTTCCTTTTTCTTAGCAAGACCTTATAATGGTAATGTCATGCCACCTAAGGAAACCCTTATCACCTTCATGACTGCTCAAACCGAGTAGAATAAAACCTTTACCATTGTCTTATAGTCTCATGATACTTTCCTTGGTTAAATGACCAGGAAAACGGTCGGACTAACAAATCTCTACTATTAAACAGGGATATGTCATGGTGGTGGTGATGGTTCAACCATCAGTGCATCTCTAGCAGATCCCGTAGCACCACCTGTCAAAAAAATAGTACACATGCCACCTTAAAATGAATTTATGGTGATTTTTTTTCAAAACTATTCATGAATTTCATTGGTTTCGTCCCAACTGCCTTGCATTCCATGGAGATTTTGGTGAGGTTTATTCCCTTTTTCTTAGCAAGACCTTATAATGGTAATCTCATGCCACCTAAGGAAACCCTTATCACCTTCATGACTGCTCAACCGAGTAGAATAAAACCTTTACCATTGTCTTATAGTCTCATGATACTTTCCTTGGTTAAATGACCAGGAAAACGGTCGGACTAACAAATCTCTACTATTAAACAGGGATATGTCGTGGTGGTGGTGATGGTTCAACCATCAGAGCATCTCTAGCAGATCCTGTAAAGCACCAACTGTAAATCAAATAGTACACATGCCACCTTAAAATTAATTTATGGTGATTTTTTCAAAACTATTCATGAATTTCATAGGTTTCGGCCCCAACCGCCTTTGCACTCCATGGAGATTTTGGTGAGTTTTCTTTCCTTTTTCTTAGCAAGACCTTATAATGGTAATGTCATGCCACCTAAGGAAACCCTTATCACCTTCATGACTGCTCAAACCGAGTAGAATAAAACCTTTACCATTGTCTTATAGTCTCATGATACTTTCCTTGGTTAAATGACCAGAAAACGGTCGGACTAACAAATCTCTACTATTAAACAGTGGATATGCCGTGGTGGTGGTGATGGTTCAACCATCGAGCATCTCTAGCAGATCCCGTAAAGCACCACCTGTAAAAAATAGTACACATGCCACCTTAAAATGAATTTATGGTGATTTTTTCAAAACTATTCATGAATTTCACAGGTTTCGTCCCAACCGCCTTTTGCACTCCATGGAGATTTTGGTGAGTTTTATTTCCTTTTTCTTAGCAAGACCTTATAATGGTAATCTCATGCCACCTAAGGAAACCCTTATCACCTTCATGACTGCTCAAACCGAGTAGAATAAAACATTTACCATTGTCTTATAGTCTCATGATACTTTCCTTGGTCAAATGACCAGGAAAACGTTCGGACTAACAAATCTCTACTATTAAACATGGATATGCCGTGGTGGTGGTGATGGTTCAACCATCAGAGCATCTCTAGCAGATCCCGTAAAGCACCACCTGTAAAAAAATTAGTACACATGGCACCTTAAAATGAATTTATTGAGATTTTTTTCAAAACTATTCATGAATTTCATAGGTTTCGTCCCAACTGCCTTGCACTCCATGGAGATTTTGGTGAGTTTTCTTTCCTTTTTCTTAGCAAGACCTTATAATGGTAATGTCATGCCACCTAAGGAAACCCTTATCACCTTCATGACTGCTCAAACCGAGTAGAATAAAACCTTTACCATTGTCTTATAGTCTCATGATACTTTCCTTGGTCAAATGACTAGGAAAACGTTCGGACTAACAAATCTCTACTATTAAACAGGATATGCCGTGGTGGTGGTGATGGTTCAACCATCGAGCATCTCTAGCAGATCCCGTAAAGCACCACCTGTAAAAAAAATAGTACACATGCCACCTTAAAATTAATTTATGGTGATTTTTTCAAAACTATTCATGAATTTCATAGGTTTCATTCCCAACCGCCTTTGCACTCCATGGAGATTTTGGTGAGTTTTATTTCCTTTTTCTTAGCAAGACCTTATAATGGTAATCTCATGCCACCTAAGGAAATCCGTATCACCTTCATGACTGCTCAAACCGAGTAGAATAAAACCTTTACCATTGTCTTATAGTCTCATGATACTTTCCTTGGTTAAATGACCAGGAAACGGTCGGACTAACAAATCTCTACTATTAAACAGGGATATGCTGTGGTGGTGGTGATGGTTCAACCATCGAGCATCTCTAGCAGATCCCGTAAATCACCCACTGTTAAAAAAATAGTACACATGCCACCTTAAAATTAATTTATGGTGATTTTTTCAAAACTATTCATGAATTTCATAGGTTTCATTCCCAATTGCGTTGCACTCCATGGAGATTTTGGTGAGTTTTATTTCCTTTTCTTAGCAAGACCTTATAATGGTAATCTCATGCCACCTAAGGAAATCCAGATCACCTTCATGACTGCTCAAACCGAGTGGAATAAAACCTTTACCATTGTCTTATAGTCTCATGATACTTTCCTTGGTTAAATGACCAGGAAAACGGTCGGACTAACAAATCTCTACTATTAAACAGGGATATGCCGTGGTGGTGGTGATGGTTCAACCATTAGAGCATCTCTAGCAGATCCCGTAAAGCACCACCTGTAAAAAAAATAGTACACATGCCACCTTAAAATGAATTTATGGTGATTTTTTTCAAAACTATTCATGAATTTCATAGGTTTCATTCCCAACCGCCTTGCACTCCATGGAGATTTTGGTGAGTTTTCTTTCCTTTTTCTTAGCAAGACCTTATAATGGTAATGTCATGCCACCTAAGGAAACCCTTATCACCTTCATGACTGCTCAAACCGAGTAGAATAAAACCTTTACCATTGTCTTATAGTCTCATGATACTTTCCTTGGTTAAATGACCAGGAAAACGGTCGGACTAACAAATCTCTACTATTAAACAGGGATATGTCATGGTGGTGGTGATGGTTCAACCATCAGAGCATCTCTAGCAGATCCCGTAAAGCACCACCTGTCAAAAAAATAGTACACATGCCACCTTAAAATGAATTTATGGTGATTTTTTTCAAAACTATTCATGAATTTCATTGGTTTCGTCCCAACTGCCTTGCATTCCATGGAGATTTTGGTGAGGTTTATTCCCTTTTCCTTAGCAAGACCTTATAATGGTAATCTCATGCCACCTAAGGAAACCTTTATCACCTTCATGACTGCTCAAACCGAGTAGAATAAAACCTTTACCATTGTCTTATAGTCTCATGATACTTTCCTTGGTTAAATGACCAGGAAAACGGTCGGACTAACAAATCTCTACTATTAAACAGGGATATGTCGTGGGTGGTGGTGATGGTTCAACCATCGAGCATCTCTAGCAGATCCCGTAAAGCACCACCTGTAAAACAAATAGTACACATGCCACCTTAAAATGAATTTATGGTGATTTTTTCAAAACTATTCATGAATTTCATAGGTTTCGTCCCAACCGCCTTTGCACTCCATGGAGATTTTGGTGAGTTTTCTTTCCTTTTTCTTAGCAAGACCTTATAATGGTAATGTCATGCCACCTAAGGAAACCCTTATCACCTTCATGACTGCTCAAACCGAGTAGAATAAAACCTTTACCATTGTCTTATAGTCTCATGATACTTTCCTTGGTTAAATGACCAGAAAAACGGTCGGACTAACAAATCTCTACTATTAAACAGGGATATGTCATGGTGGTGGTGATGGTTCAACCATCGAGCATCTCTAGCAGATCCCGTAGCACCACCTGTCAAAAAATAGTACACATGCCACCTTAAATTGAATTTATGGTGATTTTTTTCAAAACTATTCATGAATTTCATTGGTTTCGTCCCAACTGCCTTGCATTCCATGGAGATTTTTGTGAGGTTTATTCCCTTTTTCTTAGCAAGACCTTATAATGGTAATCTCATGCCACCTAAGGAAACCCTTATCACCTTCATGACTGCTCAAACCGAGTAGAATAAAACCTTTACCATTGTCTTATAGTCTCATGATACTTTCCTTGGTTAAATGACCAGGAAAACGGTCGGACTAACAAATCTCTACTATTAAACAGGGATATGTCGTGGTGGTGGTGATGGTTCAACCATCAGAGCATCTCTAGCAGATCCCGTAAAGCACCACCAGTAAAACAAAAAGTACACATGCCACCTTAAAATGAATTTATGGTGATTTTTTCAAAACTATTCATGAATTTCATAGGTTTCATTCCCAACCGCCTTTGCACTCCATGGAGATTTTGGTGAGTTTTATTTCCTTTTTCTTAGCAAGACCTTATAATGGTAATATCATGCCACCTCAGGAAACCCTTATCACCTTCATGACTGCTCAAACTGAGTAGAATAAAACCTTTTGTGTTGTCTTATAGTCTCATGATACTTTCCTTGTTCAAATGACCAGGAAAACGTTCGGACTAACAAATCTCTACTATTAAACAGGGATATGCCGTGGTGGTGGTGATGGTTCAACCATCACAACATCTCTAGCAGATCCCGTAAAGCACCACCTATTAAAAAATAGTACACACGCCACCTTAAAATGAATTTATGGTGATTTCTTTCAAAACTATTCATGAATTTCATAGGTTTCGTCCCAACTGCCTTGCACTCCATGGAGATTTTGGTGAGTTTTATTAGCAAGACCATATAATGGTAATCTCATGCCACCTAGGGAAACCCTTATCACCTTCATGACTGCTCAAACCGAGTAGAATAAAACCTTTACCATTGTCTTATAGTCTCATGATACTTTCCTTTTTCAAATGACCAGGAAAACGTTCGAACTAACAAATCTCTACTATTAAACAGGGATATGGCGTGGTGGTGGTGATGGTTCAACCATCAGAGCATCTCTAGCAGATCCCGTAAAGCACCACCTGTAAAAAAAAATAGTACACATGCCACCTTAAAATGAATTTATGGTGATTTCTTTCAAAACGATTCATAAATTTCATAGGTTTCGGCCCCAACCGCCTTGCACTCCATGGAGATTTTGGTGAGGTTTATTTCCTTTTCTTAGCAAGACCTTATAATGGTAATCTCATGCCAACTAAGGAAACCCTTATCACCTTCATGACTGCTCAAACCGAGTAGAATAAAACCTTTACCATTGTCTTATAGTCTCATGATACTTTCCTTGGTCAAATGACCAGGAAAACGGTCGGACTAACAAATCACTACTATTAAACAGGGATATGTCGTGGTGGTGGTGATGGTTCAACCATTAGAGCATCTCTAGCAAATCCCGTAAAGCACCACCTGTAAAAAAATAGTACACATGCCACCTAAAAATGAATTTATGGTTATTTTCTCAAAACTTTTAATGAATTTTGTAGGTTTCGTCCCAACTGCCTTGCACTCCATGGAGATTTTGGTGAGTTTTATTTCCTTTTTCTTAGCAAGACCTTATATTGGTAATCTCATGCCACCTAAGGAAATCCGTATCACCTTCATGACTGCTCAAACCGAGTAGAATAAAACCTTTACCATTGTCTTATAGTCTCATGATACTTTCCTTGGTTAAATGACCAGGAAAACGGTCGGACTAACAAATCTCTACTATTAAACAGGGATATGCCGTGGTGGTGGTGATGGTTCAACCATCGAGCATCTCTAGCAGATCCCGTAGCACCACCTGTAAAAAAATTGTACACGTGCCACCTTAAAATTAATTTATGGTGATTTTTTCAAAACTATTCATGAATTTCATAGGTTTCATTCCCAAGCTGCGTTGCACTCCATGGAGATTTTGGTGAGTTTTATTTCCTTTTTCTTAGCAAGACCTTATAATGGTAATCTCATGCCACCTAAGGAAATCCGTATCACCTTCATGACTGCTCAAACCGAGTGGAATAAAACCTTTACCATTGTCTTATAGTCTCATGATACTTTCCTTGGTTAAATGACCAGGAAAACGGTCGGACTAACAAATCTCTACTATTAAACAGGGATATGCCGTGGTGGTGGTGATGGTTCAACCACTAGAGCATCTCTAGCAGATCCCGTAAAGCACCACCTGTAAAAAAATAGTACAAATGCCACCTTAAAATGAATTTATGGTGATTTTTTTCAAAACTATTCATGAATTTCATAGGTTTCATTCCCCAACCGCCTTGCACTCCATGGAGATTTTGGTGAGTTTTCTTTCCTTTTTCTTAGCAAGACCTTATAATGGTAATGTCATGCCACCTAAGGAAACCCTTATCACCTTCATGACTGCTCAAACCGAGTAGAATAAAACCTTTACCATTGTCTTATAGTCTCATGATACTTTCCTTGGTTAAATGACCAGGAAAACGGTCGGACTAACAAATCTCTACTATTAAACAGGGATATGTCATGGTGGTGGTGGTGATGGTTCAACCATCGAGCATCTCTAGCAGATCCCGTAAAGCACCACCTGTCAAAAAAATAGTACACATGCCACCTTAACATGAAGTTCTGGTGATAATTTTCAAAACTAGTCATGAATTTCATTGGTTTCGTCCCAACTGCCTTGCATTCCATGGAGATTTTGGTGAGGTTTATTCCCTTTTTCTTAGCAAGACCTTATAATGGTAATCTCATGCCACCTAAGGAAACCCTTATCACCTTCATGACTGCTCAAACCGAGTAGAATAAAACCTTTACCATTGTCTTATAGTCTCATGATACTTTCCTTGGTTAAATGACCAGAAAACGGTCGGACTAACAAATCTCTACTATTAAACAGGGATATGTCGTGGTGGTGGTGATGGTTCAACCATCGAGCATCTCTAGCAGATCCCGTAAAGCACCACCGTAAAACAAATAGTACACATGCCACCTTAAAATGAATTTATGGTGATTTTTTTCAAAACTATTCATGAATTTCATAGGTTTCGTCCCAACTGCCTTGCACTCCATGGAGATTTTGGTGAGTTTTATTTCCTTTTTCTTAGCAAGACCTTATAATGGTAATATCATGCCACCTCGGGAAACCCTTATCACCTTCATGACTGCTCAAACTGAGTAGAATAAAACCTTTTGTGTTGTCTTATAGTCTCATGATACTTTCCTTGTTCAAATGACCAGGAAAACGCTCGACTAACAAATCTCTACTATTAAACAGGGATATGTTGTGGTGGTGGTGATGGTTCAACCATCACAACATCTCTAGCAGATCCCGTAGCACCACCTATTAAAAATAGTACACACGCCACCTTAAAATGAATTTATGGTGATTTCTTTCAAAACTATTCATGAATTTCATAGGTTTCATTCCCAACCGCCTTTGCACTCCATGGAGATTTTGGTGAGTTTTATTAGCAAGACCATATAATGGTAATCTCATGCCACCTAGGGAAACCCTTATCACCTTCATGACTGCTCAAACCGAGTAGAATAAAACCTTTACCATTGTCTTATAGTCTCATGATACTTTCCTTTTTCAAATGACCAGGAAAACGTTCGGACTAACAAATCTCTACTATTAAACAGGGATATGGCGTGGTGGTGGTGATGGTTCAACCATCAGAGCATCTCTAGCAGATCCCGTAAAGCACCACCTGTAAAAAAAAATAGTACACATGCCACCTTAAAATGAATTTATGGTGATTTCTTTCAAAACTATTCATAAATTTCATAGGTTTCGTCCCAACTGCTTGCACTCCATGGAGATTTTGGTGAGGTTTATTTCCTTTTTCTTAGCAAGACCTTATAATGGTTATCTCATGCCACCTAAGGAAACCCTTATCACCTTCATGACTGCTCAAACCGAGTAGAATAAAACCTTTACCATTGTCTTATAGTCTCATGATACTTTCCTTGGTTAAATTACCAGGAAAACGGTCAGACTAACAAATCTCTACTATTAAAAGGGGATTTGTCGTGGTGGTGGTGATGGTTTAACCATCAGAGCATCTCTAGCAGATCCCGTAAAGCACCACCTGTAAAAGAAATAGTACACATGCCACCTTAAAATGAATTTATGGTGATTTTTTTTCAAAACTATTCATGAATTTCATAGGTTTCGTCCCCAACCGCCTTTGCACTCCATGGAGATTTTGGTGAGTTTTATTTCCTTTTTCTTAGCAAGACCTTATAATGGTAATCTCATGCCACCTAAGGAAACCCTTATCACCTTCATGACTGCTCAAACCGAGTAGAATAAAACCTTTACCATTGTCTTATAGTCTCATGATACTTTCCTGGGTCAAATGACCAGGAAAACATTCGGACTAACAAATCTCTACTATTAAACAGGGACATGCCGTGGTGGTGGTGATGGTTCAACCATCAGAGCATCTCTAGCAGATACCGTAAAGCACCACCTGTAAAAAAAATAGTACACATGCCACCTTGAAATGAATTTATGGTGATTTTTTTCAAAACTATTCATGAATTTCATAGGTTTCGTCCCAACTGCCTTGCACTCCATGGAGATTTTGGTGAGTTTTATATCCTTTTTCTTAGCAAGACCTTATAATGGTAATCTCATGCCACCTAAGGAAACCCTTATCACCTTCATGACTGCTCAAACCGAGTAGAATAAAACCTTTACCAGTGTCTTATAGTCTCAATGATACTTTCCTTGGTTAAATGACCAGAAAACGGTCGGACTAACATATCTCTGCTATTAAACAGGATATGTCGTGGGTGGTGGTGATGGTTCAACCATCGAGCATCTCTAGCAGATCCCGTAAAAGCACCACCTGTAAAAAATAGTACACATGCCACCTTGAAATGAATTTATGGTGATTTTTTTCAAAACTATTCATGAATTTCATAGGTTTGGCCCCAACCGCTTGCACTCCATGGAGATTTTGGTGAGGTTTATTTCCTTTTTCTTAGCAAGACCTTATAATGGTAATCTCATGCCACCTAAGGAAACCCTTATCACCTTCATGACTGCTCAAACCGAGTAGAATAAAACCTTTACCATTGTCTTATAGTTTCATGATACTTTCCTTGCTTAAATGACCAGGAAAACGGTCGGACTAACAAATCTCTACTATTAAACATGGATATGTCGTGGTGGTGGTGATGGTTCAACCATCAGAGCATCTCTAGCAGATCCCGTAAAGCACCACCAGAAACAAATAGTACACATGCCACCTTAAAATGAATTTATGGTGATTTTTTCAAAACTATTCATGAATTTCATAGGTTTCGTCCCAACTGCCTTTGCACTCCATGGAGATTTTGGTGAGTTTTATTTCCTTTTTCTTAGCAAGACCTTATAATGGTAATATCATGCCACCTCGGGAAACCCTTATCACCTTCATGACTGCTCAAACCGAGTAGAATAAAACCTTTTGCGTTGTCTTATAGTCTCATGATACTTTCCTTGGTCAAATGACCAGGAAAACGTTCGGACTAACAAATCTCTACTATTAAACAGGGATATGCCGTGGTGGTGGTGATGGTTCAACCATCACAGCATCTCTAGCAGATCCCGTAAAGCACCACCTGTAAAACAAATAGTACACATGCCACCTTAAAATGAATTTATGGTGGTTTTTTTCAAAACTATTCATGAATTTCATAGGTTTCATTCCCAACCGCCTTTGCACTCCATGGAGATTTTGGTGAGTTTTATTTCCTTTTTTCTTAGCAAGACCTTATAATGGTAATCTCATGCCACCTAAGGAAACCCTTATAACCTTCATGACTGCTCAAACCGAGTAGAATAAAACCTTTACCATTGTCTTATAGTCTCATGATACTTTCCTTTGTTAAATGATTAGGAAAACGGTCGGACTAACAAATCTCTACTATTAAACAGGGATATGTCGTGGTGGTGGTGATGGTTCAACCATCAGAGCATCTCTAGCAGATCCCGTAAAGCACCACCTATAAAAAATAGTACACACGCCACCTTAAAATGAATTTATGGTGATTTTTTTCAAAACTATTCATGAATTTCATAGGTTTCGTCCCAACTGCCTTGCACTCCATGGAGATTTTGGTGAGTTTTATTAGCAAGACCTTATAATGGTAATCTCATGCCACCTAGGGAAACCCTTATCACCTTCATGACTGCTCAAACCGAGTAGAATAAAACCTTTACCATTGTCTTATAGTCTCATGATACTTTCCTTTTTCAAATGACCCGGAAAACGTTCGGACTAACAAATCTCTACTATTAAACAGGGATATGGCGTGGTGGTGGTGATGGTTCAACCATCAGAGCATCTCTAGCAGATCCCGTAAAGCACCACCTGTAAAAAAAGTAGTACACATGCCACCTTAAAATGAATTTATGGTGATTTCTTTCAAAACTATTCATAAATTTCATAGGTTTCGTCCCCAACTGCCTTTGCACTCCATGGAGATTTTGGTGAGGTTTATTTCCTTTTTCTTAGCAAGACCTTATAATGGTAATCTCATGCCACCTAAGGAAACCCTTATCACCTTCATGACTGCTCAAACCGAGTAGAATAAAACCTTTACCATTGTCTTATAGTCTCATGATACTTTCCTTGGTTAAATTACCAGGAAAACGGTCAGACTAACAAATCTCTACTATTAAAAGGGGATTTGTCGTGGTGGTGGTGATGGTTTAACCATCAGAGCATCTCTAGCAGATCCCGTAAAGCACCACCTGTAAAAGAAATAGTACACATGCCACCTTAAAATGAATTTATGGTGATTTTTTTTTCAAAACTATTCATGAATTTCATAGGTTTCGTCCCAACTGCCTTGCACTCCATGGAGATTTTGGTGAGTTTTATTTCCTTTTCTTAGCAAGACCTTATAATGGTAATCTCATGCCACCTAAGGAAACCCTTATCACCTTCATGACTGCTCAAACCGAGTAGAATAAAACCTTTACCATTGTCTTATAGTCTCATGATACTTTCCTGGGTCAAATGACCAGGAAAACATTCGGACTAACAAATCTCTACTATTAAACAGGGACATGCCGTGGTGGTGGTGATGGTTCAACCATCAGAGCATCTCTAGCAGATACCGTAAAGCACCACCTGTAAAAAAAATAGTACACATGCCACCTTGAAATGAATTTATGGTGATTTTTTTCAAAACTATTCATGAATTTCATAGGTTTCATTCCCCAACTGCCTTGCACTCCATGGAGATTTTGGTGAGTTTTATATCCTTTTTCTTAGCAAGACCTTATAATGGTAATCTCATGCCACCTAAGGAAACCCTTATCACCTTCATGACTGCTCAAACCGAGTAGAATAAAACCTTTACCATTGTCTTATAGTCTCACGATACTTTCCTTGGTTAAATGACCAGGAAAACGGTCGGACTAACATATCTCTGCTATTAAACAGGGATATGTCGTGGTGGTGGTGATGGTTCAACCATCAGAGCATCTCTAGCAGATCCCGTAAAGCACCACCTGTTAAAAAATAGTACACATGCCACCTTGAAATGAATTTATGGTGATTTTTTTCAAAACTATTCATGAATTTCATAGGTTTCATTCCCAACTGGCTTGCACTCCATGGAGATTTTGGTGAGGTTTATTTCCTTTTTCTTAGCAAGACCTTATAATGGTAATCTCATGCCACCTAAGGAAACCCTTATCACCTTCATGACTGCTCAAACCGAGTAGAATAAAACCTTTACCATTGTCTTATAGTTTCATGATACTTTCCTTGCTTAAATGACCAGAAAAACGGTCGGACTAACAAATCTCTACTATTAAACATGGATATGTCGTGGTGGTGGTGATGGTTCAACCATCAGAGCATCTCTAGCAGATCCCGTAAAGCACCACCTGTAAAAAAAAATAGTACACATGCCACCTTAAAATGAATTTATGGTGATTTTTTCAAAACTATTCATGAATTTCATAGGTTTCGTTCCCCAACCGCCTTTGCACTCCATGGAGATTTTGGTGAGTTTTATTTCCTTTTTCTTAGCATGACCTTATAATGGTAATCTCATGCCACCTAGGGAAACCCTTATCACCTTCATGACTGCTCAAACCGAGTAGAATAAAACCTTTGCCATTGTCTTATAGTCTCATGATACTTTCCTTGGTCAAATGACCAGGAAAACGTTCGGACTAACAAATCTCTACTATTAAACAGGGATATGCCGTGGTGGTGGTTATGGTTCAACCATCAGAGCATCTCTAGCAGATCCCGTAAAGCACCACCTGTAAAAAAATAGTACACATGCCACCTTAAAATGAATTTATGGTGATTTTTTTCAAAACTATTCATGAATTTCATAGGTTTCGTCCCAACTGCCTTGCACTCCATGAAGATTTTGGTGAGTTTTATTTCCTTTTTCTTAGCAAGACCTTATAATGGTAATCTCATGCCACCTAAGGAAACCCTTATCACCTTCATGACTGCTCAAACCGAGTAGAATAAAACCTTTACCATTGTCTTATAGTCTCATGATACTTTCCTTGGTCAAATGACCAGGAAAACGCTCGGACTAACAAATCTCTACTATTAAACAGGGATATGCCGTGGTGGTGGTGATGGTTCAACCATCAGAGCACCTCTAGTAGATCCCGAATAGCACCACCTATAAAAAAATAGTACACATGCCACCTTAAAATGAATTTATGGTGATTTTTTTTCAAAACTATTCATGAATTTCATAGGTTTCGTCCCAACTGCCTTGCACTACATGGAGATTTTGGTGAGGTTTATCTCCTTTTTCTTAACAAGAGCTTGTAATGGTAATCTCATGTCACCTAAGGAAACCCTTATCACCTTCATGACTGCTCAAACCGATCAGTAGAATAAAACCTTTACCATTGTCTTATAGTCTCATGATACTTTCCTTGGTTAAATGACTAGGAAAGCGGTCAGACTAACAAATCTCTACTATTAAACAGGGATATGCCGTGGTGGTGGTGATGGTTCAATCATCAGAGCATCTCTAGCAGATCCCGTAAAGCACTACCTGTAAAAAAAATAGTACACGTGCCACCTTAAAATGAATTTATGGTGATTTTTTTCAACACTATTCTTGAATTTCATAGGTTTCGTCCCAACTGCCTTGCACTCCATGGAGATTTTGGTGAGTTTTATTTCCTTTTCTTAGCAAGACCTTATAATGGTAATCTCATGCCACCTAAGGAAACCCTTATCACCTTCATGACTGCTCAAACCGAGTAGAATAAAACCTTTACCATTGTCTTATAGTCTCATGATACTTTCCTTGGTTAAATGACCAGAAAACGGTCGGACTAACAAATATCTACTATTAAACAGGGATATGCCGTGGTGGTGGTGATGGTTCAACCATCGAGCATCTCTAGCAGGTCCCGTAGCACCACCAAAAAAAAAAAATAGTACACATGCCACCTTAAAATGAATTTATGGTGTTTTTTTCAAAACTATTCATGAATTTCATAGGTTTCATCCCAACCGCCTTTGCACTACATGGAGATTTAGGTGAGGTTTATCTCCTTTTTCTGAGCAAGAGCTTATAATGGTAATCTCATGCCACCTAAGGAAACCCTTATCACCTTCATGACTGCTCAAACCGAGTAGAATAAAACCTTTACCATTGTCTTATAGTCTCATGATACTTTCCTTGGTTAAATGACCAGGAAACGGTCGGACTAACAAATATCTACTATTAAACAGGGATATGCCATGGTGGTGGTGATGGTTCAACCATCGAGCATCTCTAGCAGATCCCGTAAAGCACCACCGTAAAAAAATAGTACACATGCCACCTTAAAATGAATTTATGGTGATTTTTTTCAAAACTATTCATGATTTTCATAGGTTTCGTCCCAACTGCCTTGCACTACATGGAGATTTTGGTGAGGTTTATCTCCTTTTTCTTAGCAAGAGCTTATAATGGAAATCTCATGCCACCTAAGGAAACCCTTATCACCTTCATGACTGCTCAAACCGAGTAGAATAAAACCTTTACCATTGTCTTATAGTCTCATGATACTTTCCTTGGTTAAATGACCAGGAAAACGGTCGGACTAACAAATATCTACTATTAAACAGGGATATGCCGTGGTGGTGGTGATGGTTCAACCATCAGAGCATCTCTAGCAGATCCCGTAAAGCAAAACCTGTAAAAAAAATAGTACACATGCCACCTTAAAATGAATTTATGGTGATTTTTTTCAAAACTATTCATGAATTTCATAGGTTTCGTCCCAACTGCCTTGCACTCCATGGATATTTTGGTGAGTTTTATTTCCTTTTTCTTAGCAAGACCTTATAATGATAATCTCATGCCACCTAAGGAAACCCTTATCACCTTCATGACTGCTCAAACCGAGTAGAATAAAACCTTTACCATTGTCTTATAGTCTCATGATACTTTCCTTGGTCAAATGACCAGAAAAACGCTCGGACTAACAAATCTCTACTATTAAACACGGATATGCCGTGGCGGTGGTGATGGTTCAACCATCAGAGCACCTCTAGCAGATCCCGAATAGCACCACCTATAAAAAATAGTACACATGCCACCTTAAAATGAATTTATTGTGATTTCTTTCAAAACTATTCATGAATTTCATAGGTTTCGTCCCAACTGCCTTGCACTCCATGGAGATTTTGGTGAGTTTTCTTTCCTTTTTCATAGCAAGACCTTATAATGGTAATCGCATGCCACCTAAGGAAACCCTTATCACCTTCATGACTGCTCAAACCGAGTAGAATAAAACCTTTACCATTGTCTTATAGTCTCATGATACTTTCCTTGGTTAAATGACCAGGAAAACGGTCGGACTAACAAATATCTACTATTAAACAGGGATATGCCGTGGTGGTGGTGATGGTTCAACCATCAGAGCATCTCTAGCAGGTCCCGTAAAGCACCACCTGTAAAAAAAATAGTACACATGCCACCTTAAAATGAATTTATGGTGATTTTTTTCAAAACTATTCATGAATTTCATAGGTTTCGTCCCAACTGCCTTGCACTACATGGAGATTTAGTTGAGGTTTATCTCCTTTTTCTGAGCAAGAGCTTATAATGGTAACCTCATGCCACCTAAGGAAACCCTTATCACCTTTATGACTGCTCAAACCGAGTAGAATAAAACCTTTACCATTGTCTTATAGTCTCATGATACTTTCCTTGGTCAAATGACCAGGAAAACGTTCGGACTAACAAATCTCTACTATTAAACAAGGATATGCCGTGGTGGTGGTGATGGTTCAACCATCAGAGCACCTCTAGCAGATCCCGAATAGCACCACCTATAAAAAAATAGTACACATGCCACCTTAAAATGAATTTATGGTGATTTTTTTTCAAAACTATTCTTGAATTTCATAGGTTTCGTCCCAACTGCCTTGCAATACATGGAGATTTTGGTGAGGTTTATCTCCTTTTTCTTAGCAAGAGCTTATAATGGTAATCTCATGCCACCTAAGGAAACCCTTATCACCTTCATGACTGCTCAAACCGAGTAGAATAAAACCTTTACCATTGTCTTATAGTCTCATGATACTTTCCTTGGTTAAATGACCAGAAAGCGGTCGGACTAACAAATCTCTACTATTAAACAGGGATATGCCGTGGTGGTGGTGATGGTTCAACCATCAGAGCATCTCTAGCAGATCCCGTAAAGCACCACCTGTAAAAAAAATAGTACACATGCCACCTTAAAATGAATTTATGGTGATTTTTTTCAACACTATTCTTGAATTTCATAGGTTTCGTCCCAACTGCCTTGCACTCCATGGAGATTTTGGTGAGTTTTCTTTCCTTTTTCTTGGCAAGACCTTATAATGGTAATCTCATGCCACCTAAGGAAACCCTTATCACCTTCATGACTGCTCAAACCGAGTAGAATAAAACCTTTACCATTGTCTTATAGTCTCATGATACTTTCCTTGGTTAAATGACCAGGAAAACGGTCGGACTAACAAATATCTACTATTAATTAGGGATATGCCGTGGTGGTGGTGATGGTTCAACCATCAGAGCATCTCTAGCAGATACCGTAAAGCACCACCTATAAAAGAATAGTACACATGCCACCTTAAAATGAATTTATTGTGATTTCTTTCAAAACTATTCATGAATTTCATAGGTTTCGTCCCAACTGCCTTGCACTCCAAGGAGATTTTGGTGAGTTTTCTTTCCTTTTTCGTAGCAAGACCTTATAATGGTAATCGCATGCCACCTAAGGAAACCCTTATCACCTTCATGACTGCTCAAACCGAGTAGAATAAAACCTTTACCATTGTCTTATAGTCTCATGATACTTTCCTTGGTTAAATGACCAGAAAATGGTCGGACTAACAAATCTCTACTATTAAACAGGGATATGTCGTGGTGGTGGTGATGGTTCAACCATCAGGGCATCTCTAGCAGATACCGTAAAGCACCACGTGTAAAAAAAATAGTACACGTGCCACCTTAAAATGAATTTATTGTGATTTTTTTCGAAACTATTCATGAATTTCATAGGTTTCGTCCCAACTGCCTTGCACTCCATGGAGATTTAGGTGAGTTTTATTTCCTTTTTCTTAGCAAGACCTTATAATGGTAATCTCATGCCACCTAAGGAAACCCTTATCACCTTCATGACTGCTCAAACCGAGTAGAATAAAACCTTTACCATTGTCTTATAGTCTCATGATACTTTCCTTGGTTAAATGACCAGGAAAACGGTGGGACTAAGAAATCTCTACTATTAAACAGGGATATGTCATGGTGGTGGTGATGGTTCAACCATCGAGCATCTCTAGCAGATACCGTAGCACCACCTGTAAAAAAATAGTACACATGCCACCTTAAAATGAATTTATGGTTATTTTTTCAAAACTATTCATGAATTTCATAGGTTTCATTCCCAACTGCCTTGCACTCCATGGCGATTTTGGTGAGTTTTGTTTCCTTTTTCTTAGCAAGAACTTATAATGGCAATCGCATGCCACCTAAGGAAACCCTTATCACCTTCATGACTGCTCAAACCGAGTAGAATAAAACCTTTACCATTGTCTTATAGTCTCATGATACTTTCCTTGGTTAAATGACCAGGAAAACGGTCGGACTAAGAAATCTCTACTATTAAACAGGGATATGTCATGGTGGTGGTGATGGTTCAACCATCAGAGCATCTCTAGCAGATACCGTAAAGCACCACCTGTAAAAAAATAGTACACATGCCACCTTAAAATGAATTTATGGTTATTTTTTGTCAAAACTATTCATGAATTTCATAGGTTTCGTCCCAACTGCCTTGCACTCCATGGAGATTTTGGTGAGTTTTCTTTCCTTTTTCTTGGCAAGACCTTATAATGGTAATCTCATGCCACCTAAGGAAACCCTTATCACCTTCATGACTGCTCAAACCGAGTAGAATAAAACCTTTACCATTGTCTTATAGTCTCATGATACTTTCCTTGGTTAAATGACCAGAAAACGGTCGGACTAACAAATATCTACTATTAATTAGGGATATGCCGTGGTGGTGGTGATGGTTCAACCATCGAGCATCTCTAGCGTATACCGTAAAGCACCACCTATAAAAAGAATAGTACACATGCCACCTTAAAATGAATTTATTGTGATTTCTTTCAAAACTATTCATGAATTTCATAGGTTTCGTCCCAACCGCCTTGCACTCCAAGGAGATTTTGGTGAGTTTTCTTTCCTTTTCGTAGCAAGACCTTATAATGGTAATCGCATGCCACCTAAGGAAACCCTTATCACCTTCATGACTGCTCAAACCGAGTAGAATAAAACCTTTACCATTGTCTTATAGTCTCATGATACTTTCCTTGGTTAAATGACCAGGAAAATGGTCGGACTAACAAATCTCTACTATTAAACAGGGATATGTCGTGGTGGTGGTGATGGTTCAACCATCAGAGCATCTCTAGCAGATACCGTAAAGCACCACGTGTAAAAAAAATAGTACACGTGCCACCTTAAAATGAATTTATTGTGATTTTTTTCAAAACTATTCATGAATTTCATAGGTTTCGTCCCAACTGCCTTGCACTCCATGGAGATTTAGGTGAGTTTTATTTCCTTTTTCTTAGCAAGACCTTATAATGGTAATCTCATGCCACCTAAGGAAACCCTTATCACCTTCATGACTGCTCAAACCGAGTAGAATAAAACCTTTACCATTGTCTTATAGTCTCATGATACTTTCCTTGGTTAAATGACCAGGAAAACGGTCGGACTAAGAAATCTCTACTATTAAACAGGGATATGTCATGGTGGTGGTGATGGTTCAACCATCAGAGCATCTCTAGCAGATACCGTAAAGCACCACCTGTAAAAAAATAGTACACATGCCACCTTAAAATGAATTTATGGTTATTTTTTGTCAAAACTATTCATGAATTTCATAGGTTTCATTCCCAACCGCCTTGCACTCCATGGCGATTTTGGTGAGTTTTGTTTCCTTTTCTTAGCAAGAACTTATAATGGCAATCGCATGCCACCTAAGGAAACCCTTATCACCTTCATGACTGCTCAAACCGAGTAGAATAAAACCTTTACCATTGTCTTATAGTCTCATGATACTTTCCTTGGTTAAATGACCAGGAAAACGGTCGGACTAAGAAATCTCTACTATTAAACAGGGATATGTCATGGTGGTGGTGATGGTTCAACCATCAGAGCATCTCTAGCAGATACCGTAAAGCACCACCTGTAAAAAAATAGTACACATGCCACCTTAAAATGAATTTATGGTTATTTTTTTCAAAACTATTCATGAATTTCATAGGTTTCGTCCCAACTGCCTTGCACTCCATGGCGATTTTGGTGAGTTTTGTTTCCTTTTTCTTAGCAAGAACTTATAATGGCAATCGCATGCCACCTAAGGAAACCCTTATCACCTTCATGACTTCTCAAACCGAGTAGAATAAAACCTTTACCATTGTCTTATAGTCTCATGATACTTTCCTTGGTTAAATGACCATGAAAACGGTCGGACTAACAAATCTCTACTATGAAACAGGGATATGTCATGGTGGTGGTGATGGTTCAACCATCAGATTGCATCTCTAGCAGATACCGTAAAGCACCACCTGTAAAAAAATAGTACACATGCCACCTTAAAATGAATTTATGGTGTTTTTTGAAAACTATTCTTGAATTTCATAGGTTTCATTCCCCAACTGCCTTTGCACTCCATGGAGATTTTAGTGAGTTTTATTAGCAAGACCTTATAATGGTAATCTCATGCCACCTAGGGAAACCCTTATCACCTTCATGACTGCTCAAACCGAGTAGAATAAAACCTTTACCATTGTCTTATAGTCTCATGATACTTTCCTTGGTTAAATGACCAGGAAAACGGTCGAACTAACAAATCTCTACTATTAAACAGGGATATGTCGTGGTGGTGGTGATGGTTCAACCATCAGAGCATCTCTAGCAGATCCCGTAAAGCACCACCTGTAAAAAAAAATAGTACACATGCCACCTTAAAATGAATTTATGGTGATTTTTTTCAAAACTATTCATGAATTTCATAGGTTTCATTCCCAACTGCTTGCACTCCATGGAGATTTTGGTGAGGTTTATTTCCTTTTCTTAGCAAGACCTTATAATGGTAATCTCATGCCACCTAAGGAAACCCTTATCACCTTCATGACTGCTCAAACCGAGTAGAATAAAACCTTTACCATTGTCTTATAGTCTCATGATACTTTCCTTGGTTAAATGAACAGGAAAACGGTCGGACTAACAAATCTCTACTATTAAACAGGGATATGTCGTGGTGGTGGTGATGGTTCAACCATCAGAGCATCTCTAGCAGATCCCGTAAAGCACCACCTGTAAAAAAATAGTACACATGCCACCTTAAAATGAATTTATGGTGATTTTTTCAAAACTATTCATGAATTTCATAGGTTTCGTCCCAACTGCCTTGCACTCCATGGAGATTTTGGTGAGTTTTATTTCCTTTTTCTTAGCAAGACCTTATAATGGTAATCTCATGCCACCTAGGGAAACCCTTATCACCTTCATGACTGCTCAAACCGAGTAGAATAAAACCTTTACCATTGTCTTATAGTCTCATGATACTTTCCTTGGTCAAATGACCAGGAAAACGCTCGGACTAACAAATCTCTACTATTAAACAGGATATGCCGTGGTGGTGGTGATGGTTCGACCATCAGAGCATCTCTAGCAGATCCCGTAAAGCACCACCTGTAAAAAAAAATAGTACACATGCCACCTTAAAATGAATTTATGGTGATTTTTTCAAAACTATTCATGAATTTCATAGGTTTCGTCCCAACTGCCTTGCACTCCATGGAGATTTTGGTGAGTTTTATTTCCTTTTTCTTAGCAAGACCGTATAATGGTAATCTCATGCCACCTAAGGAAACCCTTATCACCTTCATGACTGCTCAAACCGAGTAGAATAAAACCTTTACCATTGTCTTATAGTCTCATGATACTTTCCTTGGTCAAATGACCAGGAAAACGTTCGGACTAACAAATCTCTACTATTAAACAGGGATATGCCGTGGTGGTGGTGATGGTTCAACCATCAGAGCACCTCTAGCAGATCCCGAATAGCACCACCTATAAAAAATAGTACACATGCCACCTTAAAATGAATTTATGGTGATTTTTTTCAAAACTATTCATGAATTTCATAGGTTTCGTCCCAACTGCCTTGCACTACATGGAGATTTTGGTGAGGTTTATCTCCTTTTTCTTAGCAAGAGCTTATAATGGTAATCTCATGCCACCTAAGGAAACCCTTATCACCTTCATGACTGCTCAAACCGAGTAGAATAAAACCTTTACCATTGTCTTATAGTCTCATGATACTTTCCTTGGTTAAATGACCAGGAAAACGGTCGGACTAAGAAATCTCTACTATTAAACAGGGATATGTCATGGTGGTGGTGATGGTTCAACCATCAGAGCATCTCTAGCAGATACCGTAAAAGCACCACCTGTAAAAAAATAGTACACATGCCACCTTAAAATGAATTTATGGTTATTTTTTTCAAAACTATTCATGAATTTCATAGGTTTCGTCCCAACTGCCTTGCACTCCATGGCGATTTTGGTGAGTTTTGTTTCCTTTTTTCTTAGCAAGAACTTATAATGGCAATCTCATGCCACCTAAGGAAACCCTTATCACCTTCATGACTTCTCAAACCGAGTAGAATAAAACCTTTACCATTGTCTTATAGTCTCATGATACTTTCCTTGGTTAAATGACCATGAAAACGGTCGGACTAACAAATCTCTACTATGAAACAGGGATATGTCATGGTGGTGGTGATGGTTCAACCATCAGTGCATCTCTAGCAGATACCGTAAAGCACCACCTGTAAAAAAATAGTACACATGCCACCTTAAAATGAATTTATGGTGTTTTTTTGAAAACTATTCTTGAATTTCATAGGTTTCGTCCCAACTGCCTTGCACTCCATGGAGATTTTAGTGAGTTTTATTAGCAAGACCTTATAATGGTAATCTCATGCCACCTAGGGAAACCCTTATCACCTTCATGACTGCTCAAACCGAGTAGAATAAAACCTTTACCATTGTCTTATAGTCTCATGATACTTTCCTTGGTTAAATGACCAGGAAAACGGTCGAACTAACAAATCTCTACTATTAAACAGGGATATGTCGTGGTGGTGGTGATGGTTCAACCATCAGAGCATCTCTAGCAGATCCCGTAGCACCACCTGTAAAAAAATAGTACACATGCCACCTTGAAATGAATTTATGGTGATTTTTTCAAAACTATTCATGAATTTCATAGGTTTCGTCCCAACTGGCTTGCACTCCATGGAGATTTTGGTGAGGTTTATTTCCTTTTTCTTAGCAAGACCTTATAATGGTAATCTCATGCCACCTAAGGAAACCCTTATCACCTTCATGACTGCTCAAACCGAGTAGAATAAAACCTTTACCATTGTCTTATAGTCTCATGATACTTTCCTTGGTTAAATGAACAGGAAAACGGGTCGGACTAACAAATCTCTACTATTAAACAGGGATATGTCGTGGTGGTGGTGATGGTTCAACCATCGAGCATCTCTAGCAGATCCCGTAGCACCACCTGTAAAAAAATAGTACACATGCCACCTTAAAATGAATTTATGGTGATTTTTTCAAAACTATTCATGAATTTCATAGGTTTCGTCCCAACCGCCTTGCACTCCATGGAGATTTTGGTGAGTTTTATTTCCTTTTTCTTAGCAAGACCTTATAATGGTAATCTCATGCCACCTAGGGAAACCCTTATCACCTTCATGACTGCTCAAACCGAGTAGAATAAAACCTTTACCATTGTCTTATAGTCTCATGATACTTTCCTTGGTCAAATGACCAGAAAAGCGTTCGGACTAACAAATCTCTACTATTAAACAGGGATATGCCGTGGTGGTGGTGATGGTTCAACCATCGAGCATCTCTAGCAGATCCCGTAGCACCACCTGTAAAAAATAGTACACATGCCACCTTAAAATGAATTTATGGTCATTTTTTCAAAACTATTCATGAAGTTCATAGGTTTCGTCCCAACTGCCTTTGCACTCCATGGAGATTTTGGTGAGTTTTATTTCCTTTTTCTTAGCAAGACCGTATAATGGTAATCTCATGCCACCTAAGGAAACCCTTATCACCTTCATGACTGCTCAAACCGAGTAGAATAAAACCTTTACCATTGTCTTATAGTCTCATGATACTTTCCTTGGTTAAATGACCAGGAAAACGGTCGGACTAACAAATATCTACTATTAAACAGGGATATGCCGTGGCGGTGGTGATGGTTCAACCATCAGAGCACCTCTAGCAGATCCCGAATAGCACCACCTATAAAAAATAGTACACATGCCACCTTAAAATGAATTTATGGTGATTTTTTTCAAAACTATTCATGAATTTCATAGGTTTCGTCCCAACCGCCTTGCACTACATGGAGATTTTGGTGAGGTTTATCTCCTTTTTCTTAGCAAGAGCTTATAATGGTAATCTCATGCCACCTAAGGAAACCCTTATCACCTTCATGACTGCTCAAACCGAGTAGAATAAAACCTTTACCATTGTCTTATAGTCTCATGATACTTTCCTTGGTTAAATGACCAGGAAAGCGGTGGGACTAACAAATCTCTACTATTAAACAGGGATATGCCGTGGTGGTGGTGATGGTTCAACCATCAGAGCATCTCTAGCAGATCCCGTAAAGCACCACCTGTAAAAAAAATAGTACACATGCCACCTTAAAATGAATTTATGGTGATTTTTTTCAACACTATTCTTGAATTTCATAGGTTTCGTCCCAACTGCCTTGCACTCCATGGAGATTTTGGTGAGTTTTATTTCCTTTTCTTAGCAAGACCTTATAATGGTAATCTCATGCCACCTAAGGAAACCCTTATCACCTTCATGACTGCTCAAACCGAGTAGAATAAAACCTTTACCATTGTCTTATAGTCTCATGATACTTTCCTTGGTTAAATGAACAGGAAAACGGTCGGACTAACAAATCTCTACTATTAAACAGGGATATGTCGTGGTGGTGGTGATGGTTCAACCATCAGAGCATCTCTAGCAGATCCCGTAAAGCACCACCTGTAAAAAAAATAGTACACATGCCACCTTAAAATGAATTTATGGTGATTTTTTTCAAAACTATTCATGAATTTCATAGGTTTCGTCCCAACTGCCTTGCACTCCATGGAGATTTTGGTGAGTTTTATTTCCTTTTTCTTAGCAAGACCTTATAATGGTAATCTCATGCCACCTAGGGAAACCCTTATCACCTTCATGACTGCTCAAACCGAGTAGAATAAAACCTTTACCATTGTCTTATAGTCTCATGATACTTTCCTTGGTCAAATGACCAGGAAAACGTTCGGACTAACAAATCTCTACTATTAAACAGGGATATGCCGTGGTGGTGGTGATGGTTCAACCATCAGAGCATCTCTAGCAGATCCCGTAAAGCACCACCTGTAAAAAAAGTAGTACACATGCCACCTTAAAATGAATTTATGGTGATTTTTTTCAAAACTATTCATGAATTTCATAGGTTTCGTCCCAACTGCGTTGCACTCCATGGAGATTTTGGTGAGTTTTATTTCCTTTTTCTTAGCAAGACCGTATAATGGTAATCTCATGCCACCTAAGGAAACCCTTATCACCTTCATGACTGCTCAAACCGAGTAGAATAAAACCTTTACCATTGTCTTATAGTCTCATGATACTTTCCTTGGTCAAATGACCAGGAAAACGTTCGGACTAACAAATCTCTACTATTAAACAGGGATATGCCGTGGTGGTGGTGATGGTTCAACCATCAGAGCACCTCTAGCAGATCCCGAATAGCACCACCTATAAAAAAATAGTACACATGCCACCTTAAAATGAATTTATGGTGATTTTTTCAAAACTATTCATGAATTTCATAGGTTTCGTCCCAACCGCCTTTGCACTACATGGAGATTTTGGTGAGGTTTATCTCCTTTTTCTTAGCAAGAGCTTATAATGGTAATCTCATGCCACCTAAGGAAACCCTTATCACCTTCATGACTGCTCAAACCGAGTAGAATAAAACCTTTACCATTGTCTTATAGTCTCATGATACTTTCCTTGGTTAAATGACCAGGAAAGCGGTGGGACTAACAAATCTCTACTATTAAACAGGGATATGCCGTGGTGGTGGTGATGGTTCAACCATCAGAGCATCTCTAGCAGATCCCGTAGCACCACCTGTAAAAAAATAGTACACATGCCACCTTAAAATGAATTTATGGTGATTTTTTTCAACACTATTCTTGAATTTCATAGGTTTCGTCCCAACTGCCTTGCACTCCATGGAGATTTTGGTGAGTTTTCTTTCCTTTTTCTTGGCAAGACCTTATAATGGTAATCTCATGCCACCTAAGGAAACCCTTATCACCTTCATGACTGCTCAAACCGAGTAGAATAAAACCTTTACCATTGTCTTATAGTCTCATGATACTTTCCTTGGTTAAATGACCAGAAAAGCGGTCGGACTAACAAATATCTACTATTAAAGGGATATGCCGTGGTGGTGGTGATGGTTCAACCATCAGAGCATCTCTAGCAGACACCGTAAAGCACCACCTGTAAAAGAATAGTACACATGCCACCTTAAAATGAATTTATTGTGATTTCTTTCAAAACTATTCATGAATTTCATAGGTTTCGTCCCAACTGCCTTGCACTCCATGGAGATTTTGGTGAGTTTTATTTCCTTTTTCTTAGCAAGACCGTATAATGGTAATCTCATGCCACCTAAGGAAACCCTTATCACCTTCATGACTGCTCAAACCGAGTAGAATAAAACCTTTACCATTGTCTTATAGTCTCATGATACTTTCCTTGGTCAAATGACCAGGAAAACGTTCGTAATAACAAATCTCTACTATTAAACAGGGATATGCCGTGGTGGTGGTGATGGTTCAACCATCAGAGCACCTCTAGCAGATCCCGAATAGCACCACCTATAAAAAAATAGTACACATGCCACCTTAAAATGAATTTATGGTGATTTTTTTTCAAAACTATTCATGAATTTCATAGGTTTCGTCCCAACTGCCTTGCACTACATGGAGATTTTGGTGAGGTTTATCTCCTTTTTCTTAGCAAGAGCTTATAATGGTAATCTCATGCCACCTAAGGAAACCCTTATCACCTTCATGACTGCTCAAACCGAGTAGAATAAAACCTTTACCATTGTCTTATAGTCTCATGATACTTTCCTTGGTTAAATGACCAGAAAGCGGTGGGACTAACAAATCTCTACTATTAAACAGGGATATGCCGTGGTGGTGGTGATGGTTCAACCATCGAGCATCTCTAGCAGATCCCGTAAAGCAACACCTGTAAAAAAAATAGTACACATGCCACCTTAAAATGAATTTATGGTGATTTTTTTCAACACTATTCTTGAATTTCATAGGTTTCGTCCCAACTTCCTTGCACTCCATGGAGATTTTGGTGAGTTTTCTTTCCTTTTTCTTGGCAAGACCTTATAATGGTAATCTCATGCCACCTAAGGAAACCCTTATCACCTTCATGACTGCTCAAACCGAGTAGAATAAAACCTTTACCATTGTCTTATAGTCTCATGATACTTTCCTTGGTTAAATGACCAGGAAAGCGGTCGGACTAACAAATATCTACTATTAAACAGGGATATGCCGTGGTGGTGGTGATGGTTCAACCATCAGAGCATCTCTAGCAGATACCGTAAAGCACCACCTGTAAAAGAATAGTACACATGCCACCTTAAAATGAATTTATTGTGATTTCTTTCAAAACTATTCATGAATTTCAGAGGTTTCGTCCCAACTGCCTTGCACTCCATGGAGATTTTGGTGAGTTTTATTAGCAAGACCATATAATGGTAATCTCATGCCACCTAGGGAAACCCTTATCACCTTCATGACTGCTCAAACCGAGTAGAATAAAACCTTTACCATTGTCTTATAGTCTCATGATACTTTCCTTGGTTAAATGACCAGGAAAGCGGTCGGACTAACAAATCTCTACTATTAAACAGGGATATGCCATGGTGGTGGTGATGGTTCAACCATTAGAGCATCTCTAGCAGATCCCGTAAAGCACCACCTGTAAAAAAAATAGTACACATGCCACCTTAAAATGAATTTATGGTGATTTTTTTCAACACTATTCTTGAATTTCATAGGTTTCGTCCCAACTGCCTTGCACTCCATGGAGATTTTGGTGAGTTTTCTTTCCTTTTTCTTGGCAAGACTTTATAATGGTAATCTCATGCCACCTAAGGAATCCCTTCTCACCTTCATGACTCAAGAAACCGAGTAGAATAAAACCTTTACCATTGTCTTATAGTCTCATGATACTTTCCTTGGTTAAATGACCAGGAAAACGGTCGGACTAACAAATCTCTACTATTAAACAGGGATATGTCATGGTGGTGGTGATGGTTCAACCATCAGTGCATCTCTAGCAGATACCGTAAAGAACCACCTGTAAAAGAATAGTACACATGCCACCTTAAAATGAATTTATGGTGTTTTTTTCAAAACTATTCTTGAATTTCATAGGTTTCGTCCCAACTGCCTTGCACTCCATGGAGATTTTGGTGAGTTTTATTTCCTTTTTCTTAGCAAGACCTTATAATGGTAATCTCATGCCACCTCAGGAAACCCTTATCACTTTCATGACTGCTCAAACCGAGTAGAATAAAACCTTTACCATTATCTTATTGTCTCATGATACTTTCCTTGGTCAAATGACAAGGAAAACGGTCGGACTAACAAATCTCTACTATTAAACAGGGATATGTCGTGGTGGTGGTGATGGTTCAACCATCAGAGCATCTCTAGCAGATCCCGTAAAGCACCACCTGTAAAACAAATAGTACACATGCCACCTTAAAATGAATTTATGGTGATTTTTTTGAAAACTATTCATGAATTTCATAGGTTTCGTCCCAACTGCCTTGCACTCCATGGAGATTTTGGTAGTTTTATTTCCTTTTTCTTAGCAAGACCTTATAATGGTAATCTCATGCCACCTAAGGAAACCCTTATCACCTTCATGACTGCTCAAACCGAGTAGAATAAAACCTTTACCATTGTTTTATAGTCTCATGATACTTTCCTTGGTTAAATGGCCAGGAAAACGGTCGGACTAACAAATCTCTACTATTAAACAGGGATATGTTGTGGTGGTGGTGATGGTTCAACCATCAGAGCATCTCTAGCAGATACCGTAAAGCACTACATGTAAAAAAAATAGTACACATGCCACCTTAAAATGAATTTATGGTGATTTTTTCAAAACTATTCATGAATTCCATAGGTTTCGTCCCAACTTCCTTGCACTCCATGGAGATTTTGGTGAGTTTTATTTCCTTTTTCTTAGCAAGACCTTATAATTGTCGGGTGGTTGGTGCGACATATGCCAAGGGATGGCTTATCATGGTGGGGGCGAGTAGAACGTCGTCGGTGCCTAGAAACGGGATGAGGCAAAGACATGCACGCCGGCGGATCTTACCCAGCTTCAGGGCTCTCCGTGGAGATAACACCCCTATTGCTGCTCTGCGGGGTCTCCACATGTTCACTATGGCAAAGTGAGTACAATGTTTCTCCTTGAGCTGTTTCTTGGAGGTAGGAGAAAGCAAGGCTAGCTCCCTCCTTCCTATATAATCTGGTCTAGTGCTAAAGAAGCTATCCCCCTTGCATGGGTGCCCTGAGGGGCTTATATAGGCCTGCCCCTCAGGGATACAATGGTAATCCGGCTGGGTGCGGGTCCCAGCCGTCTGTCTCTCAGGCCGCCGTCTTCTCCGCCGACTGCTGGGGCCCGCCGACAGGCCCGGTACGGAGCCGACAAGTCCTGTCCGCCGCGGGCGGGTCACGCCGGCTACGGATTACTGTAGCCATGCCTCTAATGACGCTGGCTTGGTCATTAGGTCATGGCAACAGTGCCGCCGCCTGATGGACGATCACTGTCGCCATTCCCCGTCTTGTCTGGTCGACTCCCGGGGGCCGACTCCCAACTGGTCCGGCTTGTGGCGCTCTTGCCGTCTTCTGTACCCCCGCTGACGGGTGGGACCCACCGTCTCTGGGCCATACAGGCAGGCCGTCGTGGGCACAGTGCGCCGCCCATGGGGGCCGAGGTCAGGGCAGGCATGGCAACAGTGCTGCGCCGGATGGAGATCTCCATCGATACGGCGCACTGTGGCCATGCCAGCCCTTCGTAAGTGGGGCAGGGATGGGCCACGCGGTGGCCGTACCCCGTCCCGTCCATCGTGGCGAAGGCAGGAGGTGGTCGGAGTCGCGGCCGACTCCTCATAGCCAGCTTCTCTGGAAGCCTCCAGTTAGGAGTCGGCTTATCTCGAAGTCGTCCCGGGGACTCGGCCGTGAGGGGCAGTCGGCGGCCTTGCCGCCGACTTCCCGAAGGCGGCTCCTTATCGTGGGGTATTGAGGGGCGCAGTCCGCCCCGATGTCTTGAAAGGTTAAAGGGCTCGGGTTAGCCTACCCGTGGCCCATTACTCCGACAGTAGTCCCCGAAGCTGGTGAAGCGCCGAGGGTGACATGTCGAGGAGTGTCAACAGTTTCATCCTTCCGGTGGTGGAATTTGGACCTTGCTTGCCGTCTTCCTCTAGGCCGACTAGCTGGAGCCGGACTCGCAGAAGGTCGTCTTTCCCCTTAAAGAGTTTGAAGGTCGTGGCGGGTTCCAGGCAGCGTGCCTGATAAGCTTCCAGGTAGCTGCCCATTGCAGACCCGTCGCGCGGCAGGTCGATCGCCCTGCAGCGTGCGGCAGGGCGAAGTGTCGGTGTCAGGCGGGGCCCGCCACTACCGCCCCTCGGCACGTGAACGGATCTGTTGCGGCCGTGCGGACGGTTGGGATTCCCACGTCGTAACTGCGCGCAGTTACTTCATGTGGTAAATCGTGGGGGGCGTGGGGTCCTGGGCACAGTTAATCCCACGTCCGCCCCATCGGCTTCTCAGCCCACGAGCCTATAAGTAGGCGGGAGGAGGGGGGCGGCGGAGCACGTGCGCCCATTTCCCCTACTCCCTTCGCTTCCTCTTGCTTCCTCTTCCTCTCGCCGGCGCCACGCCGAACCACACCACGCCAGCAGCGATGAGCTCTTCCTCCTCCGCCGCTCCCCCCGCCGTGCACTCCGGCGTGTGGGACGGCTCCGAGGAGGACGACGACTGTCGGTGTCAAAACCGGCGGATCTCGGGTAGGGGGTCCCGAACTGTGCGTCTAGGCGGATGGTAACAGGAGACAAGGGACATGATGTTTACCCAGGTTCGGGCCCTCTTGATGGAGGTAAAACCCTACGTCCTGCTTGATTGATATTGATATTGTGGATGTTTACAAGAGTGGATCTACCACGAGATCAAGGAGGCTAAACCCTAGAAGCTAGCCTATGGTATGATTGTAAGGGTTGTTGTGATTGTTGTCCTACGGACTAAAGCCATCCGGTTTATATAGACACCGGAGAGGGCTAGGGTTACATAGAGTCGGTTACAATGGTAGGACATCTACATATTCGTAACGCCAAGCTTGCCTTCCACGCCAAGGAAAGTCCCATCCGGACACGGGGTGAAGTCTTCAATCTTCTATCTTCATAGTCTTGGAGTCCGGTCGATGATGATAGTCCGGCAAATGATAGTCCGGCCGATGACGGTAGTCCGCTATCCGGACACCCCTAATCCGGGACTCCTCAAGAGCCCCGAACCAGGCTTCAATGACGATAAGTCCAGCATGCGTGTAGTCTTCGGCGTTGCAAGGTGGGTTCTCCTTTAAGTTCCATGTACGCGCTTTAACAAAGTGTCCAGCTTCCTCATCAATGTTGCTGCGTCTTGGCTTCCACGCCCAATAAGGGCCTTCTTCCACGCTGTCATGCGAATGTGAAAAGCCAGGGTGTCTTTTATGTTTTACCCCCTAGTTGTGCGAATAATCTGCCTATAAGGGAGGCAAGAATCCAGATCCAAATCACCATCTTCCTCTGGCAAATACTCATCGGAGCGCTTTTGACCAAGAACCTATTCCATCATGGACCGTCAACGCGGCTCCTCTTCTCGCGCTCCCAGCCCTTCGCCAGGAGATTGGAGGAGATGCTCTGTTTCGCACAACGAGCTGGTGAAGCTCCGAATGGGGGGATATCTCCCTCCGACCTTCATGGTTCCAGTTCGAGCCGGGTTTGCCACCTACAAAGGTGGGAAGCTAGCAGAGGTTACCCCTAATCCCAACAAAGGGGAGCGGGTATGCTTCGTCCCCTATCTAATAAGGGGGCTCGGATTTCCTGTACATCCATTCCTCCGCGGGCTCCTGGAGTTCTACGGACTCCAGCTCCATCACCTCACGCCCGCCTCAATCCTGCATATCGCGGGTTACGTAGCTCTTTGCGAGCTTTTCCTGGGCATCGAGCCCCACTTCGCGCTGTGGAAGAGGTTGTTTTGCCTTGTCCCCCGCTCTCACGAGGGGTCCATATATCAAGTGGGCGGCGCCGAAATATGGCGCATTGCCGGGACCGGATATCCATCCGGAACCCCTAAGAAGGCGCCCGAAGACTGGCCTTCGGAATGGTTTTATATAGAAGACGCTCCGCTGCCGGACCCTGTTCGGATCGGCCTCCCAGAGTTCAGCAACGCTCCTCTGAGAAAACGCCTTAGTTGGCGTCCGCGGAGCCCCCGACTGGAGGAAGACAAGAGCGTCCATTATCTGATGGGCCGAATAAGGTTACTGGCCCATGCCCGGTTGACCATGATCGGAGTCATGGCAACATGCATTACGCGGGGGGTGCAGCCACTACAATACAGGGGCCACCCCATGTGGGATTTCAACGGGGAGGATGATGCCACCCGTCATGGCCGCAAAGGGCCGGAATCGACCGAAGATCTGGTGACGATCTTGTCCGGCCTGTATAAGGGGGAGAAGGAGGATTTCCTTCAGACGAACCCGTTAAATGGGGTTTCCATGAACAATCCCCGGCCTTGGATAAGTGAACACTCAGCGTGTCCGACCCGTGCCTTTCGAAACTTAAGTTTCTTACATTGTGTTATTCTTTCGACGCAGGAACTGCGCCGGACTGTGGAGGGAATGCTAAGTCCGGCTCCGCAGCCTGAGGATCCAGAGAGATCCCGGGATCCGGCCTCCGAAGAGGATCCGGACATAAAGGTGGAGCTAATCGACGGGGTGTTCCACCAGCTCAGCATGGATAATGCTTTAGTCGCCATCACGGCCGACTACCGGACTAAACCCGGCTCCTGTGTGATTGCGGTCAAGCCCCGACACCGCTATTCCTTCCTTGCTTATTTCGACCACCGCATATGATGGCACTGTGCAGGAGGTGCCTCGGGCGAGAAGCCGAGCCCACGGTGGCTGACCAACAAGGGCCAGTCCGGACCGGTAGGCGGAAGAGGAGCGCGGCGCGGACTGAAGCCTCGCCGCAAAGGTGTAGCTCACAATTCCTTATTTTTAGAGGAACGTTCCTAGGAAGCGTTTTGAGTGCTCATGACTTTTATAGGGAAAAAGGCGTCCGCCGGATCTTGGGCGTGGAAGTTGTCAATCCAGCCTCTACCAGCCGGGCTCCCCGCACCCGGTCGAGGGGGAGGCGAGCAAGGCGTGAGCAGACGTTCCTCCGACAGAGGATGCCGAAAGACTGTCCGCCACCAAGTCTCGAGGTGGAGAGTGCCCTGAATCACAAAGCGCCACGACAGTATTTCGTGACGCTGCGTGCTTCTCCCCCGAGGCGTTGAATTCCTTTAACACGGGGGACGCGCACCTTCGTGCCGCTCAAGATAGTTTTACCAGAGCCACGGAGCAGTATGTAAAAGACATATGGGTAAGAGATTTTAACGGTTGTATATGCCAGTAGCCCCCGAGATTTAAAGTAGTTATATTAACTGATTTAAGGATCATATGAAATGCAGGATCTTACCGAGAAGAATATCCAACTGTCTCAGGAGCTGCAAGAGTGCAAGGCCCAACTTGAGGCCGCATTGTCTGGCGCAGGAGGAAACGCAAGGACCTCTCCTGGTAACGCATTATTTTAGAAGGATAAGTAGCGTTTGGCCTTTGCGCAAGTCTAAAAAACGATGTTGCAGGTGCTGCCGGACAAGATTCGGACAGTAAGAACTTCGCGCCAACTAAAGGTCGGCGAGAGGGTGCTGCATAAGGTGCAGCATGAAAGGAACAAGCTCCAGGATGCCCATGCCCAGCTTGGAGAAGAGCTGAAAGGCGCTCGGGCCGAGCTGTCGGGCTCCGCTTAAGGAGAATCAGCGGCTTGCCGCTGCATATATAGTAGTGCTTGAGCGAACTCCTTTGAAAAGAAGAGTTCGGTGAGGAAGTCAATTTGATGTAATATGTCTCAGAGGGTATGCTCACAGTCGCCTCATGGAGGAGATGCCCGTAATAACGGGTGATCAACTTCAATTGTTGCAACCGATCGAACGAAGTTCGGCAGGCTATGAGAGGCGTCATCCAGCGTTATGGCCGGCCTTCTCCATACCCGAGGGTCTTGGGGAGCTTATGGAGAAGCTTCTGTGGAGTGCGGCAGCGCTTCCATTTATGGAAGATTTCGCCTGCTGCCAAGGTGCTGTGGAAGCCCGGGCCATGGTAAAGACGCGGTACAAGAAGGCGGATCCCAACCACATGGGTCAAGTCGGACTCAGGGGCCCGATGGGAAGGAGATCCTGTGAGTTTAGTATACGGCCAAGTGGAGTTGGTCAGAAAATTTTCCCAACAGATTGTAAATTAGACAACCCGTTAGACGGGATTGAGGATGAATACAATCAGCCGATTTGGCAATGTATTATAAAATGACATACAAAATGTCTTCTAGCCGGATTGTAGATCGTTTGTCTTTTCCGACCTTTTCGTCAATTCGGGACCCTAGAGTCCAGAGTGTGTCCGAATACCTTCTCGGTTATGAAACAACCGGGGTATGCGTGGAGACCAGGCGTAGGGGTCATTAGTGCTTTATCAGACAAGTGCCCGACTTGTTATGTTATATTACATGGTTAGTAAGAAATATCTTCCAGGGAGAATAGTTCCGTTAAGGGTTCCTTTCCGCTAGGGGTGGCATGCCCTAAAGTGCATGTCCGAGCTGCGAAAAAAGCAGAAAACATCTGGGGGTAGTTAAATAAGTGGATAAAAAATCATCTTTTAAGTCACCGACCGAATATTCCCTTAAGAACGCTAGCTTTCGGCTTCACCCGCCGAGGTACACATCCGGCTGACCCGGCAGTAATAATCGCAGAGGTGCTCCTTTACCTCCTAGCCGAACAATCGGGAACGAGGGGTAAGCACATGAGCCAGTGCAACCCAGCTTGGCCAAAACTTAAGTCATATCGATGCATATAATGGTGAATAAAAGGTACATGTGGAGGCTTGACACATGTCTGGGCATAAAGCCCGTATAATTAAGCTTCCGTAAATAAGCCCCCAGGTATAATGAGTGCGGGTAGCACATCAATTGTGCGCGAACGTTGCGCGGGTAAAGCCCCTTAAGGCTTGGATGAATAGGTTTGAGAAGAAAAAGATGAACAAAAGGCATCTGAAATAAATAAAAGAAAACATTTTGGACGGGGGAAGGGGACGAACTCTTAGTCCGGCGCTAGGCATAGAATCGCCGGAGGCGGGCTGTGTTCCATGGGTTCGGCTCGAGTCGGTTATCCGATGCATTTCGTAGACGGTATGCTCCGCCGGTCAAGACTTGATCAATGATGAAGGGGCCTTCCCATTTGGGCTTGAGCTTGTCCTTTTTCTTGTCCGGCAGCGTAGAACCAGTTCGCCAACGTTGTAAGTCTTGGCCCGCATTTCTACGCTTTGGTATCTTCGAGCCTGCTGTTGATAGAATGCGAACGAGCCTTGGCGACGTCGCGCTCTTCCTCCAATGTGTCCATGCTGTCCTCGCCGATCCAACTCGGCTTCTCTTTCTTCGCACATGCGCACTCGAGGTGAGTCATGAATGATGTCGCAGGCAAAACTGCTTCGCGCCAGATACCATAAAAAATGGTGTGAATCCGGTGGTACGGTTAGGCGTTGTCCGCAGCCCCCAGAGTACGGATTCGAGCTCCTCTACCCAGTGCGTGTCAGATTTCGTAAGGGACCGCACTAGTCTGGGTTTGATGCCTCTCATTATGAGACCATTTGCTCATTCCACTTGACCGTTGGTTTGAGGATGATAGACTGAAGCGTAATCGAGCTTGATGCCCATATTTTTGCACCATGATTTAACCTCGTCGGCGGTGAAGTTCGTGCCGTTATCGGTGATGATGCTGGGGACACCATAACGGTGTACTACCCCGTATATAAAGTCTATCACTGGTCCGGACTCTGCCGCTTTTAACCGGCTTGGCCTCTATCCATTTGGTGAATTTATCCACCATGACCAATAGGTACCTTTGCTTGTGGGTTCCCCTTTAAGTGGTCCAACCATGTCAAGCCCCCAGACCATGAACGGCCAGGTAATTGGTATAGTTTTGAGGGCGGTGGGTGGCATATGGCTCTGATTAGCAAAGAGCTGACAACCGACGCATCTTTGGACTAAGTCCTGGGCATCTGCTCGAGCCGTCGGCCAGTAAAATCCTGTACGGAATGCCTTTCCTACAAGGGCCCGAGCTGCGGCGTGGTGTCCGCCTAGTCCGGCATGAATTTCAGCCAGAAGGTTTCGCCCTTCCTCTTCGGAGATACACCTTTGAAGGACTCCGGTTGTGCTTTTCTTATAAAGTTCTCCCTCATAGACCTTGTAGGCTTTTGATCGCCGGATAATGCAGCGGCCTCATTTTGGTCTTCGAAGCTCCTGCCTAAGCAAGTAGGCGAGGAATGGTTCTGTCCACGGGCAATTACTGCCATTATGTCGTGGGCGGAAGGTGTTATGACATCGGGCCGGATCGCGGTTGGTGCGGCTTGTTCCGGATTGTTAGTTCCGGACTCCTCTTCCCATAGTACGGATGGCTTGAAGAGCTGTTCCTGTGAAGATGTTAGGAGGGACAGCGTCGCTGCTTTTGCGCCAATGCGTGCAAGACGTCGCCGCTTGGTTATTATCCCGGGTGACGTGATGGAATTCAAGTCCTTCGAACCGGGCTGACATTTTGAGGACCGCGTTGCGATATGCTGCCATTTTCGGATCTTTGGCGTCAAAGTCTCCGTTTATTTGGGATATTGCGAGGTTTGAGTCCCCGCGCACCTCTAGGCGTTGAATGCCCATGGAGATTGCCATCCGGAGACCGTAAAAGGGCCTCGTGATTCGCCGCGTTGTTAGAGTCTGTGTACATTATCTGAAATGCGTATTGGACTGTGTCTCCGGTTGGGGACGTCAATACGACGCCAGCCCAGATCCGCTAACATTTTGGAGCCGTCGAAGTGCATAATCCAATTGGAGTATGCACCGTATTCTTTAGGGAGTTGAAGCCGGTCCATTCAGCGAGAAAGTCAGCCAAAACTTGAGACTTGATAGCTCACGAGGTTTGTAAGATATATCAAATGGTAAGAGCTCAATGGCCCATTTTGCAATCCTGCCCGTCGGCGTCATGGTTGTTTATAATGTCGCTCAGTGGTACTTCAGAGGCCATCGTTATCGAACACTCTTGAAAGTAGTGTCGAGCTTCCGGATGCCATGAACACCGCGACGCTATCTTCCGATAGTGCGGGTAACGGACTTGCAAGGGGTTAACATGATGAATCGTAGTATACTGGTTTTTGAAGAGGGAATTTATGCCCTTCTCGCTTCTCGCTCGACGACGAGTACCGCGCTTACAACTTGATGCGTAGCTGCGATGTATAACAACATTGGTTCGCCCAAAGTTGGGCGCAGCCAGACCGGATTTGTTGCCAATATGGCCTTTATTTCTTCGAGTCCGGGCGGTGGCAGCATCCGTCCACTCGAAGTGTTCGGGTGCGCTGAGGAGGCGATAGAGGGATAATGCCTTTTCTCCTAGACGGGAGATAAAGCGGCTTAGAGCCGCCACGCATCCAGTCAATTTTTGTATTTGCTTGAGGTCTTTTGGGATATCTAGCTGTGACAGAGCTCGGATCTTGGCTGGGTTTGCTTCAATTCCTCTACCGGATACGATGAAGCCCAGCAGCTTTCCAGCTGGTACACCGAAAACGCATTTTTCCGGATTCAGCTTGATGTCATATGCCCGAGGTCGCCGTGATGTGAGCCTCAAGTCGCCTACTAGAGTTTCGACGTGTTTGGTTTTGACGACTACGCCGTCCACATATGCCTCTACTGCTTTTGCCGATCCGGGTAGCCGACATATGTCCGAATCATGCGTTGATATGTTGCGCCGGGCGTTTTAAGTCCGAAGGGCATCGTGTTGAAGCGTAATGGTCCATATGGGGTAATGAATGCTGTTGGCGGCTTGATCCGCTTCGCCATCTTGATTTGATGATAGCCGAGTATGCGTCCAGGAAGCACAATGAATCGTGTTCGCTGTGGCATCGATGATTTGGTCGATGCGGGGGAGGGGGAAGGGATCCTTTGGGCAGGCCTTATTTAGGTCTTTGAAATCGACACATAGGCGCCAGGATTTGTCCTTCTTTGGTACCATCACCAAGTTTGCTAGCCAATCCGGGTGCTTGATGTCTCTGATGAATCCGGCTTCCAATAGCTTGGCTAGCTCTTCTCCCATTGCCTGTCTTTTGGGTTCGGAAAATCGTCGAAGAACCTGTTTGATCGGCTTGAATCCTTTTAGGATGTTTAGGCTGTGTTACGCCAATCTGCGTGGGATTCGGGCATATCCGATGGGTGCCGTGCAAAATGTCCCAATTTTCGAAGGAATTCTCGCAGGCAGGCGTCTACATCGTGGTTCAATTGTGCCCCGATGGAGGCCGTCTTCGTGGGGTCCGTTGGGTGGACCTGGAATTTGACTATTTCATCCGCTGGTTTAAAAGAGGTGGACTTGGATCTTTTATCAAGTATCACATCGTCCCTGTTCACCGTGGAGCGCATCGCGGTGAGTTCCTCGGCCGCTAGGGCTTCGGATAGTGCCTCGAGGGCTAGTGCGGCTGTCTTGTTTTCAACGCGGAGTGCTATGTCCGGATCACTAGCAAGAGTGATAATTCCATTGGGACCGGGCATTTTAAGCTTCATGTACCCATAATGGGGTATAGCTTGAAAAATTGTGAATGCCTCTCGTCCTAATAGAGCATGATATCCGCTGCTGAATGGGGCCACTTGAAACGTGACCTCCTCGGACCTATAATTTTCCGGCGAGCCGAACACTACGTCCAGCGTGATTTTTCCTGTGTAGCATGCTTCCCGGCTGGGGATTATTCCTCTAAAGGTTGTGCTGCTTCGCTCAATGCGGTTCCAGTCTATTTCCATTTCCTCATAGATGAGGTTTAGTCCGCTGCCGCCATCCATGAGTACCTTAGTAAGGCGAAAGCCGTCTACTATTGGGCTGAGGACCAATGCGGCTGGTGCCCGGGCAGTTCGGAATTTAGGTTCGTCACCGGCATTGAAGGTAATAGCCATGTCACTCCATGGATTTATTGTTGCTACTTGGTAGACTTCGCAAGGTTATGGAGTTGTCGTTGCATGTTATTGGATGCGAAAGTCTCAAGACTGCTAACACCGCATCGGGTGTTGCTGGGCTGGGATTCTGAGCTAGAAGCTCCTCGCCACTTTTGGCCACCTGCCGTAGTATCCAACATGCTCGAAGGCTATGAGTTGGAGTGGCGCCTCTCGTGCTATGAATTTTGCAGGTCCGCTTAGCCAGCCCTCCAATACGGTTCCGCACTTTTAGGGGTTTTGGTTTTTGGTATTCAGCCCAGTGCTTGATAATGATGCACCCTTTGGTTCCGGACTAGGGATGTATTCGGGACCGGATTATCCCAAAATTTACTTTCGGTTTTCAGCGCTCTCCATCGCACAATACTTTTTGTACGATGGTCTCAAGTCGATGAAGCGCGTGATGTCGCGGGCGACTTATGGCGCTTAGGATTCCCTTGTCCGTGCAATTATTGCAGAAGACCGAGATTGCTTTTCCTCTCGGCAGTCCTTTATCCTGTCCATAACCAGGAGGAATCTGCCCAAGAGTGATGTAATTGTCTCGGCGGGCTCTTGCCGAATTAGAGTTAGATCGCATATGTCCGGGCGGGTGGGTGGAACTAAGTCCGAACCCTACCCATCTCGTGGCTCAAGGCCGAGAAGTTTCCAATTTTGGAGCTTGGATTTCTGGACGTTGTCCAACGAGTCTGGTCCGATGCCTGACTTTAAGTTCAGTGTTTGATCGAAGCCCGTCCCTCCGCGGGAATCCGGCATGAGGGGTTCGGGGATCCGGACATGACTAGTTTTCAATACAGGAGAAGCGTCGCCGCATTGTTCCTCTACCACTGCAACGTGGTGGGTGACCTGGGGAGAGTTAATTTCTCTCAGATCGGGTTTAAGCCCAATCTGATCGTAGTCTGTAGCGACTCCCAGGGCGGAGATGCGATCCAAGAGCTCGTTTACGGACGAGAGCTCTATTGGATCCAGCCGCTTGGCGAATTCCGAGCTGATGTGAAGATTGCTTTTGATGACTTGAGAGGTCGTTGTCGAAGCGATGGCGGACAAAGCGGTCAGAAGAAAACCACCTAGTCGGATAGTTTGGCCGGGCGGCCAAGGCTCCTTTGATAAGATACCGCCCTTGAAGACGGGAGGAGGCATCCTTCCTATCGGTGACGGACAGAGGAACTCTCAATGAAAGCACCAATGTCGGTGTCAAACCGGCGGATCTCGGTAGGGGGTCCCGAATCATGCGTCTAGGCGGATGGTAACAGGAGACAAGGGACACGATGTTTACCCAGGTTTGGGCCCTCTTGATGGAGGTAAAACCCTATGTCCTGCTTGATTGATATTGATATTGTGGATGTTTACAAGAGTGGATCTACCACGAGATCAAGGAGGCTAAACCCTAGAAGCTAGCCTATGGTATGATTGTAAGGGTTGTTGTGATTGTTGTCTCATGGACTAAAGCCATCCGGTTTATATAGACACCGGAGAGGGCTAGGGTTACATAGAGTCAGTTACAATGGTAGGAGATCTACATATTCGTATCGCCAAGCTTGCCTTCCACGCCAAGGAAAGTCCCATCCGGACACGGGGTGAAGTCTTCAATCTTCTATCTTCATAGTCTTGGAGTCCGGTCGATGATGATAGTCCGGCAAATGATAGTCCGGCCGATGACGGTAGTCCGGCTATCCGGACACCCCCTAATCCGGGACTCCCTCAACGACCACATTGAGTTCCTTCGTGAGACGCGTCGCCTCCCCGGCAAGGACCTGGTGCGGGCTCGCGCCGCGCCAGCGAGGGAAGTATCGCCGGTGCCGGAGGAGGGCGAGCGGGTCGTATTCCGCTCGCACCTCATGCGTGGCCTAGGGCTGCCGGCGAGCAGCTTCTTCCGCTCCTTCTTGGAGTTCCACGGGCTCCAGCCGCACCACCTTACCCCGAACACGGTGGTGCTGCTGGCTGCCTTCGCTACCTTGTGCGAAGGCTTCCTCGGCGTTCTCCCCACCAACAAGCTATGGGGGGAGTTCTTTCAGTCCAAACTCGGCACGCATGTCGCCGGTGTGCCGGCCCAGTGTGGTGCCTTCATCGTGATGGGGAGATCGGTGGCCGACAACCCGTTTCCCACCATCTCGCTGATTAAGTCGGTGAAGATGTGGGAGCGGTCTTATTTTTATGTGAAGAACGTCGCCCCAGACGGGGACTGGGTCAACCTGCCGCCTTATGAAGCCGACGCACCGGCTGGGAGGCTCCCTAGCTGGTCTCACCGGGTCAAGACGCTGACTCCCGCTGGTGCCCCCGCCGTCGCGTGACTCCGAGTACTGACGCAGTCGGACGGTCTGACCGGGGCCGACCTGCTGGCCGCCTTCGTGGTGTGCCGAGTCCTCCCACTCCAAGGCCGACCTCATCTGATCTGTCAGATGAGCGGCCACCGGGACCCGAGTCGGCTGTGCTCCAAGGACATGCCCCACGAGGAGGTGGCGGACACGGTGAATTACATCGCGAACTGCAATCTCGCGGCGGATTGGCAGTTCGGCAAGGAGCCGTACTCACGCGCCAACCCCCCGCCTGCTGTAAGTCGTCTCTCTTCTTGTTCTGTCTTCTTTTGCAGCCGAATCCGACTTCTGATCTTATTGGTTTTTCTCGAGTCAGAACCCCCTCATCCAGCCTTCAGCCGGCACCATGGGCCCGGCCCGTCAGTTCATCTCCGACCGAGTGGAGAGCGACGTCAACGACCCTGACTTGGGGGCCGCGGTGATGGAGGCCGACGCCGAAGGAGGAGGAGGAGGTGGAGGAGGCTTCAGGCCCTCGGCCACCTTTGCTGAATGGCCTGATGACGACACCGAGGGGGAAGTTGCCCCGCGCCACCAACCAAAGGCCGGCCAGCCGAGCGCGAGTTCCTCCGCTGGCTTGGATGGTCAAGGCAGCGCGAATAGGCGCCGAGCCGGGCCGAGCTTGCTTGGCGGCCGGTCGAAGAAGTTCAAGGGGGCGGCCGCCGCGACCAAGTGGGAGGAGGCGATCGCGAAGGCCAACCGCTTCTGTAAGGAAGTGAAAAAGCCGCCACTGGTCTCCGCGTAAGTGCTTCGGCCTTTTGTCTTGTTTTCTACTGGTGAATCTTGTCCAAATCTTTTACATGCCTTCCTCGCTTCAGGGCTCCCCTTACCTTTGAGAGGGTCGCCGCCGCCTCCGTCATGGGGTGGGCAGAGACGTCCACCACTACTCGGCGGATTGACCCCGCCGCCGACCTCCAAGAGGCGACGGAGCGGAACGCGCGGGAGAAGCGTGACATGGACGAAGCCGCCCGCCTGGAGAAGGCGGAGGCCGAGAAGGCGGCGGCCTCCACCCAGAGGAAGCTGGATGAGGCCGAAGCCGCCATTGTGGGAAGGCGGCGAGCTGAGGAGGCCGCGCACCGCCAATCGGCGTTGCTCGTCATCCCGCTGAACTCCGCGCTGCCGCCCCCGGAGTTCATGGGGCAGACTAGGGAAGCCGGCTGCGAGAACCCCGTCATGGAGAGGGAAAGCAGCAAGGCCTCCATGTCGGACACGGCCGTGCCGCCACCGCCGCCTCCGCCGCCGTCCGGGAGTGCGCAAGGTAAACAGCCGGCAGGCCCGCCGGTGCCGCCGACTGAGGACGAGTCCATGGTGAAGCTGCTCCTTCAAGTTGCCTCGCCGGCGTGCCGCCGCCTTGAGAAGGCGATTTCGGCGCCACGCCCCTTGGCGACCGGCGCCGCCAGCTCGGCCATCCCAGACGCTGAGGCGACGAGTGCCGCGCCTGTTGGGTGGGTGCGAGGAGGCGGCACAGGCCCGCTGAACCAGGCGCTTCTGGACGTTCAGGCGAAACTGCGAGCCGAGTGCGACGCCATCCAGAACTGCACCAAGGCGCATCTGGCGTCACGAGCAGCCGTCCGGGTATGCTTTCATTTTTGACTTTGTTTTTCCTTGTTCTTCTCTGTGGGGGCGCGCCAGCGCACCCACTGGGTGTAGTCCCGAAGTTTCGGGCCGTCATTGAGCAGTGGCTTGGAACTCCTTCAGCAGTTCCAATACTTATCTTTGTGCGAAATTCTTATCACAGAGTATCACAACCTCCGCGTCACTGCCTTCAACCGCAACATCGAGGAGCTGGGCAAGCGGACTGCCGACTTGTCGGAGAGCCGGAGTGAGTCCTCCTTCTTCTTCGCGGGGGCGCGTTGGCGCACCCGCGGGCTGTAGTCCCCGAGATTCGGGCCGACTGCTGAGCAGTCGGGCCGGATCTTCCCGGCGACCTTCTTTGTTGATGACTTAACGTCTTTTCCTTTTTATTCTTCAGAGGCCAACGCCACTCTTCAGCAGCAGCTGGGCGAAGCCAACAACGCCTTGCGCGCCAAGGGGGAGGAGTGCAGAAAGCTCGCCGCGGAGCGCGACCTGCTGGCTGTGCAGCTGACGGAGCAAAGGGAGCTGCTCAAGAAGGCGCAGGATGAGGCAGGGAAGAAAGAGACTGCTCTCCTGGCCGAGTTCGAAAGCGAGCGCTCCTCCTGGACTGACAAGGAGGCACTGCTGACCTCCGGCTTCCATGAGATTGAGGACATCGTCGACGATGAGTTTCTTTACTTTCTTTGAGCCGCTAACTATGGGTCGGGCTGACTCCTGATTTTTTGACTTGCATCTCTTTTGTCTTGGCAGACTTCTTCCCTGGCCACTCGCAGGCGGCCACTCAGGCCATCGAGGCTGATCGCGAGGCGCGGAGGGAAAATGGTGCGGAGATCGCCACCAACGCCCCCCGCACCCTCGATGAGCAGCTTCTGAGCATCGAGGCTCGTCTGCAGCCGGCCCATCGGATGCTGCGTCGGCTTAACGCGTGCCGGGCGCCAGCGATTGCCGCACCGCGGGCTGACATGCCGGTTTCGCGACTCCCTGGATCGCCGACCGGCCGGAGGTCGAAATCGGGTCGTCTTGAGGCTTGGAAGGGTTCCTCGGCCCAAGCTGGAGCGCGCCGGGCCATGGAATTCGTCTAGGCGTGGTATCCAGGGCTGGACCTGGCCCGGCTGGCCGCGTTCTGGTCAGAGGCCCAGGCGGAGCTGATAGCTGTGGAAGACGCCCTCGTTGCACGTGCTGCGGCGATCGCTGACTACGCAGACACCAGCGTCTTCGTCCCTGATCGGGCTGAAGACGGCGGGGAGGCGCCGCCGGAGTGGTTCGGGATGAACCCGGATTATGACGAGAACTCGGCGGAGGTGATCGGTTCCAGCACCGAGGAGGAAGGCGAGGCGGAGGACGGAGGTGATACGGAGGCGCCAGAAGACGGAGCGGGCGACCAGCCTCAGCTCGACCGCGCCTCCAGCAACGAGCCGCGCCCGACCGAGCCGTCTCCCGCCGGAGACGATCAAGCCGAGACTGTCCAGCCGGCCGCCTCGGCGCCTGACACCGCCGTCTCTGCCGACCCTCCGAACTCGTCTGCCGCTTCCTAGGCTGCCGTCTTGCCTTCATTTTATCTGCTTCAGTAGTCTTTGAAGAACTTGTTAATTCGACAATTCCACCTGCGGGGTGTATTTTGAACTTCTGCTTGAAGATTCGGCCAAGGGCCTATGTTATGTAAATATTTATCCAAATTCTATCTTTCCTTGCTCATTGCTCTTTTGGCTTTTTCCTTTGCCGCCTTCCCTTAGTCGCCGCCTTGCCAGTCGGACAGTCGCTCTGCGGACTGCCACTGGATCAAATGCTTGGCTACTTTGGGAAGGCAAGTACTCGGCCATTTTTTTAGAGTCTTTTAACAAGTTGGATAGAAAGTGGCAAGCCGACTACTCAAGAGTCGGCTTTGCTTAAGAGAGGCTGCAAGCCGGCTTAGGCTATGTTTATGCTTTGAATCCTTAGCCATTTTTCATGTGGGCGCCCATTCTTCCTTACTCCTGCCTACCAAACAGTCGCTCTGCGAGCTGCGGCTTCTGACAGGAGACGGCTTAGGCACCACACACTACTTGTCCGACTGCAGGAATCATTCCATAGCGCGAGGAGGCGAGTCCCCGGGCCGACTAGTCGAGCCCGGTGCCAAGCGGCATAACAAAGAGTAGCATACTTGAAGGCATAATTCTTATCATACATATAACAAAAAGGGCAGTCCCCGAGCTCGTCTCGGGGGGCCCGAAGTCTTGGTACTTTAATACAAGGGGTAGCATGGTACATACTGCATCAACTGTAAAATCTTCGGAGAAGATTTGCATTCCATGGGTGTTCCGTCTCTTTGCCGGAGTCGTCCCTCTTGCGTGCTCAGGGCTTCTGAGCGTCGATCAGGTAGTAGGAGTCGTTGCCCAGTACTTTGCTGATGATGAAGGGGCCTTCCCAAGGTGTCGACAGCTTGTGCTGGCCGGCTGTTCGCTGGATCAGTCGGAGCACAAGGTCGCCCTCTTGGAAAGATCTCGGCCTGACCTTCCTGTTGTAGTATCGGCGCAGGCTCTGCTGGTAGATGCTGGACCGGCTGAGTGCCAACAGCCGGCCCTCTTCCAGCAGATCGACACCGTCTTGACGTGCTTCTTCTGCTTCCTCCTCGGTGTACATGGTGACTCGCGGGGAGTCGAACTCTATGTCCGTTGGGATGACGGCTTCAGCACCGTAGACGAGGAAGAAAGGTGTGAAGACGGTTGACTTGTTTGGAGTCGTGCGCAGACTCCAGAGGACGGCTGGCAACTCATCAAGCCAACAGCCGGCCGAACGCTCTAGTGGTTCGACCAGCCGAGGCTTGATACCGGACAGGATGAGGCTGTTTGCTCGCTCTACCTGGCCGTTTGACTGCGGATGGGAAACGGACGCTAAGTCCAGTCAGATGCCCTGTGTAGCGCAGAAATGGGCCAAGGCACCTTTGGCAAAATTTGTGCCATTGTTGGTGATGATGTTGTGTGGTATGTCGTACCGAGTCATGATGTCGGCGATGAAAGTCACTGCAGTCGGACCATTCAACTTCTTGATGGGCTTTACTTCTATCCACTTGGTGAACTTGTCCACCGCGACAAGTAAGTGAGTTAGGCCGCCTCGTGCTGTTTTGAATGGTCCCACCATATCCAGGCCCCAAACCGCAAAGGGCCAGGCGATGGGGATAGTCTTAAGCGCGGAAGCCGGCTGATGTGGCTTGGAGCGGAACTTCTGGCACCCTTTGCACTTTTGGACCAATTCTTTGGCCTCTTCTAGGGGAGTTGGCCAGAAGAAAATGTGTCGAAAGGCTTTGGCGACGAGTGCTCTTGAAGCCACATGGTGGCCACACTCGCCTTGATGGATGTCTTTGAGAATTGCTTGGCCTTGCTCTGGCTCGACGCAACGCTGGTAGCCACCAGTGACACTGCGCCTGACCAACTCTCTGTTGACTATGGTGTAAGCTGCCGCTCGGCGTTGTACTTGCCGAGCCAAGATTTCATCAGTTGGCAGCTCTTTGCTCACTAGGAACTTGAGGATGGGCTGGGCCCATGAGGGTGCTGCTATTTCTTCAACTGCCAGTACTGCGACTTGGACGATGGCGGCTGGGCTGGGAGGCGGCGGGCTGGAGTCCGCGGCCGCTTGCTGGATTGATGAAGTCCCCGGGCCGACTGGCGCGGTCCCCGGGCCGAGTTCTGGAGTCTTCGGACTGGTCGCCGCAGTCCTCGGGCCGGGTTCTGAAGTTCCCAGGCCGGCTTCGACTGCGGCGTTCTTGGAGCCATTTGTAAGAATTCTCGTGCCGTCTGCTCGGGTTCTTGAGTCGGATCCGACTTCTTCGGGGGGAGCTGACACAAAGATGGAGTCTGATTCTGGTGAAGGCTTGACAAACGGCTTGAGGAGGCGCCGAAGGGCGACGCGAGAAGGTATTGCTTGGCGGGTCGAGCCGATTCGTGCCAGGGCGTCTGCTTGGTCGTTGTCATTTCTTGGCACGTGAAGGAACTCGCACCCCTCAAAATATCCGCTGAGTTGCTGTACAAGGAAGCGGTAGCTTGCCATGTTCGCATCCTTGGCGTCCCAATCGCCAGATGACTGCTGGACCACCAAGTAGGAGTCGCCATAACACAGGATCCGGCGAATGCCAAGTTTTTTGGCTAGCCGGAGCCCGTGAATGAGCGCCTCGTATTCAGCAACGTTATTGGAGGCGGCGAAATGGATCTGCAGCGCATATCTGAGCTTGTTGCCTTTGGGGGAAGTGAGGACAACGCCGGCTCCCAAGCCGGTGCGCATCTTGGAGCCGTCGAAATGCATCCGCTAATGGGTGGAGTCGGCTGGCGGCGAAATCGGGTCTCGGCCCAGTCGACGAGGAAGTCGGCCAGTGCTTGCGACTTGATGGCGGTGCGGAGCTGGTAGTAGATGGTGTAGGGAGCCAGCTCAATGGCCCATTTGGCCACTCGGCCAGAAGCATCTCGGCTTCCGATGATCTCGGCTAGTGGGGCTGTGCAAACCACAGTGATTGGATGCTCCTAAAAGTAAGGCTTCAGCTTCTTGGCGGCCGTAGCACATCTTTCCGTAGTGGGGTAGTTACGCTTGGAGGTTGACAAGATTTCGCTCGGGTAATATACCGGTCTACGGACAGGTAGCGCCTTTCCTTCCTCCTTATGCGTTCAACTACAATGATCGGTGGCTGACTACCCGGCTGGTGGCGGCAATGTACAGGAGCATGGGCTCTTTGGGAGTCTGGGCCGCCAGCACAGGGGGAGTAGTCAACATTTTCTTCAATTGGAGAAAGGCTTCGTTCGCCTTGGGGTTCCACTCGAAAAAGGTCGTCTTCTTCATGAGCTGGTATAAAGAGAGAGCCTTCTCGCCCAGCCGACTGATGAATCGGCTGATGGACGCCAAGCAGCCGGTGAACTTTTGCACATATAGCAGTCGGCTGGGTACATCCATCCTCTCGATGGCCTTGATCTTTACAGGGTTGCACTCTATGCCGCGTTCAGAGACCAGGAAGCCAAGGAGTTGGCCGGCTGGTACTCCAAAGACGCACTTCTCAGGGTTGAGCTTGATCTGGAATTGGCGCAGGTTCTCAAAGGTTTCCTTGAGGTCTTCCAGCAATGTTCCACCCTTTTCCGTCTTCACCACTACATCATCCACGTAGACATGGGCGTTTCTGCCGAGTTGCTTGAGGAGGCACTTCTGCATGCAACGCTGAAAGGTGGCGCTGGCATTCCTCAAGCCGAACGTCATGGTCAGGTAGCAGAAAGCTCCAAATGGCGTGATGAAGGCGGTCTTTAGTCTATCAGCCGGGTTCAGCTTGATCTGGTGATATCCTGTAACGCCTCGGATTCGATGCGCCAGGTGTCTGCCAGCTATTCGCCGTTGTTGCCATGTCATTTGTTTGCTGGTCTTGTTTTACCATTGTCGAAATGTCTTGTAAACTGGGATTCCGAGTCTGATCGGGTCTTCCTGGGAGAAGGTATATCCTTCGTTGATCACGAGAGCTTATCATGGGCTAAGTTGGGACACCCCTACAGGGTATAATCTTTCGAAAGCCGTGCCTGCGGTTATAGGCAGATGCGAATTTGTTAATGTCCGGTTGTAGATAACTTGACACCAGATCCGAATTAAAACGCATCAACCGCGTGTGTAGCCGTGATGGTCTCTTCTTGGCGGAGTCCGGGAAGTGAACATGGTTTATGTGTTATGTTTGACGTAAGTAGGAGTTCAGGATCACTTCTTGATCATTGCTAGCTTCATGACCGTTCCGCTTGCTCTCTTCTCGCTCTTATTTGCGTATGTTAGCCACCATATATGCTTAGCCGTTGCTGCAGCCTCACTACTTTACCCCTTCCTTTCCCTTTAAGCTTTGCTAGTCTTGATACCCATGGTAATGGGATTGCTGAGTCCTCGTGGCTCACAGATTACTACAACAACAGTTGCAGGTACGGGTTGTGCGATGGTCATGACGCGAGAGCGATGTTTACTTGTTTTGGAGTTCTTCTTCTGCTTCTTCTTCGATCGGGGATAGGTTCCAGGTCGGCTGACTGGGCTAAAGGTGGTGGATGTCGTTTGAGTTTGTTTGTGTTTCATCCGTAGTCGGATGATGCTCTTATGTATTGTGATGTTGTATTCGTGTGGCATTGTATGCCTCTTGTATGTATCCCCATCTATTATGTAATGTTGATGTAATGATATCCACCTTGCAAAAGCTTTTCAATGTGCGGGTCTATCGTTGGTGGGACCTTCGAGTTCCTTTTGGATAGGGTTGCATATTGGGCGTGACAAGTTGGTATCAGAGCCTCGACCGACCCTAGGAGCCCCCCTTGATTGATCGTGTAGTTTGGCCGTTGTTGAATCTAGAAGAAAACTATTTTCGGAGTCTAGTTATATCGGAGAGTAGGAATTCTTTTTACTCCTCAGTCCCCTTCGTCTCTCTGGTAAGGAATCTTGACGTAGGTGTTTTGAATTACTTCTCTTCCCATTAAAATTTTTCTTTAGGATCACGCAGTTGGTTTTCCAATCGTTGTTCCTCAACTCTTTTTATCCGGTGCATTTCTCGTCAAGTTGACTCGAGCCTCTTCATCTTTGAGCTCTATCCTCAGTTGTTTTCTTTTCCCACCCTGTAACGCCCTCGATGCGGCTATATCTCCCACGTGTCGAAGCACGACTTAGAGGCATAACCGCATTGAAAGCAATGTCGCAAGTGAGGTAATCTTCACACAACCCATGTAATAAATAAGGGAAAGAGATACATAGTTGGCTTACGATCGCCACTTCACACAATACATGAGTAAAACATTACATCATACAGGTACAATCAAGGTCCGACTACGGAACCAAAATAAAAGAAGACTACCCCAAATGCTACAGATCCCCGATCGTCCCAACTGGCTCCACTACCGATCAACTAAAACGAAACAACACAATGAACAAGATCTTCGCCGAGCTCCTCCTTGAGCTCGGATGCATCACCTGACGGTTTCATCGGCACACTGCAAGCTGGTTTTGAAGTATCTGTGAGTCACGGGGACTCAGCAATCTCACACCCGCGAGATCAAGACTATTTAAGCTTAAAGGTAGGACAGAGTAGTGAGGTGGAGCTGCAGCAAGCGACTAGCATATATGGTGGCTAACATACGCAAAAGAGAGCGAGAAGAGAAGGCAAAAGCACGGTCGAACAACTATGATCAAGAAGTGATCCTAGAACAACCTACGTCAAGCATAACTCCAACACCGTGTTCACTTCCCGGACTCCGTCGAGAAGAGACCATCACGGTTACACACGCCGATTGGTGTATTTTAATTAAGATCAACTTCGGGTTTTCTACAACCGGACATTAACAAATTCCCATCTGCCACATAACCAGGGCACGGCTTTGAAAGTTCAAACCCTGCAGGGGTGTCCCAACTTAGCCCATGATAAGCTCTCGCGATCAACGAAGGATATTCCTTCTCTGGAAGACCCGATCAGTCTCGAATCCCGGCTACAAGACATTTCGACGGCAATAAAACAAGACCAGCAAAGCCGCCCGGATGTGCCGACAAATCCTGATAGGAGCTGCACATATCTCGGTCTCAGGGCACACTCGGATGAGCAGTCCATACAACTAAAACCAGACCTCAAGTTGCCTTGAGGGGGCGCTGCACAGGGCTCTAGTTCGGGCCAGCACTTGAAGGAGCACTGGTCCGGGGGGGCTAAAATAAAGATGACCCTCGGGCTCCTAAACCCAAGGGAAAAAAGGGTAGGTGAGGCAAATGGTAAAACCAATGTTGGGCCTTCCTGGAAAAGTCTTATTCAAAGCGAACTGTCAAGGGGGTCCCATAAATCACCCGACCGCGTTAGGGACGCAAAATCCGGGAACATAATACCGATATGACGGAAACTAGGGCGGCAAGAGTGGAACAAAACACCAGGCATAAGGCCGAGCCTTCCACCCTTTACCAAGTATATAGATGCATTAATAATATACGATATATTGTGATATCCCAACAAGTAAGCATGTTCCAACAAGGAACAACATCTCCATGTTCCAACAAGGAACAAACTTCATCTTCACCTGCAACTAACAACGCTATAGGAGGGGCTGAGCAAAGCGGTAACATAGCCAAACAACGGTTTGCTAGGAAGGGTGAAAAGGTTAGAGGCTGACATGGTAATATGGGAGGCATGATATAGCAAGTGATAGGCATCGCAGCATGGGCATAGCAAAAGAGCGAGCAACTAGCAAGCAAAGATAGTAGTGATTTCGAGGGTATGGTCATCTTGCCTGAAATCCCGCAAGGAAGAAGAACGAGTCCATGAAGAAGACAAACGGACGTAGACGAACGAATCCTCACAACTCCGGACCGGAACCGAAGCTAACGAGAAAAGCAAACCGAAACAAACAAACAACATAGTAAATAACCATCACATAAACATGGCATGATGCACAAACAAATATGATGCATGTCCGGTTTAAATAGCATGGCATGGCAATATGCACAAACAACACTACAAGTTAAGTGGAGCTCAATATGCAACGAGTTGCATATTGACGGAACGCCACATCACTTATTTAGTTCTCTCCCGATTAGGTACTCAACAATATTGAATGTTATTAAACATGGCAAGAGTTGAAGCATATGAAACTAACTATTTAGGCAAGATTAAATGAGGCCGGAAATAACAACAACAATTCCGGAAAAATCCTCATATGCATATTTTAGATTCGATACTGTTCTGCCCTAAAACATATTTTAATGTTGTTAAACATGCAAAACAAGTACACCATGTTAATCTATGCATTTTTCTACCCCATTTACATATAAGGTTTATTAAATTCAGAGCAACGGTTATTTAGTTATGAAATAAATCATTTTAGCATGGCATTTAAGCAAATTAATGCAAACAACAATTTTTAAACATTTAAATGTTGTTATCATGATGCGGATGACATGTGCAAGTTTTATGCAATTTTATGAAAATGTTAACATGAGCATGTTACGAAGCATTATGTCACCGTGGTGGATGAAAGGGGTGCCACGGCAACGAATCCGAAAATGGTGCCACGGCAACACATCGGTTCCGATAACTCGATTGAGATATCGGTACAAAGGAAAGCGTGGACGTGAGCGAGTCATGCAAGATGGTGGGGTGATCCCGATTACCGGGTTCCCACGGAACGGTGGCATGGCAAAAGAGGGGCATCGCAAGGACAATTCGGACACGGTGCAAACATATCGTGCATCTCATACAACACACATTCGTCCACGGGCGGTCGTTCCGGCGGGTATACCTTTGAAGCGTGCCTTTTCGGAACGGGACAAGTTCGTCGAAGGAAGTAGAGGAAGTAGTCGTTCTCGCGATGTAGTGGAAGTAGTCGTACACGGCGACGGTAGAGGAAGTAGTGTTTCACGTTCGTTTTCGAAGAGGTACTTGACGGGTCCGAATCCCTTCGGGGTTGTCGTGGTACTTGTCGTCTCGCGATGGTAGTCGTACACGGCGTAGGGGAAGTAGACGTTCATGTCCCGTGGATGTTCGGGGTCCACGGGGTCTTCGAGGGTCGACAGTAGTGGTACACACGTTTTCGTAGGTGTTCGGGTCGACGGTAGCGGTACTTGAAGAATCCCGAAACGGACTTGGCGTCTTCGCGCGTAGGGGTACTTGTCGTTATCCACCTCGGATGTAGTCGTTCCCGTGTAGTCGAACTTGACGATCCGAGGGGGTACTTGGCGCATCACCGTGTAGTCAAACTTGACGATCCGAGGGGGTACTTGACGGGTCCGGTCTTGACGATTCAGGTTTCCGTAGTGCCCTGGTACTTGACGCTTGGGAAAGATTCCAGGGTTGCATGCGCCCACGGCTACACAGCGCAGACGCAAAGAGGCAGCGACTTGGCGCGGTTCCGGTGGTCGAACACGGCAGGGCAGCTCGGTCACGCGCGGGGTCGCGAGGATCCGAGGCGGCGGGGTCGATCTCGGCCGGATCGGGTCAAAACGAGGCGTGGCGGCGCCGGTTGACTCGGAGCAGAGCATGGGCATCCATGGCGCCGGTTCCCTGGAGGATTAGCACGGAGGAGCTGCTCGGCCTCGGGGTGCTGCTTGACGCGATCGACGCGGAGGACGGCAGAGGAGTAGCGCCGGCGGGACAGCAGAGGGATGGCGACGCTCCTGGTCGCAGCGGCCGGAGGGCGACGGGGCAGAGAGGTGTGATGGAGGTCCGGCGGCGCGGAGAAGTAGCAGCGAGTGCGGACGAATGGCGCCGGTGGAGGGAGGAGCACGGTGGAGGCCGGCTCCGAGGCGGACGGGCGCGAGGTCAGGCTGGAGGCGCTGGCCGCGGGGCTCGCTCGGCGGCGATGGAGGGCACCGCGCGGGCGAGGTGCGCAGTGGTGGCGCGAGGAGGTGGAGTCGCAAGGCGGCGGATGGGAGTGAAATGGATCGGGAGGGGGTTAGCGCTGCCCTCTCTCTGCGTGACGGCGCTCGGGAGGGAGATGGGGAGGACGAGGGGTGGCGGCGCTGGTGGGAGTCGAGGGAGAGAGCGTGGGGAGTGGATCGGGCTGAGCGAGGGGCTAGGGTTAGAGGGATAGTGGGCCTTGGGAGGCCTTGGGCCATAGAGGCCGGCGCGGGAGGAGAATGGCCAGGGGCCGGCTGGGCTGGCTCTCTACTCTCTCTCTCTTTAAACTCTTCAAAAAAAACAGAAACGCAAAGAAAGAAAGGGAGAGAAAATAAATGAGTGGACAAGAATTAGGGTATGAGGGAAATTTTTCCGGACTCGCAAAAATATGCTCGTTCCAAGAAAAATAGAAAGGCCATGATTGAAGGAAATAAATTCAAATTCATTTGAATATAATTCAATGGTTTGAATAGGAAGTGAGGTTTGGGAAGGTCCAAAAATGTTCGGATTTTTGGTGGAGCTCCGGAATATGATAAAAGAAATTTAGGGCAAAGGGTTTGAGGTCAACTCGGAGCAGAAAAGGCATGGGATTTATTTTGCAAGTGGGTTATGGTGATTCCAAAACAATGGAATATTTATTATAGCTCCCTAATAATATTGGGAGGGTATGTTATAAAGAGAATTCACCCTTCCTCGATTTAAATGGACCGAAGATCCATGCAATTTATTTAGTTGAGTTTTAAAAAATAATGATAGGATGGCATGATGACATGATGCAATGCAAAAATAAAAGGGCAGGCATGAAGAAACACATGTAAACCCGGAAACCCTGGAAGGCAACTGAAGCTCCGGTCTTGGGGCGTCACACACCCGCCCACCCCTTTTCTTCTCGAAACCGGAGTCCGTAATCGAGTATCCATCCTACTCGTGCGAAGTCTCTGCTCTCTCTCCTCAATGATTTCAACCGATGTTTTCTATTCAAGTTATTCGTCGTTCCTCTCTTCCAAGTTGCCTTTGTTTTCCCGCCCTCCCACCCTCTTCTTCCCGGAGTTTGAGTCTCTCTCGACCATCTATTTCATTCGTGTGGAACCTCTTCAGTCTTTCGTTAATTATTTCAACCGGTGAATTCTCGTCTTGTTTGACATTCTTCATCTCTTTTCCTTTCCGATGGACTCAACTCAAGTTTTTCGGGATGATCACATTCTTTTCCTTGGATCAAGTATTCTCCCTGCTCGTTCGTCTCTCGCTAGTTTATCCTTCCGGAGTGTTCAAGACATCTCAGGAGATTCGTCTGTGTTCCAATTAATTCGAGGTTGTCACCTCATTCAAATATTTCAGTTGTTCCGGTGCATCATCTATCTCTTCAACATACTTTTCAACGGTGTTTCTTTTAGTGGGCCCTAACCCACAGGTCTTTTCCCAGGATCTTACCTGACTCTTCTAATTCCCCCGGAGTGATTCTCAATTCTTTTAAGTGTGACATAAGAATGGTTTCCATCAGTCAGATGCCTTCTCCAAGATCTCATTCAAATTATTTTCATTGTTGGCTCAACCTCTTTGCTTTCCATTCTCCCGGAGTATCTCAGTAATTTTTGTCGTGATTTCCTTCGTCATTCGAAGATCGAAGAAGAGTTTTCCTCTAAATCTTGCCCATTCTCCCGAAGATTCGTGGTTCTAGCCTCATGTTTATCCTCTCAAATTATTCCTTCTGTCAGTTATTCCTTTCTTAACCATCCGGAGTATGTCAGGAGTTGTTTCTCCAATTCTTTTCACCAGAGGCCATCATTCCAGTTTTCGTTCTCTAATTATCCCGGTGCTTCGTTCAAGTGTTCTTTAATCTGCTCGTGATCTCTTTGTTCTTTTGCATCTGAATCCCCTCGAGCATATTGGTTCTTCTAATTCTTCCCGGTGATTCATTCTCGTTCGTCAGTCATTTCCGTATTCTAACGGTGGTTCATTCAAGATTCTTTTTCCTTGACTATCATTTTTATTCATTCGTTCTTTTCAATCCTACCGGTGCTTCATGAAGACCTTCTCAAGGTGGCGCTATGTCACTTCTCAATCCTTTTTCAACGAGAATAAGTAGTATGCAAAATCCATTGTTGGTCATCAATTTAATTTGATGAAGGATAAGCATACACTAAATCTTATTCTTATTCCATCCAAGTGATTAATCCCTTCCTTCGGAGTTTGTTCTTGAAGAATAAATTCTAGTTCCAAGGGTTTTCCATCTTTTCTTTTCCGGAGTTCAAATTTCCTCGGCCATCTCGTCGAAACCTCCATCTAAATCACCGCAAGGTTTTAGTCTTATTCTTTCATCCTTCATTCTATCTTATCATCCTTTTGTTACCGGAGTTCTTCATGGTGATTCTTCATGATTAATCTTTTCTTCAAGTGTTCATCTAGATTCTTTTCGGTGAAGTTCAAGTATCTTTTCTTCTCGCATCTCGAAGTGCAATTAATTATCCGTATTCTTTTGAAGTGGAGTTTTGCATTTCTTCGTTCTTCTAAGTTATCCAATCATTTCCGTTTGCGGCTAGTTATCACCTCATAAATTTTGAGATGTTATCCATAAGTCCACAACAAGCTTATTCTTTACGTTGTTGAATTTTCTCAACAACTCCATTCAATCTTTTCTTCTAAGGTTGCTTTCTATTTCATTCGTGGCACAAGTTGTCATTTTCTTCTCCGTTCTTTTCATTCAACTCTTTTAATTCTTTCCGGAGGTTTTGTGTCATGCCTTGATCAAGTATCATTCCATCCTCTCAAGCTCGTGTTCTATTCCTCCATGTTTCAGCCGGAGTGCTGCCTTAATCCTTTCAGTCTTATTCGTTTCTTATCTTGTTCTAACCGGAGTGCTTTCATAGTCTATCTGACTCTGTGAGCTTTCGATTCTCGTCATTCTCGTCGTTCCTCTCTTATTCTTGAGTGCTCTCGATTTGTGCTTCTTCTCATGAGTTCTTGTTTCGCCTCATCCCTTTTTCCCTTCCGTCTCGGTCCTAAGATCTCGGGACGAGATCTCTTGTTAGTGGAGGAGTGTTGTAACGCCCCCGATTCGATGCGCCAGGTGTCTGCCAGTTATTCGCCGTTGTTGCCATGTCATTTGTTTGCTGGTCTTGTTTTACCATTGTTGAAATGTCTTGTAAACCGGGATTCTGAGTCTGATCGGGTCTTCTTGGGAGAAGGTATATCCTTCGTTGATCGCGAGAGCTTATCATGGGCTAAGTTGGGACACCCCTGCAGGGTATAATCTTTCGAAAGCCATGCCTGCGGTTATAGGCAGATGGGAATTTATTAATGTCTGGTTGTAGATAACTTGACACCAGATCCAAATTAAAACGCATCAACCGCGTGTGTAGCCGTGATGGTCTCTTCTCGGCAGAGTCCGGGAAGTAAACACGGTTTCTGTGTTATGTTTGACATAAGTAGGAGTTCGGGATCACTTCTTGATCATTGCTAGCTTCACGACCGTTCCGCTTGCTCTCTTCTCGCTCTTATTTGCGTATGTTAGCCACCATATATGCTTAGCCGCTGCTGCAGCCTCACCACTTTACCCCTTCCTTCCCCTTTAAGCTTTGCTAGTCTTGATACCCATGGTAATGTTATTGTTGAGTCCTCGTGGCTCACAAATTACTACAACAACAGTTGCAAGTACAGGTTGTGCGATGGTCATGACACAAGAGCGATGTTTACTTGTTTTGGAGTTCTTCTTCTGCTTCTTCTTCGATCAGGGGATAGGTTCCAGGTCGGCAGCCTGGGTTAGCAGGGTGGATGTCGTTTGAGTTTCTGTTTGTGTTTCATCCGTAGTCGGATGATGCTCTTATGTTTTGTGATGTTGTATTCGTGTGGCATTGTATGCCTCTTGTATGTATCCCCATCTATTATGTAATGTTGATGTAATGATATCCACCTTGCAAAAGCGTTTCAATATGCGGGTCTATCCTTGGTGGGACCTTCGAGTTCCTTTTGGATAGGGTCGCATATTGGGCGTGACAAGTAGCGATGTTTACTTGTTTTGGAGTTCTTCTTCTGCTTCTTCTTCGATCAGGGGATAGGTTCCAGGTCGGCAGCCTGGGCTAGCAGGGTGGATGTCGTTTGAGTTTTTGTTTGTGTTTCATCCGTAGTCGGACGATGCTCTTATGTATTGTGGTGTTGTATTCGTGTGGCATTGTATGCCTCTTGTATGTATCCCCATCTATTATGTAATGTTGATGTAATGATATCCACCTTGCAAAAGCGTTTCAATATGCGGGTCTATCCTTGGTGGGACCTTCGAGTTCCTTTTGGATAGGGTCGCATATTGGGCGTGACAAGTTATCTACAACCGGAAATTAACAAATTCCCATCTGCCTATAACCGCAGGCACGGCTTTCGAAAGATTATACCCTGCAGGGGTGTCCCAACTTAGCCCATGATAAGCTCTCGCGATCAACGAAGGATATACCTTCTCCCAGGAAGACCCGATCAGACTCGGAATCCCGGTTTACAAGACATTTCGACAATGGTAAAACAAGACCAGCAAACAAATGATATGGCAACAACGGCAAATAACTGGCAGACACCTGGCACATTGAATCCGGGGCGTTACATATCCTGAATATGCATCTAAGAAGCTCAACAGCTCGCATCCGGCTGTGGAGTCTATCACCTGATCAATTCTCGGCAGAGCGAATGGGTCCTTGGGGCAAGCTTTGTTGAGGCTTGTGTAGTCAATACACATCCGCCACTGCTTGTTCTTCTTCAGCACCAGGACCGGGTTTGCTAGCCACTCTGGAAAAAATACTTCCATAATGAAGCCGGCTGCCAGGAGTCGGGCTATCTCTTCTCCAACAACTCTTCTCTTCTCTTCTGACAGGCGGCGCAAGGGCTGCCTGACGGGCTTCACATCAGATCGGACATGTAACTTGTGCTCGGCGAATTCCGTCGGTACACCTGGCATGTCTTTAGGGGACCATGCGAAGATGTCTCGATTCTCATGGAGGAAATCGACGAGCTCGCCTTCCTATTTGCTGTCAAGGTTTGCACCTACGACAGCGTACCTCTCTAGGTGCTCCGGGTCCAAGGGTATCTTCTTCGTTTCTTTGGCCGGCTTGAACGAACCTTCAGCTTCACATTCTTTGGGGTCAGGGGACAAGGCCGGCTGCTTGCCAGCCAAGGTCACAATTCGATCCAGCATCTTCTTCTCTTCGGCGATCACGAGGGACTCGGCCAGCCAACTGCTGGCTGCTGCACACTCGGAGGACTTCTTATAGTTCCCGGCTATGGTGATAATGCCCTTGGAACTCGGCATCTTCATTTTGAGGTAGGCGTAGTGGGGCACAGCCATGAACTTGGCCAACGCTGGTCGGCCAAGCAATGCGTGGTACGGGCTCTCCAAATCCACTACCTCAAACCATATTGCCTCTCGGCGGAAATGATCCTTGTCCCCAAAGAGGACGTCCATCTTGATCTTGCCGATTGGTGAGCAGGACAAGCCGGGTACGATGCCGTGGAACACAGTCCGGCTTGGCATGAATTGCTTGGGCTTGATGTTGAGCTTCCCAATTGTATCTCAGTATAGTATGTTGATACTGCTCCCGTCGTCTATCAACACGTGGGAGAATCGGGCGGCGCGTCTCTCTGTCGCCAGGGTAGCATCCAGAACCAGGGCATAGGAGCCAGGAGACGGCATCACCTCTGGGTGGTCGTCCCGGCTCCAACTGATGGGATTCTCTGACCAATGCATGAACTCAGGGTTACTGGTGGCAACCGCGTTGACTTCTTGCTTGCTGCGCCGGCCGCGCCGATCTTCTGTCTGGCTGGTGAACACGACGTACGCGGCTTGCTCGTCGGGGAATTCATCTTGGATGGCTCCGACTGCAGGCCGAGCGGCCGGCTGCTGCGGGGCAGGAGGCGCCTGGCCTGCAGGCGGAGGCGACAACAGCCCCTCGCCCTTGGAGATTCGGGTGAGCCAATTACACTTCTGTGTTGTATGGTTAGACGGCTTCGCGCCGCTGTGAAACTTGCAGGGGGCGTCGAGGGTTTGCTCGTAGGAGAAAGCCGGCTGCCAAGCCGGCCTGCCGCCCTTCTGCTTCTTCGGAGCTGGTCGTCCCTCAGGCTATTCTTCTTCGATCGTGGCCACCTGCCGACTAGTGGAAGGCGGCATAGGGCCCTTGCGCTTGTGGTCGTTTTGATACAGGCGCCGGCTTGATTCTCCAGCCGGCGTCTTGGGAGCCGGCGTCAGCACTTTTCCGGAGGCGTCTACCCGGAGCTCGGTCTTCATTGAGGAGTCGGCCGTGGCATACTTGTCTGTGATGATCAGTAGCTCATCAAGGGTTGCCGGCTCGTCGCAGAGGAGTCGGTGCTTGAGGAGAGTGCCTTCGCGACACCCGGCGGTGAAGTACTCTATGGCCTGGACCTCGTGCACTCCTTCGCAGGAGTTGCGGAGCTCGGCCCAACGCGTGAGGTAGTCGCGGGTTGATTCGCTGGGCCCTTGTACGCACAAGGAGAGCTGCCGGGCTTGGGAGCCCGCTTGTATGTGCTAGTGAAGTTGCGTACGAAGGCTTCGGTGAAGTCTAGCCAGCTGTTGATGCTGTAAGGCTTGAGGCTGTTGAGCCAGGTGCGCGCCGTGCCTTGGAGCATCAGGGGGACATATTTCACGGCAATGCGTCGATTGCCATTCGCTATGCGAACGGCGGTGGAGTAGTCGATCAACCAGTCTTCCGGCTTCACGGAGCCGTTGTACTTGGGCGTGTCTCTTGGGAGCGAGAACGCTTTGGGAAAGGGCTCGTCGCGGATGCGGGGGCCGAAACACGGCGGGCCAACATCATCTTTTTCTTCTAGGGCCAGGGATCGCGCTAGGCGGTCGATCCGATGGCGGGCATCATTCTCGCCGACTCCTTCGCGGCGACCAAGTCGGCTGCTGAGAGTCGGATGCTCGACAGGCGGTGGGGTAGGATATCTTTCCCCGTGAGGCGGAGGAGGCGGCAGGTCGCCTCGTCGCTCCACTCCTCAGGGGCGGCCTTCTCTGTCGGGCTCGCTGGTAATACGAGTCCAGCTGCGGCTAGTAGCCGGCTCCTTCTCTTGTCTTGTACGGGCGCCACCCGCAGTCGGCGTAAGCGACATCACGCCGTGCTCTCTGCGAGGGGGGCTTCCAGCTCGGACATCGGCTTCATGCCGGGTTGCGGCCGCATCGATCAGCTGCTGGATGCGTCTGTTCATGTAGGGGAGCTCGTCAGCCCCCAGTCTGTTTAGCTCATCAACGATCGACTGGGCGACGCGTAGATTCTCGAGGGGCGTGGCGTAGATCGGGCGGTCCACTCCCAGCATGCTGGCGATGGCCGCACCGCGTTTCTTGACGACGCCGACTCGGCTTGGCCCTTCTGGAGGCGGCATGCCGAAGGCGGCGCGGTCGACTTCGCGCTGGTGGGCCTCCGTGAGGCGTCTCATGGTGGCAATCTTCTGGCCCTCCGCAAGGAGGGCAAGGCGGCGTGCCCCGAGCGCCTCGGCGTCAGCGTCCGCCGGGATGGGGGCGGACAAATCGTGCAAAGTGGCATGTAGGGCGTCGCGAGCGTTCTCGTCCGAGGCGGCGCCGTGGCTGATGACGAACACTTCGGTGACGGTGCTGCCGCCACTATCGTCTCGTGGGAGAGGATCGTCGAAGATGATCACGTCGGAGGGGAAGGCGTCGAGCGACGCTGTGTCGGAATCGACAAGCATCGGGTCAGTGGAGCCGGCCAACTCCAAGTCCGTGGTAGGCTCGCTGGAGACGTGGAGTTGGTCGAGGAGGCTGACGAGGCGGCTCTTGGGGCAGCCTGTGCCCGCATCGGATGCGGGCTCGTCGGAGATGCGAGCCTCGCCAAGAAGATCGGCAAGGCAGCTCGCTGCGCAGGCGTCATCGACGCTTTGCAGCGCGTCGGGGCAAGCGCCATCGGGCGTGCTGGGCTGGCTACGCTCGCTGGGGAGGAAGAGGGTTCCCGTCCAGAGCAGGTCTGCGGACGACGGTGCACCTTGCCCCACGGTGGGCGCCAAATGTCGGGTGGTTAGTGCGACATATGCCAAGGGATGGCTTATCATGGTGGGGGCGAGTAGAACGTCGCCGGTGCCTAGAAACGGGATGAGGCGAAGACATGCACGCCGGCGGATCTTACCCAGCTTCAGGGCTCTCCGTGGAGATAACACCCCTACTGCTGCTCTGCGGGGTCCCCGCATGTTCACTCTGGCAAAGTGAGTACAAGGTTGCTCCTTGAGCTGTTTCCTGGAGGTAGGAGAAAGCAAGTCTAACTCCCGCCTTCCTATATAATCTGGTCTAGTGCTAAAGAAGCGACCCCCCTTGCATGGGTGCCCCGGGGGGGCTTATATAGGCCCGCCCCTCAGGGATACAACGGTAATCCGGCTGGGTGCGGGTCCCAGCCGTCTGTCTCTCAGGCCGCCATCTTCTCCGCTGAATGCTGGGGCCCGCCGAGAGGTGGGCCCCGCCGACAGGCCCGGTACGCAACCGACAGGTCCTGTCCGCCACGGGCGGGTCACGCCGGCTACGGATTACTGTAGTCATGCCTCTAATGACGCTGGCTTGGTCATGAGGTCATGGCAACAGTGCCGCTGCCTGACGGACGATCACTGTCACAATTCCCCGTCTTGTCTGGTTAATGTTGTGCGGGGCCCGTGGGAGGGGCTGGCCGACTCCCGGGGGCCGACTCCCAACGGGTCCGGCTTGTGGCGCTCTTGCCGTCTTCTGTACCCCCGCTGACGGGTGGGACCCGCCGTCTCTGGGCCATATAAGCAGGCCGTCGTGGGCACAGTGCGCCGCCCACGGGGGCTGAGGTCAGGGCAGGTATGGCAACACCGCCGCGCCGGATGGAGATCTCCATCGATACGGCACACTGTGGCCATGCCAGCCCTTCGTAAGCGGGGCAGGGATGGGCCACGCGGTGGCCGTACCCCATCCCGTCCATCGTGGCGAAGGCAGGAGGTGGTCGGAGTCGCGGCCGACTTCTCATAGCCGGCTACTCTGGAAGCCGCCAGTTAGGTGTCGGCTTATCTCGAAGTCGTCCCTGGGACTCGGCCGTGAGGGGCAGTCGGCGGCCTTGCCGTCGACTTCCCGAAGGCGGCGCCTTATCGTGGGTTCTTGTGGGGCGCAGTCCACCCCGATGTCTTGAAAGGTTCAGGGGCTCGGGTTAGCCTACCCGTGGCCCATTACTCCGATAATAATGGTAATCTCATGCCACCTAAGGAAACCCTTATCACTTTCATGACTGCTCAAACCGAGTAGAATAAAACCTTTACCATTGTCTTATAGTCTCATGATACTTTCCTTGGTCAAATGACAAGGAAAATGGTCGGACTAACAAATCTCTACTATTAAACAGGGATATGTCGTGGTGGTGGTGATGGTTCAACCATCAGTGCATCTATAGCAGATACCGTAAAGCACCACATGTAAAAAAATAGTACACATGCCACCTTAAAATGAATTTATGGTGTTTTTCTCAAAACTATTCATGAATTTCATAGGTTTCGTCCCAACTGCCTTGCACTCCATGGAGATTTTGGTGAGTTTTATTTCCTTTTTCTTAGCAAGACCTTATAATGGTAATCTCATGCCACCTAAGGAAACCCTTATCACTTTCATGACTGCTCAAACCGAGTAGAATAAAACCTTTACCATTGTCTTATAGTCTCATGATACTTTCCTTGGTCAAATGACCAGGAAAACGGTCGGACTAACAAATCTCTACTATTAAACAGGGATATGTCGTGGTGGAGGTGATGGTTCAACCATCAGAGCATCTCTAGCAGATACCGTAAAGCACCACCTGCAAAAAAAAGAATAGTACACATGCCACCTTAAAATGAATTTATGGTGATTTTTTTTAAATTATTCATGAATTCCGTAGGTTTCGTCCCAACTGCCTTGCACTCCATGGAGATTTTGGTGAGTTTTACTTCCTTTTTCTTAGCAAGACCTTATAATGGTAATCTCATGCCACCTAAGGAAACCCTTATCACTTTCATGACTGCTCAAACCGAGTAGAATAAAACCTTTACCATTGTCTTATAGTCTCATGATACTTTCCTTGGTCAAATGACAAGGAAAACGGTCGGACTAACAAATCTCTACTATTAAACAGGGATATGTCATGGTGGTGGTGATGGTTCAACCATCAGAGCATCTCTAGCAGATACCGTAAAGCACTACATGTAAAAAAATAGTACACATGCCACCTTAAAAAGAATTTATGGTGATTTTTTCAAAACTATTCATGAATTTCATAGGTTTCGTCCCAACTGCCTTGCACTCCATGGAGATTTTGGTGAGTTTTATTTCCTTTTTCTTAGCAAGACCTTATAATGGTAATCTCATGCCACCTAAGGAAACCCTTATCACTTTCATGACTGCTCAAACCGAGTAGAATAAAACCTTTACCATTGTCTTATAGTCTCATGATACTTTCCTTGGTCAAATGACCAGGAAAACGGTCGGACTAACAAATCTCTACTATTAAACAGGGATATGTCGTGGGGGTGGTGATGGTTCAACCATTAGTGCATCTCTAGCAGATACCGTAAAGCACCACCTGTAAAAAAAATAGTACTCATGCCAACTTAAAATGAATTTATGGTGTTTTTTTCAAAACTATTCATGAATTTCATAGGTTTCATCCCAACTGGCTTGCACTCCATAGAGATTTTGGTGATTTTTATTTCCTTTTTCTTAGCAAGACCTTATAATGGTAATATCATGCCACCAAAGGAAACCCTTATCACTTTCATGACTGCTCAAACCGAGTAGAATAAAACCTTTAGCATTGTCTTATAGACTCATGATACTTTCCTTGGTCAAATGACAAGGAAAACGGTCGGAATAACAGATCTCTACTATTAAACAGGGATATGTCGTGGTGGTGGTGATGGTTCAACCATCAGAGCATCTCTAGTAGATACCGTAAAGCACCACCTGTAAAAAAATAGTACACATGCCACCTTAAAATGAATTTATGGTGATTTTTTCAAAACTATTCAAGAATTTCATAGGTTTCGTCCCAACTGCCTTGCACTCCATGGAGATTTTGGTGAGTTTTATTTCCTTTTTCTTAGCAAGACCTTATAATGGTAATCTCATGCCACCTAAGGAAACCCTTATCACTTTCATGACTACTCAAACCGAGTAGAATAAGACCTTTACCATTGTCTTATAGTCTCATGATACTTTCCTTGGTCAAATGACCAGGAAAACGGTCGGACAAACAAATCTCTACTATTAAACAGGGATATGTCATGGTGGTGCTGATGGTTCAACCATCGGAGCAACTCTAGCAGATCCCGTAAAGCACCACCTATAAAAAAATAGTACACATGCCACCTTAAAATGAATTTATGGTGATTTTTTCAAAACTATTCATGAATTTCGTAGGTTTCGTCCCAACTGCCTTGCACTCCATGGAGATTTTGGTGAGTTTTATTTCCTTTTTCTTATAAAGATCTTATAATGGTAATCTCATGCCACCTAAGGAAACCCTTATCACTTTCATGACTGCTCAAACCGAGTAGAATAAAACCTTTACCATTGTCTTATAGACTCATGATACTTTCCTTGGTCAAATGACAAGGAAAACGGTCGGAATAACAAATCTCTACTATTAAACAGGGTTATGTCGTGGTGGTGGTGATGGTTCAACCATCAGAGCATCTCTAGCAGATACCGTAAAGCACCACCTGTAAACAAATAGTACACATGCCACCTTAAAATGAATTTATGGTGATTTTTTCAAAACTATTCATGAATTTCATAGGTTTTGTCCCAACCTCCTTGCACTCCATGGAGATTTTGGTGAGTTTTATTTCCTTTTTCTTAGCAAGACCTTATAATGGTAATCTCATGCCACCTAAGGAAACCCTTATCACTTTCATGACTGCTCAAACCGAGTAGAATAAGACCTTTACCATTGTCTTATAGTCTCATGATACTTTCCGTGGTCAAATGACCAGGAAAAGCAGTCGGACTAACAAATCTCTACTATTAAACAGGGATATGTCATGGTGGTGGTGATGGTTCAACCATCAGAGCATCTCTAGCAGATACCGTAAAGCACCACCTATAAAAAAATAATACACATGCCACCATAAAATGAATTTATGGTGATTTTTTCAAAACTATTCATAAATTTCATAGGTTTCGTCCCAACTGCCTTGCACTCCATGAAGATTTTGGTGAGTTTTATTTCCTTTTTCTTAGCAAGACCTTATAATGGTAATCTCATGCCACCTAAGGAAACCCTTATCACTTCCATGACTGCTCAAACCGAGTAGAATAAAATGTTTACCATTGTCTTATAGTCTCATGATACTTTCCTTGGTCAAATAACCAGGAAATGGTGGGACAAACAAATCTCTACTATTAAACAGGGATATGTCATGGTGGTGGTGATGGTTCAACCATCAGAGCAACTCTAGCAGATCCCGTAAAGCACCACCTGTAAAAAAAATAGTACACATGCCACCTTAAAATGAATTTATGGTGTTTTTTTCAAAACTATTCATGAATTTCATATGTTTCGTCCCAACTGCCTTGCACTCCATGGAGATTTTGGTGAGTTTTATTTCCTTTTTCTTAGCAAGACCTTATAATGGTAATCTCATGCCACCTAAGGAAACCCTTATCACTTTCATGACTGCTCAAACCGAGTAGAATAAAACCTTTACCATTGTCTTATAGTCTCATGTAACTTTCCTTGGTCAAATGACCAGGAAAACGGTCGGACTAACAAATCTCTACTATTAAACAGGGATATGTCGTGGTGGTGGTGATGGTTCAACCATCAGAGCATCTCTAGCAGATACCATAAAGCACCACCTGTAAAAAAATAGTACACATGCCACCTTGAAATGAATTTATGGTGATTTTTTCTAAACTATTCACGAATTTCATAGGTTTCGTCCCAACAGCCTAGCACTCCATAGAGATTTTTGTGAGTTTTATTTCCTTTTTCTTAGCAAGACCTTATAATGGTAATCTCATGCCACCTAAGGAAACCCTTATCACTTTCATGACTGCTCAAACCGAGTAGAATAAAACCTTTACCATTGTCTTATAGTCTCATGATACTTTCCGTGGTCAAATGACCAGGAAAACGGTCGGACTAACAAATCTCTACTATTAAACAGGGATATGTCATGGTGGTGGTGATGGTTCAACCATCAGAGCATCTCTAGCAGATACCGTAAAGCACCACCTATAAAAAAATAATACACATGCCACCTTAAAATGAATTTATGGTGTTTTTTTCAAAACTATTCATTAATTTCATAGGTTTCGTCCCAACTGCCTTGCACTCCATGGAGATTTTGGTGAGTTTTATTTCCTTTTTCTTAGCAAGACCTTATAATGGTAATCTCATGCCACCTAAGGAAACCCTTATCACTTTCATGACTTCTCAAACCGAGTAGAATAAAACCTTTACCATTGTCTTATAGTCTCATGTAACTTTCCTTGGTCAAATGACCAGGAAAACGGTCGGACTAACAAATCTCTACTATTAAACAGGGATATGTCGTGGTGGTGGTGATGGTTCAACCATCAGAGCATCTCTAGCAGATACCGTAAAGCACCACCTGTAAAAAAATAGTACACATGCCACCTTGAAATGAATTTATGGTGATTTTTTCTAAACTATTCACGAATTTCATAGGTTTCGTCCCAACTGCCTAGCACTCCATAGAGATTTTTGTGAGTTTTATTTCCTTTTTCTTAGCAAGACCTTATAATGGTAATCTCATGCCACCTAAGGAAACCCTTATCACTTTCATGACTGCTCAAATCGAGTAGAATAAAACCTTTACCATTGTCTTATAGTCTCATGATAATTTCCTTGGTCAAATGACCAGGAAAACAGTCGAACTAACAAATCTCTATTATCAAACTGGGATATGTCGTGGTGGTGGTGATGGTTCAACCATCAGAGCATCTCTAGCAGATACCGTAAAGCACCACCTGTAAAAAAAATAGTACACATGCCACATTAAAATAAATTTATGGTGATTTTTTCAAAACTATTCATGAATTTCATAGGTTTCATCCCAACTGGCTTGCACTCCATAGAGATTTTGGTGAGTTTTATTTCCTTTTTCTTAGCAAGACCTTATAATGGTAATATCATGCCACCAAAGGAAACCCTTATCACTTTCATGACTGCTCAAACCGAGTAGAATAAAACCTTTACCATTGTCTTATAGACTCATGATACTTTCCTTGGTCAAATGACAAGGAAAACGGTCAGAATAACAAATCTCTACTATTAAACAGGGATATGTCGTGGTGGTGCTGATGGTTCAACCATCAGAGCATCTCTAGCAGATACCGTAAAGCACCACCTGTAAAAAAAATAGTACACATGCCACCTTAAAATGAATTTATGGTGATTTTTTCAAAACTATTCATGAATTTCATAGGTTTCGAACCAACTGCCTTGCACTCCATAGAGATTTTGGTGAGTTTTATTTTTCTTAGCAAGACCTTATAATGGTAATCTCATGCCACCTTAAAATGAATTTATGGTGTTTTTTTCAAAACTATTCATGAATTTCATAGGTTTCGTCCCAACTGCCTTGCACTCCATGGAGATTTTGGTGAGTTTTATTTCATTTTTCTTAGCTAGACCTTATAATGGTAATCTCATGCCACCTAAGGAAACCCTTATCACTTTCATGACTGCTCAAACCGAGTAGAATAAAACCTTTACCATTGTCTTATAGTCTCATGATACTTTCCTTGGTCAAATGACAAGGAAAATGGTCAGACTAACAAATCTCTACTATTAAACAGGGATATGTCGTGGTGGTGGTGATGGTTCATCCATCAGAGCATCTCTAGCAGATACCGTAAAGCACCACCTGTAAAACAATAGTACACATGCCACCTTAAAATGAATTTATGGTGATTTTTTCAAAACTATTCATGAATTTCATAGGTTTCGTCCCAACTGCCTTGCACTCCATGGAGATTTTGGTGAGTTTTATTATTCTTAGCAAGACCTTATAATGGTAATCTCATGCCACCTAAGGAAACCCTTATCACTTTCATGACTGCTCAAACCGAGTAGAATAAAACCTTTACCATTGTCTTATAGTCTCATGATACTTTCCTTGGTCAAATGACCAGGAAAACGGTCGGACTAACAAATCTTAACTATTAAAAAGGGATATGTCGTGGTGGTGGTGACGGTTCAACCATCAGAGCATCTCTAGTAGATCCCGTAAAGCACCACCTATAAAAAATAGTACACATGCCACCTTAAAATGAATTTATGGTGATTTTTTTAAAATTATTCACGAATTCCGTAGGTTTCGTCTCAACTGCCTTGCACTCCATGGAGATTTTGGTGAGTTTCATTTCCTTTTTCTTAGCAAAACCTTATAATGGTAATCTCATGCCACCTAAGGAAACCCTTATCACTTTCATGGCTGCTCAAACCGAGTAGAATAAAACCTTTACCTTTGTAGTCTCAGGATACTTTCCTTGGTAAAATGACAAGGAAAACGGTCGGACTAACAAATCTCTACTATTAAACAGGGATATGTCGTGGTGCTGGTGATGGTTCAACCATCAGAGCATCTCTAGCAGATACCGTAAAGCACTACATGTAAAAAAATAGTACACATGCCACCTTAAAATGAATTTATGGTGATTTTATCAAAACTATTCATGAATTTCATAGGTTTCGTCCCAACTTCCTTGCACTCCATGGAGATTTTGGTGAGTTTTATTTCATTTTTCTTAGCTAGACCTTATAATGGTAATCTCATGCCACCTAAGGAAACCCTTATCACTTTCATGACTGCTCAAACCGAGTAGAATAAAACCTTTACCATTGTCTTATAGTCTCATGATACTTTCCTTGGTCAAATGACCAGGAAAACGGTCGGACTAACAAATCTCAACTATTAAAAAGGGATATGTCGTGGTGGTGGTGATGGTTCAACCATCAGAGCATCTCTAGTAGATCCCGTAAAGCACCACCTATAAAAAATAGTACACATGCCACCTTAAAATGAATTTATGGTGATTTTTTTAAAATTATTCACGAATTCCGTAGGTTTCGTCCCAACTGCCTTGCACTCCATGGAGATTTTGGTGAGTTTCATTTCCTTTTTCTTAGCAAAACATTATAATGGTAATCTCATGCCACCTAAGGAAACCCTTATCACTTTCATGGCTGCTCAAACCGAGTAGAATAAAACCTTTACCATTGTAGTCTCAGGATACTTTCCTTGGTAAAATGACAAGGAAAACGGTCGGACTCACAAATCTCTACTATTAAACAGGGATATGTCGTGGTGCTGGTGATGGTTCAACCATCAGAGCATCTCTAGCAGATACCGTAAAGCACTGCATGTAAAAAAATAGTACACATGCCACCTTAAAATGAATTTATGGTGATTTTATCAGAACTATTCATGAATTTCATAGGTTTAGTCCCAACTTCCTTGCACTCCATGGAGATTTTGGTGAGTTTTATTTCCTTTTTCTTAGCAAGACCTTATAATGGTAATCTCATGACACCTAAGGAAACCCTTACTTTCATGACTGCTCAAACCGAGTAGAATAAAACCTTTACCATTTTCTTATATTCTCATGATACTTTCCTTGGTCAAATGACCAGGAAAACGGTCGGACAAACAAATCTCTACTATTAAACAGGGATATGTCGTGGGGGTGGTGATGGTTCAACCATCAGTGCATCTCTAGCAGATACCGTAAAGCACCACCTGTAAAAAAAAATAGTACACATGCCACCTTAAAATGAATTTATGGTGATTTTTTCAAAACTATTCATGAATTTCATAGGTTTCGTCCCAACTGCCTTGCACTCCACGGAGATTTTGGTGATTTTTATTTCCTTTTTCTTAGCAAGACCTTATAATGGTAATCTCATGCCACCTAAGGAAACCCTTATCACTTTCATGACTACTCAAACCGAGTAGAATAAAACCTTTACCATTGTCTTATAGTCTCATGATACTTTCCTTGGTCAAGTGACCAGGAAAACGGTCGGACTAACAAATCTCTACTATTAAACAGGGATATGACGTGGTGGTGGTGATGGTTCAACCATCAGAGCATCTCTAGCAGATACCGTAAAGCACCACCTGTAAAAAAAAATACACATGCCACCTTAAAATGAATTTATGGTGATTTTTTCAAAACTATTCATGAATTTCATAGGTTTCGTCCCAACTGCCTTGCACTCCATGGAGATTTTGGTGAGTTTTATTTTCTTTTTCTTAGCAAGACCTTATAATGGTAATCTCATGCCACCTAAGGAAACCCTTATCACTTTCATGACTGCTCAAACCGAGTAGAATAAAACCTTTACCATTGTCTTATAGTGTCATGATACTTTCCTTGTTCAAATGACCAGGAAAACGGTCGGAACAACAAATTTCTACTATTAAACAGGGATATGTCATGGTGGTGGTGATGGTTCAACCATCAGAGCAACTCTAGCAGATCCCGTAAAGCACCACCTGTAAAAAAAAATAGTACACATGCCACCATAAAATTAATTTATGGTGATTTTTTCAAAATTATTCATGAATATCATAGGTTTCGTCCCAACTGCCTTGCACTCCATGGAGATTTTGGTGAGTTTTATTTTTCTTAGCAAGACCTTATAATGGTAATCTCATGCCACCTAAGGAAAGCCTTATCACTTTCATGACTGCTCAAACCGAGTAGAATAAAACCTTTACCATTGTCTTATAGTCTCATGATACTTTCCTTGGTCAAATGACCAGGAAAATGGTCGGACTAACAAATCTCTACTATTAAACAGGGATATGTCGTGGTGGTGGTGATGGTTCAACCATCAGAGCATCTCTAACAGATCCCGTAAAGCACCACCTGTAAAAGAAATAGTACACAAGCCACCTTAAAATGAATTTATGGTGATTTTTTCAAAACTATTCATGAATTTTATAGGTTTTGTCCCAACTGCCTTGCAGTCCATGGAGATTTTTCTGAGTTTTCTTTCCTTTTTCTTAGCAAGACATTATAATGGTAATCTCATGCAACCTAAGGAAACCCTTATCACTATCATGACTGCTGAAACTGAGTAGAATAAAACCTTTACCATTGTCTTATAGTCTCATGATACTTTCCTTGGTCAAATGACCAGGAAAGCGGTTGGACTAACAAAACTCTACTATTAAATAGGGATATGTCGTGGTGGTGGTGATGGTTCACCCATCATAGCATCTATAGCAGATCCAGTAAAGCACCACCTGTAAAAGAAATAGTACACATGCCACCTTAAAATGAATTTATGGTGATTTTTTCAAAACTATTCATGAATTTCATAGGTTTCGTCTCAACTGCCTTGCACTCCATGGAGATTTTGGTGAGTTTTATTTCATTTTTCTTAGCAAGACCTTGTAATGGTAATCTCATGCCATCTAAGGAAACCTTTATCACTTTCATGACTGCTCAAACCGAGTAGAATAAGACCTGTACCATTGTCTTATAGTCTCATGACACTTTCCTTGGTCAAATGACCAGGAAAACGGTCGTACTAACAAATCTCAACTATTAAACAGGGATATGTCGTGGTGGTGGTCATGGTTCAACCATCAGAGCATCTCTAGCAGATCCCGTAAAGCACCACCTGTAAAAAAATAGTACACATGCCACCTTAAAATTAATTTATGGTGATTTTTTCAAAACTATTCACGAATTTCATTGGTTTCGTCCCAACTGCCTTGCACTCCATGGAGATTTTGGTGAGTTTTATTTCCTTTTTCTTAGCAAGACCTTATAATGGTAATCTCATGCCACCTAAGGAAACCCTTATCACTTTCATGACTGCTCAAACCGAGTAGAATAAAAACTTTACCATTCTCCTATAGTCTCATGATACTTTCCTTGGTCGAATGTCCAGGAAAACGGTCGGACTAACAAATCTCTACTATTAAACAGGGATATGTTGTGGTGGTGGTGATGGTTCAACCATCAGAGCATCTATAGCAGATACCGTAAAGGACCACCTGTAAAAAAAATAGTACACGTGCCACCTTAAAATGAATTTATGGTGATTTTTTCAAAACTATTCATGAATTTCATAGGTTTCGTCCCAACTGCCTTGCACTCCATGGAGATTATGGTGAGTTTTATTTTTCTTAGCAAGACCTTATAATGGTAATCTCATGCCACCTACGGAAACCCTTATCACTTTCATGACTGCTCAAACCGAGTAGAATAAAACCTTTACCATTAAGTCTCATGATACTTTCCTTGGTCAAATAACCAGGAAAACGGTCGGACTAACAAATCTCTACTATTAAACTGGGATATGTCGTGGTGGTGGTGATGGTTCGACCATCAGAGCATCTCTAGCAGATCCCGTAAAGCACCACCTATAAAAAAATAGTACACATGACACCTAAAAATGAATTTATGGTGATTTTTCAAAACTATTAATGAATTTCATAGGTTTCGTCCCAAGCGCCTTGCACTCCATGGAGAGTTTGGTGAGTTTTATTTCCTTTTTCTTAGCAAGACCTTATAATGGTAATCTCATGCCACCTAAGGAAACCCTTATCACTTTCATGACTGCTCAAACCGAGTAGAATAAAACCTTTACCATTATCTTATAGTCTCATGATACTTTCCTTGCTCAAATGACCAGGAAAACGGTCGGACTAACAAATCTTTACTATTAAACAGGGATATGTCGTGGTGGTGCTGATGGTTCAACCATCACAGCATCTCTAGCAGATACCGTAAAGCACCACCTGTAAAAAAATAATACACATGCCACCTTAAAATGAATTTATGGTGATTTTTTCAAAACTATTCATGAATTTCATAGGTTTCGTCCCAACTGCCTTGCACTCCATGGAGATTTTGGTGAGTTTTATTTGCTTTTTCTTAGCAAGACCTTATAATGGTAATCTCATGCCACCTAAGGAAACCCTTAACACTTTCATGACTGCTCAAACCGAGTAGAATAAAACCTTTCCCATTGTCTTATAGTCTCATGATACTTTCCTTGCTCAAATGACCAGAAAAGCGGTCGGACTAACAAATCTCTACTATTAAACAGGGATATGTCGTGGTGGTGGTGATGGTTCAACCATCGAGCATCTCAAGCAGATACCGTAGCACCACCTGTAAAAAAATAATACACATGCCACCTTAAAATGAATTTATGGTGATTTTTTCAAAACTATTCATGAATTTCATAGGTTTCGTCCCAACTGCCTTGCACTCCATGGAGATTTTGGTGAGTTTTATTTCATTTTTCTTAGCAAGACCTTATAATGGTAATCTCATGGCATCTAAGGAAACCTTTATCACTTTCATGACTGCTCAAACCGAGTAGAATAAGACGTTTACCATTGTCTTATAGTCTCATGACACTTTCCTTGGTCAAATGACCAGAAAGCGGTCGTACTAACAAATCTCAACTATTAAACAGGGATATTTCGTGGTGGTGGTGATGGTTCAACCATCAGAGCATCTCTAGCAGATCCCGTAAAGCACCACCTGTAAAAAAAATAGTACACATGCCACCTTAAAATTAATTTATGGTGATTTTTTCAAAACTATTCACGAATTTCATTGGTTTCGTCCAAACTGCCTTGCACTCCATGGAGATTTTGGTGAGTTTTATTTCCTTTTTCTTAGCAAGACCTTATAATGGTCATCTCATGCCACCTAAGGAAACCCTTATCACTTTCATGACTGCTCAAACCGAGTAGAATAAAAACTTTACCATTCTCCTATAGTCTCATGATACTTTCCTTGGTCGAATGTCCAGAAAGCGGTCGGACTAACAAATCTCTACTATTAAACAGGGATATGTCGTGGTGGTGGTGATGGTTCAACCATCGGAGCATCTATAGCAGATACCGTAAAGGACCACCTGTAAAAAAATTGTACACGTGCCACCTTAAAATGAATTTATGGTGATTTTTCAAAACTATTCATGAATTTCATAGGTTTCGTCCCAACTGCCTTGCACTCCATGGAGATTATGGTGAGTTTTATTTTTCTTAGCAAGACCTTATAATGGTAATCTCATGCCACCTAAGGAAACCCTTAACACTTTCATGACTGCTCAAACCGAGTAGAATAAAACCTTTACCATTGTCTTATAGTCTCATGATACTTTCCTTGCTCAAATGACCAGGAAAACGGTCGGACTAACAAATCTCTACTATTAAACAGGGATATGTCGTGGTGGTGGTGATGGTTCAACCATCGAGCATCTCTAGCAGATACCGTAAAGCACCACCTGTAAAAAATAATACACATGCCACCTTAAAATGAATTTATGGTGATTTTTTCAAAACTATTCATGAATTTCATAGGTTTCGTCCCCAAGCGCCTTGCACTCCATGGAGATTTTGGTGATTTTATTTCCTTTTTCTTAGCAAGACCTTATAATGGTAATCTCATGCCACCTAAGGAAACCCTTATCACTTTCATGACTGCTCAAACCGAGTAGAATAAAACCTTTACCATTGTCTTATAGTCTCATGATACTTTCCTTCGTCAAATGACCGGAAAAGCGGTCGGGCTAACAAATCTCTACTATTAAACAGGGATATGTCATGGTGGTGGTGATGGTTCAACCATCGAGCAACTCTAGCAGATCCCGTAGCACCACCTGTAAAAAAAAATAGTACACATGCCACCTTAAAATGAATTTATGGTGATTTTTTCAAAACTATTCATGAATTTCATAGGTTTCGTCCCAAGCGCCTTGCACTCCATGGAGATTTTGGTGAGTTTTATTTCATTTTTCTTAGCAAGACCTTATAATGGTAATCTCATGGCATCTAAGGAAACCTTTATCACTTTCATGACTGCTCAAACCGAGTAGAATAAGACGCGTTTACCATTGTCTTATAGTCTCATGACACTTTCCTTGGTCAAATGACCAGAAAAGCGGTCGTACTAACAAATCTCAACTATTAAACAGGGATATTTCGTGGTGGTGGTGATGGTTCAACCATCGAGCATCTCTAGCAGATCCCGTAAAGCACCACACAAAAAAAAATAGTACACATGCCACCTTAAAATTAATTTATGGTGATTTTTTCAAAACTATTCACGAATTTCATTGGTTTCGTCCAAACTGCCTTGCACTCCATGGAGATTTTGGTGAGTTTTATTTCCTTTTTCTTAGCAAGACCTTATAATGGTCATCTCATGCCACCTAAGGAAACCCTTATCACTTTCATGACTGCTCAAACCGAGTAGAATAAAAACTTTACCATTCTCCTATAGTCTCATGATACTTTCCTTGGTCGAATGTCCAGGAAAACGGTCGGACTAACAAATCTCTACTATTAAACAGGGATATGTCGTGGTGGTGGTGATGGTTCAACCATCAGAGCATCTATAGCAGATACCGTAAAGGACCACCTGTAAAAAAAATTGTACACGTGCCACCTTAAAATGAATTTATGGTGATTTTTTCAAAACTATTCATGAATTTCATAGGTTTCGTCCCAACTGCCTTGCACTCCATGGAGATTATGGTGAGTTTTATTTTTCTTAGCAAGACCTTATAATGGTAATCTCATGCCACCTAAGGAAACCCTTAACACTTTCATGACTGCTCAAACCGAGTAGAATAAAACCTTTACCATTGTCTTATAGTCTCATGATACTTTCCTTGCTCAAATGACCGGGAAAGCGGTCGGACTAACAAATCTCTACTATTAAACAGGGATATGTCGTGGTGGTGGTGATGGTTCAACCATCGAGCATCTCTAGCAGATACCGTAAAGCACCACCTATAAAAAATAGTACACATGCCACCTTAAAATGAATTTATGGTGATTTTTTTTTCAAAACTATTCATGAATTTCATAGGTTTCGTCCCAACTGCCTTGCACTCCATGGAGATTTTGGTGAGTTTTATTTCCTTTTCTTAGCAAGACCTTATAATGGTAATCTCATGCCACCTAAGGAAACCCTTATCACTTTCATGACTGCTCAAACCGAGTAGAATAAAACCTTTACCATTGTCTTATAGTCTCATGATACTTTCCTTCGTCAAATGACCAGGAAAAGCAGTCGGGCTAACAAATCTCTACTATTAAACAGGGATATGTCATGGTGGTGGTGATGGTTCAACCATCGAGCAACTCTAGCAGATCCCGTAAGCACCACCTGTAAAAAAATAGTACACATGCCACCTTAAAATGAATTTATGGTGATTTTTTCAAAACTATTCATGAATTTCATAGGTTTCGTCCCAACTGCCTTGCACTCCATGGAGATTATGGTGAGTTTTATTTTTCTTAGCAAGACCTTATAATGGTAAACTCATGCCACGTAAGGAAACCCTTATCACTTTCATGACTCCTCAAACCGAGTAGAATAAAATGTTTACCATTGTCTTATAGTCTCATGATACTTTCCTTGCTCAAATGACCAGGAAAACGGTCGGACTAACAAATCTCTACTATTAAACAGGGATATGTCGTGGTGGTGGTGATGGTTCAACCATCAGAGCATCTCTAGCAGATACCGTAAAGCACCACCTGTAAAAAAATAATACACATGCCACCTTAAAATGAATTTATGGTGATTTTTTCAAAACTATTCATGAATTTCATAGGTTTCGTCCCAACTGCCTTGCACTCCATGGAGATTTTGGTGAGTTTTATTTCATTTTTCTTAGCAAGACCTTATAATGGTAATCTCATGGCATCTAAGGAAACCTTTATCACTTTCATGACTGCTCAAACCGAGTAGAATAAGACCTTTACCATTGTCTTATAGTCTCATGACACTTTCCTTGGTCAAATGACCAGGAAAACGGTCGTACTAACAAATCTCAACTATTAAACAGGGATATTTCGTGGTGGTGGTGATGGTTCAACCATCAGAGCATCTCTAGCAGATCCCGTAAAGCACCACCTGTAAAAAAAATAGTACACATGCCACCTTAAAATTAATTTATGGTGATTTTTTCAAAACTATTCACGAATTTCATTGGTTTCATTCCCAACCGCCTTGCACTCCATGGAGATTTTGGTGAGTTTTATTTCCTTTTCTTAGCAAGACCTTATAATGGTCATCTCATGCCACCTAAGGAAACCCTTATCACTTTCATGACTGCTCAAACCGAGTAGAATAAAAACTTTACCATTCTCCTATAGTCTCATGATACTTTCCTTGGTCGAATGTCCGGAAAACGGCCGGACTAACAAATCTCTACTATTAAACAGGGATATGTCGTGGTGGTGGTGATGGTTCAACCATCAGAGCATCTATAGCAGATACCGTAAAGGACCACCTGTAAAAAAAATTGTACACATGCCACCTTAAAATGAATTTATGGTGATTTTTCAAAACTATTCATGAATTTCATAGGTTTAGTCCCAACTGCCTTGCACTCCATGGAGATTATGGTGAGTTTTATTTTTCTTAGCAAGACCTTATAATGGTAATCTCATGCCACCTAAGGAAACCCTTAACACTTTCATGACTGCTCAAACCGAGTAGAATAAAACCTTTACCATTGTCTTATAGTCTCATGATACTTTCCTTGCTCAAATGACCAGGAAAACGGTCGGACTAACAAATCTCTACTATTAAACAGGGATATGTCGTGGTGGTGGTGATGGTTCAACCATCAGAGCATCTCTAGCAGATACCGTAAAGCACCACCTGTAAAAAAATAATACACATGCCACCTTAAAATGAATTTATGGTGATTTTTTCAAAACTATTCATGAATTTCATAGGTTTCGTCCCAATCGCCTTGCACTCCATGGAGATTTTGGTGAGTTTTATTTCCTTTTTCTTAGCAAGACCTTATAATGGTAATCTCATGCCACCTAAGGAAACCCTTATCACTTTCATGACTGCTCAAACCGAGTAGAATAAAACCTTTACCATTGTCTTATAGTCTCATGATACTTTCCTTCACAAATGACCAGGAAAACGGTCGGGCTAACAAATCTCTACTATTAAACAGGGATATGTCATGGTGGTGGTGATGGTTCAACCATCGAGCAACTCTAGCAGATCCCGTAAAGCACCACCTGTAAAAAATAGTACACATGCCACCTTAAAATGAATTTATGGTGATTTTTTCAAAACTATTCATGAATTTCATAGGTTTCGTCCCAACTGCCTTGCACTCCATGGAGATTATGGTGAGTTTTATTTTTCTTAGCAAGACCTTATAATGGTAAACTCATGCCACGTAAGGAAACCCTTATCACTTTCATGACTTCTCAAACCGAGTAGAATAAAACCTTTACCATTGTCTTATAGTCTCATGATACTTTCCTTGCTCAAATGACCAGGAAAACGGTCGGACTAACAAATCTCTACTATTAAACAGGGATATGTCGTGGTGGTGGTGATGGTTCAACCATCGAGCATCTCTAGCAGATACCGTAAAGCACCACCTGTAAAAAAATAATACACATGCCACCTTAAAATGAATTTATGGTGATTTTTCAAAACTATTCATGAATTTCATAGGTTTACGTCCCAACTGCCTTGCACTCCATGGAGATTTTGGTGAGTTTTATTTCATTTTTCTTAGCAAGACCTTATAATGGTAATCTCATGGCATCTAAGGAAACCTTTATCACTTTCATGACTGCTCAAACCGAGTAGAATAAGACCTTTACCATTGTCTTATAGTCTCATGACACTTTCCTTGGTCAAATGACCAGGAAAACGGTCGTACTAACAAATCACAACTATTAAACTGGGATATTTCGTGGTGGTGGTGATGGTTCAACCATCAGAGCATCTCTAGCAGATCCCGTAAAGCACCACACTGTAAAAAATAGTACACATGCCACCTTAAAATTAATTTATGGTGATTTTTTCAAAACTATTCACGAATTTCATTGGTTTCGTCCCAAGCGCCTTGCACTCCATGGAGATTTTGGTGAGTTTTATTTCCTTTTTCTTAGCAAGACCTTATAATGGTCATCTCATGCCACCTAAGGAAACCCTTATCACTTTCATGACTGCTCAAACCGAGTAGAATAAAAACTTTACCATTCTCCTATAGTCTCATGATACTTTCCTTGGTCGAATGTCCAGGAAAACGGCCGGACTAACAAATCTCTACTATTAAACAGGGATATGTCGTGGTGGTGGTGATGGTTCAACCATCAGAGCATCTATAGCAGATACCGTAAAGGACCACCTGTAAAAAAAATTGTACACATGCCACCTTAAAATGAATTTATGGTGATTTTTTCAAAACTATTCATGAATTTCATAGGTTTCGTCCCAACTGCCTTGCACTCCATGGAGATTATGGTGAGTTTTATTTTTCTTAGCAAGACCTTATAATGGTAATCTCATGCCACCTAAGGAAACCCTTAACACTTTCATGACTGCTCAAACCGAGTAGAATAAAACCTTTACCATTGTCTTATAGTCTCATGATACTTTCCTTGCTCAAATGACCAGGAAAACGGTCGGACTAACAAATCTCTACTATTAAACAGGGATATGTCGTGGTGGTGGTGATGGTTCAACCATCGAGCATCTCTAGCAGATACCGTAAAGCACCACCTGTAAAAAAATAATACACATGCCACCTTAAAATTAATTTATGGTGATTAATTTCAAAACTATTCATGAATTTCATAGGTTTCGTCCCAACTGCCTTGCACTCCATGGAGATTTTGGTGAGTTTTATTTCCTTTTTCTTAGCAAGACCTTATAATGGTAATCTCATGCCACCTAAGGAAACCCTTATCACTTTCATGACTGCTCAAACCGAGTAGAATAAAACCTTTACCATTGTCTTATAGTCTCATGATACTTTCCTTCGTCAAATGACCAGGAAAACGGTCGGACTAACAAATCTCTACTATTAAACAGGGATATGTCATGGTGGTGGTGATGGTTCAACCATCAGAGCAACTCTAGCAGATCCCGTAGCACCACCTGTAAAAAAATAGTACACATGCCACCTTAAAATGAATTTATGGTGATTTTTTCAAAACTATTCATGAATTTCATAGGTTTCGTCCCAAGCGCCTTGCACTCCATGGAGATTATGGTGAGTTTTATTTTTCTTAGCAAGACCTTATAATGGTAAACTCATGCCACGTAAGGAAACCCTTATCACTTTCATGACTTCTCAAACCGAGTAGAATAAAACCTTTACCATTGTCTTATAGTCTCATGATACTTTCCTTGCTCAAATGACCAGGAAAACGGTCGGACTAACAAATCTCTACTATTAAACAGGGATATGTCGTGGTGGTGGTGATGGTTCAACCATCGAGCATCTCTAGCAGATACCGTAAAGCACCACCTGTAAAAAAATAATACACATGCCACCTTAAAATGAATTTATGGTGATTTTTTCAAAACTATTCATGAATTTCATAGGTTTCATTCCCAACTGCCTTGCACTCCATGGAGATTTTGGTGAGTTTTATTTCATTTTTCTTAGCAAGACCTTATAATGGTAATCTCATGGCATCTAAGGAAACCTTTATCACTTTCATGACTGCTCAAACCGAGTAGAATAAGACCTTTACCATTGTCTTATAGTCTCATGACACTTTCCTTGGTCAAATGACCAGGAAAACGGTCGTACTAACAAATCACAACTATTAAACTGGGATATTTCGTGGTGGTGGTGATGGTTCAACCATCAGAGCATCTCTAGCAGATCCCGTAAAGCACCACCTGTAAAAAAATAGTACACATGCCACCTTAAAATTAATTTATGGTGATTTTTTCAAAACTATTCACGAATTTCATTGGTTTCGTCCCAACTGCCTTGCACTCCATGGAGATTTTGGTGAGTTTTATTTCCTTTTTCTTAGCAAGACCTTATAATGGTCATCTCATGCCACCTAAGGAAACCCTTATCACTTTCATGACTGCTCAAACCGAGTAGAATAAAAACTTTACCATTCTCCTATAGTCTCATGATACTTTCCTTGGTCGAATGTCCAGAAAAGCGGTCGGACTAACAAATCTCTACTATTAAACAGGGATATGTCGTGGTGGTGGTGATGGTTCAACCATCAGAGCATCTATAGCAGATACCGTAAAGGACCACCTGTAAAAAAAATTGTACACGTGCCACCTTAAAATGAATTTATGGTGATTTTTTCAAAACTATTCATTAATTTCATAGGTTTCGTCCCAACTGCCTTGCACTCCATGGAGATTATGGTGAGTTTTATTTTTCTTAGCAAGACCTTATAATGGTAATCTCATGCCACCTAAGGAAACCCTTAACACTTTCATGACTGCTCAAACCGAGTAGAATAAAACCTTTACCATTGTCTTATAGTCTCATGATACTTTCCTTGCTCAAATGACCAGGAAAACGGTCGGACTAACAAATCTCTACTATTAAACAGGGATATGTCGTGGTGGTGTTGATGGTTCAACCATCGAGCATCTCTAGCAGATACCGTAAAGCACCACCTGTAAAAAAAAAATAATACACATGCCACCTTAAAATGAATTTATGGTGATTTTTTCAAAACTATTCATGAATTTCATAGGTTTCGTCCCAACCGCCTTTGCACTCCATGGAGATTTTGGTGATTTTTATTTCCTTTTTCTTAGCAAGACCTTATAATGGTAATCTCATGCCACCTAAGGAAACCCTTATCACTTTCATGACTGCTCAAACCGAGTAGAATAAAACCTTTACCATTGTCTTATAGTCTCATGATACTTTCCTTCGTCAAATGACCAGGAAAACGGTCGGACTAACAAATCTCTACTATTAAACAGGGATATGTCATGGTGGTGGTGATGGTTCAACCATCAGAGCAACTCTAGCAGATCCCGTAAAGCACCACCTGTAAAAAAATAGTACACATGCCACCTTAAAATGAATTTATGGTGATTTTTTCAAAACTATTCATGAATTTCATAGGTTTCGTCCCAACTGCCTTGCACTCCATGGAGATTATGGTGAGTTTTATTTTTCTTAGCAAGACCTTATAATGGTAATCTCATGCCACCTAAGGAAACCCTTATCACTTTCATGACTCCTCAAACCGAGTAGAATAAAACCTTTACCATTGTCTTATAGTCTCATGATACTTTCCTTGGTCAAATGACCAGGAAAATGGTCGGACTAACAAATCTCTACTATTAAACAGGGATATGTCGTGGTGGTGGTGATGGTTCAACCATCATAGTATCTCTAACAGATCCCGTAAAGCACCACCTGTAAAAGAAATAGTACACAAGCCACCTTAAAATGAATTTATGTTGATTTTTTCAAAACTATTCATGAATTTTATAGGTTTCGTCCCAACTGCCTTGCACTCCATGGAGATTTTGGTGAGTTTTCTTTCGTTTTTATTAGCAAAACCTTATAATGGTAATCTCATGCAACCTAAGGAAACCCTTATCACTTTCATGACTGCTGAAACCGAGTAGAATAAAACCTTTACCATTGTCTTATAGTCACATGATACTTTCCTTGGTCAAATGACCATGAAAACGGTTGGACTAACAAATCTCTACTATTAAACAGGGATAAGTCGTGGTGGTGGTGATGGTTCAACCATCATAGCATCTCTAGAAGATCCAGTAAAGCACCACCTATAAAAAAATAGTACAAATGCCGCCTTAAAATGAATTTATGGTGATTTTTTCAAAACTATTCATGAATTTCATAGGTTTCGTCCCAACTACATTGCACTCCATGGAGATTTTGGTGAGTTTTATTTCATTTTTCTTAGCAAGACCTTATAATGGTAATCACATGCCACCTAAGGAAACCTCTATCACTTTCATGACTGCTCAAACCGAGTAGAATAAAACCTTTACCATTGTCTTATAGTCTCATGATACTTTCCTGGGTCAAATGACCAGGAAAACGGTCGGACTAACAAATCTCAACTATTAAACAGGGATATGTCATGGTGGTGGTGATGGTTCAACCATCACAACATCTCTAGCAGATCCCGTAGCACCACCTGTAAAAAAATAGTACACATGCCACCTTAAAATGAATTTATGGTGATTTTTTCAAAACTATTCATGAATTTCATAGGTTTCGTCCCAACTACCTTGCACTCCATGGAGATTCTGGTGAGTTTTATTTCCTTTTTCTTAGCAAGACCTTATAATGGTAATCTCATGCCACCTAAGGAAACCCTTATCACTTTCATGACTGCTCAAACCGAGTAGAATAAAACCTTTACCATTGTCTTAAAGTCTCATGATACTTTCCTTGGTCAAATGACCAGGAAAACGGTCAGAATAAAAAATCTCTACTATTAAACAGGGATATGTCATGGTGTTCGTGATGGTTCAATCATCAGTCCATCTCTAGCAGATACCGTAAAGCACTACCTGTAAAAAAAATAGTACACATGCCACCTTAAAATGAATTTATGGTGATTTTTTCAAAACTATTCATGAATTTCATAGGTTTCGTGCCAACTGCCTTGCACTCCATGGAGATTTTGGTGAATTTTATTTCCTTTTTCTTAGCAAGGCCTTATGATGCTAATCTCATGCCACCTAAGGAAACCCTTATCACTTTCATGACTGCTCAAACCGAGTAGAATAAAACCTTTACCATTGTCTTAAAGTCTCATGATACTTTCCTTGGTCAAATAACCAGGAAAACGGTCGGACTAACAAATCTCTACTATTAAACACGGATATGTCGTGGTGATGGGGATGGTTCGACCATCAGAGCATCTCTAGCAGATCCCGTAAAGCACCACCTGTAAAAAAAATAGTACACATGCCACCTTAAAATGAATTTATGGTGATTTTTCAAAACTATTCATGAATTTCATAGGTTTCGTCCCAACTGCCTTGCACTCCATGGAGATTTTGGTGAGTTTTATTTCCTTTTTCTTAGCAAGAACTTATAATGGTAATCTCATGCCACCTAAGGAAACCCTTATCACTTTCATGACTGCTCAAACCGAGTAGAATAAAACCTTTACCATTGTCTTATAGTCTCATGATACTTCCCTTGGTCAAATGACCAGGAAAACGGTCGGACAAACAAATCTCTACAATTAAACAGGGATATGTCATGGTGGTGGTGATGGTTCGACCATCAGAGCATCTCTAGCAGATCCCGTAAAGCACCACCTGTAAAAAAAATAGTACACAGCCACCTTAAAATGAATTTATGGTGATTTTTTCAAAATTATTCATGAATTTCATAGGTTTCGTCCCAACTTCCTTGCACTCCATGGAGATTTTGGTGAGTTTTATTTCCTTTTTCTTAGCAAGACCTTATAATGGTAATCTCATGCCACCTAAGGAAACCCTTATCACTTTCATGACTGCTGAAACCGAGTAGAATAAAACCTTTACCATTGTCTTATAGTCTCATGATACTTTCCTTGCTCAAATGACCAGGAAAACGGTCGGACTAACAAATCTCTACTATTAAACAGGGATATGTCGTGGTGGTGGTGATGGTTCAACCATCACAGCATCTCTAGCAGAAACCGTAAAGCACCACCTGTAAAAAAATAATACACATGCCACCTTAAAATGAATTTATGGTGATTTTTTCAAAATTATTCATGAATTTCACAGGTTTCGTCCCAACTGCCTTGCACTCCATGGAGATTTTGGTGAGTTTTCTTTCGTTTTTATTAGCAATACCTTATAATGGTAATCTCATGCAACCTAAGGAAACCCTTATCACTTTCATGACTGCTGAAACCGAGTAGAATAAAACCTTTACCATTCTCTTATAGTCACATGATACTTTCCTTGGTCAAATGACCATGAAAACGGTTGGACTAACAAATCTCTACTATTAAACAGGGATATGTCGTGGTGGTGGTGATGGTTCAACCATCATAGCATCTCTAGAAGATCCAGTAAAGCACCACCTATAAAAAAATAGTACAAATGCCACCTTAAAATGAGTTTATGGTGATTTTTTCAAAACTATTCATGAATTTCATAGGTTTCGTCCCAACTACATTGCACTCCATGGAGATTTTGGTGAGCTTTATTTCATTTTTCTTAGCAAGACCTTATAATGGTAATCACATGCCACCTGAGGAAACCTTTATCACTTTCATGACTGCTCAAACCGAGTAGAATAAAACCTTTACCATTGTCTTATAGTCTCATGATACTTTCCTGGGTCAAATGACCAGGAAAACGGTCGGACTAACAAATCTCAACTATTAAACAGGGATATGTCATGGTGGTGGTGATGGTTCAACCATCACAGCATCTCTAGCAGATCCCGTAAAGCACCACCTATAAAAAGTTAGTACACATGCCACCTTAAAATGAATTTATGGTGATTTTTTCAAAACTATTCATGAATTTCATAGGTTTCGTCCCAACTACCTTGCACTCCATGGAGATTCCGGTGAGTTTTATTTCCTTTTTCTTAGCAAGACCTTATAATGGTAATCTCATGCCACCTAAGGAAACCCTTATCACTTTCATGACTGCTCAAACCGAGTAGAATAAAACCTTTACCATTGTCTTAAAGTCTCATGATACTTTCCTTGGTCAAATGACCAGGAAAACGGTCAGAATAAAAAATCTCTACTATTAAACAGGGATATGTCATGGTGGTGGTGGTGGTTCAACCATCAGTCCATCTCTAGCAGATACCGTAAAGAACTACCTGTAAAAAAATAGTACACATGCCACCTTAAAATGAATTTATGGTGATTTTTTCAAAACTATTCATGAATTTCATAGGTTTCGTACAACCGCCTTTGCACTCCATGGAGATTTTGGTGACTTTTATTTCCTTTTTCTTAGCAAGACCTTATGATGCTAATCTCATGCCACCTAAGGAAACCCTTATCACTTTCATGACTGCTCAAACCGAGTAGAATAAAACCTTTACCATTGTCTTAAAGTCTCATGATACTTTCCTTGGTCAAATAACCAGGAAAACGGTTGGACTAACAAATCTCTACTATTAAACAGGGATATGTCGTGGTGGTGGTGATGGTTCGACCATCAGAGCATCTCTAGCAGATCCCGTAAAGCACCACCTATAAAAAAATAGTACACATGCCACCTTAAAATGAATTTATGGTGATTTTTCAAAACTATTCATGAATTTCATAGGTTTCATTCCCCAACTGCCTTGCACTCCATGGAGATTTTGGTGAGTTTTATTTCCTTTTCTTAGCAAGAACTTATAATGGTAATCTCATGCCACCTAAGGACACCCTTATCACTTTCATGACTGCTCAAACCGAGTAGAATAAAACCTTTACCATTGTCTTATAGTCTCATGATACTTCCCTTGGTCAAATGACCAGGAAAATGGTCGGACAACCAAATCTCTACAATTAAACAGGGATATGTAATGGTGGTGGTGATGGTTCGACCATCAGAGCATCTCTAGCAGATCCCGTAAAGCACCACCTGTAAAAAAAAATAGTACACATGCCACCTTAAAATGAATTTATGGTGATTTTTTCAAAATTATTCATGAATTTCATAGGTTTCGTCCCAACCGCCTTTGCACTCCATGGAGATTTTGGTGAGTTTTATTTCCTTTTTCTTAGCAAGACCTTATAATGGTAATCTCATGCCACCTAAGGAAACCCTTATCACTTTCATGACTGCTCAAACCGAGTAGAATAAAACCTTTACCATTGTCTTATAGTCTCATGATACTTTCCTTGCTCAAATGACCAGGAAAACGGTCGGACTAACAAATCTCTACTATTAAACAGGGATATGTCGTGGTGGTGGTGATGGTTCAACCATCACAGCATCTCTAGCAGATACCGTAAAGCACCACCTGTAAAAAAATAATACACATGCCACCTTAAAATGAATTTATGGTGATTTTTTCAAAATTATTCATGAATTTCATAGGTTTCGTCCCAACTGCATTGCACAACATGGAGATTTTGGTGAGTTTTATTTCCTTTTTCTTAGCAAGACCTTATAATGGTAATCTCATGCCACCTAAGGAAACCCTTATCACTTTCATGACTGCTCAAACCGAGTAGAATAAAACCTTTACCATTGTCTTATAGTCTCATGATACTTTCCTTGGTCAAAAGACCAGGAAAACGGTCGGACTAACAAATCTCTACAATTAAACAGGGATGTAACACCCGGATAATCATGCTACAGTAATCTCACGTTGACGGTGCCACGTCACCTCTGTCACTGTAGATAATCTCGGGATGAATCAAAACTGTTTTGAAATTTAATTCAAATATATGAGGACAATAAAAAGTTTTCAAAAATTGAAACTAAAATGTTCGGGGGTTGTCAAATATTACAAAGTTAATTATGGTGGGGTGCACACATTTTTGTAAAGTGTCTGGATATTTTAAAATAAATTAAAACAAAAAAGGAAAAATAAAAAAGAAAAATAAAACAAAAGGAGAAAAAGGGAACCCCCCCCCCTGGCCCAACTAGGCCAAGCCCACCTGGCCTAGCCGGCCAGCCCATGGCCATCAGGCCCACCCCCTCACTCCCATACCCCCCCGGTCGGCGGAAACCCTAGCCGACTACCCCATCCCCCGATCCCTTCTTCTCCCTCCCGCTGATCTGGATCGGGTCCGCCCGATCCTGTCGCCCTCGACGCCGGGCGCCCCACCGCCTGTCCTCACCTCCTCCTCCTCCTCGACCGGCCCGCAAGAGGCGCCTGACGCCTCGTCGCCTGGAGCCGCCCGACGACCACCTCGCCTCGCCCCACCGCCCGTCGCCGAAGCGCCTCGCCCTCCTCCTCGCTGTCGCCCCGACCGCCGAGCCCGCTTCCGAGACCCCAAGCGTCCCCCCCGTGAGCTCTTCCCTCCTCGCCCGCTCTGTCGCCAGAGGGATCGACCCAGCCTTTCGGGACGCCATGGCGGAGCTTCGCTCGTGCAGCGCTTGCCGCGCTCGGCTCGCGCTGCTCACCGCGCCCGCGTACCCTTCCCCTCGCGCCTCCTCCGCTCGGTCGAGGCCCCCTCCTCTTCCCCTCGTTCCCCTTCGTGCGGCGCCCCCGTCGCGGATCTCGTCGCTGGCGCTTCTTCCGGTGACCTTTTGGTCACGGGTCGCACCTGCTGGACTCTGCCGCCCGTGGAGATCCTCCCGTCCTTTTCTTTATGCGGCATAGCGCGTAGCACCCTTCCCGCCGCCGATCAATCCGCTGCGCCCGCAAACCTCGTCGCCGGCGCCGTTTCCGGCCAAGTCCGGCCGTGCCTTTGCCACCGTTGGACGCGGCATCGTCCCCCCGTTCGAACGCACCCGCCCGCGGCCATTTTGGCCGCCGGACGGCGAATCCCGGCGAGGTCCGGCGCCCTCCGCCGTGTTTTGGCTCGCCGGAGCCAACTCCGGCACTGCATCTGACGTGGCCGGCCTGGGGCCACCCCCTGGGTCACTGACCCGTGGGCCCTAGGGGCCCGGCCGACCTGTTGACTCGGTCAGCCAGGCTGACTGGTCCGGCCCCTGCCAATGACATGGGCCCCCACCCCCCCCCCCCCCGAGAACGTTTTTGAATAAAAGAAAAGGAAAAAGGGAATTAAATAAATATAATTAATAAAAATAAAAATGAATAAAATTAATTAATTAAATAATTAATTAAGTAAATAATTAATTTAATTAACTCCGATTAATTAACCTAATGGCTAATTAACTACATTAATTAAACTAAACTAGGGTAATTAGTTAACAAATACCCATTTAACGGGACCCACATGTCAGGTTGACCAAGTCAACCCTGTTGACTGCTGACATCAGCATGACATCATGCTGACGTCATAAATTCATTTTCGAATTAAATAATTAATTAATTAAATTCCAGAAATTAATAAAATCGTTAGAAAATCATATCTTTTAATCCGTAACTCGGATTAAAATATTTTCAACATGAAAGTTGCTCAGAACGACGAGACAAATCTGGATACGCAGTCCGTTCGTCCGCCACACACCCCTAACCTATCGAACCTGCAACTTTCCCCCTCCGGCTCCCCTGCCCGAAAACGCGAAACACCGGGAATACTTTCCTGATGTTCCCCTTAACCGGTACCACCACATACCACGTTAGGGCACGCCTAGCATCGTTACTTGTCTTGTCATGCGTCGAAATGCATCTGTTTACATGTTATTCATTGTTTCTTCCCCCTCTTCCCTCCGATAGACTACGAGACCGACGTTGCTGCTGCCCAGTTCGACTACGGAGTTGACGACCCCTCTCTCTTGCCAGAGCAACCAGGCAAGCCCCCCCCTTGATCACCAGATATCGCCTACTCTTATCTACACTGCTTGCATTAGAGTAGTGTAACATGTTATCGCTTTCAGATACTCCTATACCGCTGCATAGCTCGTCCTTGTTACTACTGTTGTTACCTTACCGCAATCCTATATGCTTAGTATAGGATGCTAGTACTTTCATCTGTGGCCCTACATTCTTGTCCGCCTTCCGTTATATTATACTATCGGGCCGTGAACACGCGGGAGGTGATAACGGGTAGATACTATATAATTTATACATGATACATGTGGAGAATAAAGTCGGGACGGCTGGTGGAGCACCCGTGAGTGGATCTTGAGGCGGAGCGACAGGCAGGTTGAGACCGCCTAGGAGAGAGGTGGGTCTGCCTGCTCGGCTCATGGATACTTAACACGCTTAACGAGGTCTTGGTATTTGATCTGAGTTGGCTACGAGCTTATACGCACTAACCATCTACGCTGGAGTAGTTATGGGTATCCGGCGTCGTGGTATCGCCAAGGCACTTCGTGACGCCCCGAGCGGGCGGCCACGGATTGGACTGAACGCCACTAGGCTAGGTCTGCTTCCGGCCACAGACGCAACGCGTGTGTGTGCTCGTGGCGAAGGCCTGCACCCTGCGCTTAGGTTTAGACCGGCGTGCTGGCCTCTCTGTTGAGCCTAGGTAGGGCTGCGACGTGTTGATCTTCCGCGGCCGGGCATGACCCAGGAAAGTGTGTCCGGCCAAATGGGATCAAGCGTGCTGGGTAAGATGGTGCACCCCTGCAGGGAAGTTAATCTATTCGAATAGCCGTGATCTTCTGAATAGGACGACTTGGAGTTGTACCTTGAGCTTATGACAACTAGAACCGGATACTTGATAAAACACACCCTTCCAAGTGCTGATACAACCGGTGGTCGCCTCTCTCGTGGATACGAGGAGGGATCGCCGGGTAGGATTATTGCTATGTGATGTTACTTGGAGGACTTCAGATTGCCCTCTTCTACCTGTTGCAAGACAGGTGACGGGCGTAGTCTTCGATAAGACTAGCTATCCCCTCTTATTCTCGCATTCTGCAGTTCAGTCCCATCGATATGGCCCCTTTACACATATATCCATGCATATGTAGTGTAGCTCCTTGCTTAAGTAGTACTTTGGATGAGTACTCATGGTTGCCTTGTTCCCCTTTCCCTATCTATACTCGATTGTCGCAACTGACGATGGAGCCTGTGAGCTGACGCCACCGTCGATGACGACTACTACACCGGAGGTGCCTACTACTACGCAGCAGCCCGGCCGACGACGCACTGTGAGTAGCTTAGGAGGATCCTGCAGGAGGCCTGCTCCTCTTTCGATCCAGATCCTGGGCTTTGTGCTAGCCATCTTATGGCAACTTGTTTAACTTATGTCCGTACTCAGATATTCTTGCTTCACGACTCGCCTATGATCGAGCACTTGTATTCGAGCCCTCGAGGCCCTCGGCTTGTATTATGATGCTTGTATGACTTATTTTTATTTGTAGAGTTGTGTTGTGATATCTTCTCGTGAGTCCCTGATCTTGATCGTACACATTTGCGTGCATGATTAGTGTACGATTAAATCGGGGGCGTCACAAGTTGGTATCGAGCCGATCGCCTGTAGGGAATCCCCTTCCACACTCCTTGGCCGAAGTCGAGTCTAGACATTGCAAAAACTTTTACTAACTTGGCTGTGTGCCTTACGGGCACACGTCGCCATTGGGTGGTATTAGGATCTTTTACTCCTCGACCTTTACTCTGGGATTCTGAACGCTATTCTATTCGGGTTAAACGATTTTTACTAAAATCTAACTTTAGGTTCTCGAAAATACTTTCAACCGGAGAGGCCCTTCAGTCCGGATGATCACCGACTGCACTAGAAGATTTCGGAGATACTCTTTGATATTCTCTCGAGACTTTGTGCCCATCACTTGTGCTATTCCCGACCACCGATAAATCCGTATGGAAAACTACTTACACTTGCCATTCATACGATCATCCCCCATTGATCTTGTTATTACAAGATACCCCGAAGTTTTCTCTATTGTTCCGAGAATACTTGTGCCTACTGCCTAGCAGTTCCTTGCCACATGAATACCCCTTCAAATAAATACTCGCACTTGTCGAGTATCCGCTCATCCCCGGTTGTTCATGAGCTTCACAAAAGTCTTCAAAATAATATTCGATCTTCCGAAAATCCTTTGGGGCCTTTGGCTCTTGAAATTCTTGCTTGCTTGCATTATGGTTAATCCCATAAGTCTCGTAGTCATATTGACATTCCTTGTCATTATCAATTTTGAGTCTGTTGACTCAATATGTTGCTAATACACGCAATCATCATTGATCCTTATAAATTACCTTTCCGCTGAGCTTCCATTCTTTAACCGGGATTGGTTCTCGACCAATCCAATTGTCGCTGATTGTACCCTAAGGCTATTCAACTTATCCATCCCTAATCGTAGCATTGCTTCGATCCCTTGATTTGGAAATCATAATTCCTTTGCAATTGACAATTGAGTTAGTCATTGTTTCTATAATCTGATCTCCTTGCATTCTTCTTCCTCCGGTTGAGTATCGATACTCACATCAGATCCTTTGTGGACCATCAAGTCCTTTGTTGGATTGTTATCCCATGTTGTCCTTCACATTTGATCACTTTGTGAGTTCTTCCCCGATACATAATGTCTTTGTTAAGTTGTAACCTCTGCTTGGCCAACCATGCTCTGCTGGGCTTGTGTTATTTCCTCTTGAAACTTGTGGTATATGTTTCTAAGAAGCCCCTATGGGTTGAACATATGCCTTCTCTAAACCGTGTGAACCCGAAAGTTTTCACGAATAATACTCTTTCCGGTGCTTCGCCAGGATAAAATTTCAACACTGCAACTTCATCGAACGTGAGAAGTGAATGAAAAGTTATGCATTGGAGAAGTGGGAGTCGACCTTGAACTTGTGTTCATGCCCATGGACACGATGTAGATCTTATCATTAGAGCTTCTCTTAAATTAATTATTCCCTTGGTATAAGTTCTTCTTATATCAGGGATCTGGCCTTTTGCAACCGTGGTTCTGACCATGTTTGTTCTTCTTTGATTGCATTTCTCGGACAAGTTAAACAATTGTCTTCTATGGATCAATACACCAGTCCAACCTTTACTTTGATCTTCTGTCGAGTATTACCCCTCTGGTATCTCGAGATTATCATGGAACTGCATAACTTTTATGAGTTCATCAAGTACTACCTTCCCATCGATTCCAATTTCTCACGGGCCCCGAGTTATTAAACACTCAAAGACACCGATAATCGAACCGAGTCCGCACTACGGTTCAACAACTCTTCAGTAAGCTTCTATAAGTACGAGTTTGTACCCGATCACGCCATTCCTAGCTTGTTTGGCTATATCATTGTCGTGATGATTTTAACTGTGCTACCCGGTCCTTCTTCTGGGAGCACAATTTTCGACGATGAACTAACCTTACGTCGATCCTCATCGTCATATCATTTTGCCTTGAACAACAAGCTTGGTTTCGAGTTTGTGTCGTACTCCATGGTTCCAATGACTTTTGGCTTCATCATTCCTTTGACTTGATGTCGCCGCTGATTGATTACTTCTTCAGAAATCACGACAAATGTGTCGTGATCCACATCAACCTTATGAGCTCTTCCAGGATATCAATTGAGATCATGATGAGAAATACCATCCTTGCCCCCGATGATTTGGGTGATCTTTGACCACTTTATTGCCTTCTGTTCAACACAAGCTTGTTCATGTTTGGTGTTATACCTTGAGTTCCTTGCTATCCAGCAATTGTTCTTCTTTACCTTGGAGTAATACCATCCTTTATGTCAAGAATGTTCTGAGATTTGTTCCACCTCTTGAGAATTCTTGACATAGAAATACTTCTCACCATCACCATTCTTTCTTGGTCCCCGTGTTAATTCCAACAAGTGAACGGTGTTGTTTGGATTCTTTCCTTCTAGCAACCCTTTTTTTTTGAAGTTAATGGTCGAAAGTTCATTCTTAGGCTATTGACTATTGAATCACCATTCTGACATTGGTCGTGCAACCCAATCCATATTTCGGGCGCACCTTTCAACCAATGTTTAATTGTGTATGTTTTCCTCGAGCATATTTCCTTATATCATTTGATCTGACCAATGTTATCTCCTTGTTCACTTAATTGTGGACATCCATCTTTTGGGAATCTCGGTGAATTGCCGTTGAGTTCACTCGACACCTCCTTGTCCTCTCCTTGGGTTAATGATGGACTCTTGATAACGGAAATCACTACATAGTTCATTTCCCCGAGAATCTTACAATGTCATCTCGTCAATTTGCGTTACACCTTTTCTTCTCAGGTATCCTAAGCCTGAGGTATCCTGACACCAATCATACCTGAATCTCCGTCAGATATGATGGTTGGAACATATTTACAAGAGTTATAACGCTAGACTTCATAAGACCCGGTAAGGTGATGTCATGCCCAAGACTTCGGCCGGAGGCCCTATTGTTATAGTTCCCTTTTTAGCAAGGGTAGCCATTCCTCCATTAGGAAATAGTAAGGCTTATTCTATAAGTTGTTCCTGATGGATGCTTGTGTATCCAAAGTCCGACCTTTGTTTGGAGACCATGTCAATGCTATCTCAAAAGCTTGTCTATGGTACTCCGATGTTTCAACAAGAACATTTGAAGCCCAATGCTAAACGTTTCTTGCTCAATTATCCAAACACCGCTGTATGGATAATGTCATGAAAATTCTCTCCCCTAAAGCCTTTTCTACATTATATCCTGTCATGGACATCATGCTCTGCTTATCCTTGGGAAGGATATACCCCTGAAATATGTGTTTAAACACATTTTCCTTTCCATTGTTCTGTTTAATCTGAGAATATCATTTTCCTTTCCATTGGTTTGCTTAAGCCTTCTTGTGATATATATGTAAAACACCTTGGTGTACAAACCGTGTCAGTAAGACCCTGTTTCTGTTGTTGATGACATTCCGGTAACCACTGATGGACGAGAACTTTGCCTACTGGTCCGCCTCGTTCAACGACCAGGAAAATGATTCTCTTCATCCCTCGCCCTTGGTACTGATGTTGTTGCCGACATAACTGACAGACTATCCTCTGACATGCCTTTCTTACATGATCGTGTATGATGTCATCGCCTTCCTACTTTAACCCACATGGTGGGCCCATAACCCACAGGTCCCAGGGTCGAAACCTGACTCTCCTGTACACCTTGTTGTCAAAGTTTTTCCTCGAGCTTGACTTCGTATGTAATTCATGGGCCACATGCCTAGTAATCTATTCTGGTATCAGACACAATACCTACCCTCGCCTTTCTGAACCCCTTTCTCACTCTGGTTCAGACTTCGAGCAACTATCTATCCGCTGGGAACCTCTTATTCTATCTTCGTACCTTACTCTCGATGTATTTTATATGTTCAACTCGAGAGATAATCTTATGCTCATTCATGGGTTAACCCCAGATTGTTTCCCTCATAAGCATTCTGTCGTAGCCAAGCTGCCCCTTACCTATTCGAAAGTACGCTGGAGATCCTGAAGAAAGGATGACGACTTGATCATGGTGACTTGAAGCAGAGAAATGAAGACATCAACGAAAGGGGTCAACCTCTTCGAAAGGGCAGCCAAGGTCGAGAAGACTCGTTAGGTTTTTCGCTACCAGCACCTTCCCCCCCCCCCCCCTACTCCACCGCTTAAATCTCGGGACGAGATTTCTTGTAGTGGAGGAGATTTGTAACACCCGGATAATCATGCTACAGTAATCTCACGTTGATGGTGCCACGTCACCTCTGTCATTGTAGATAATCTCGGGATGAATCAAAACTTTTTTGAAATTTAATTCAAATATATAAGGACAATAAAAAGTTTTCAAAAATTAAAACTAAAATGTTCGGGGGTTGTCAAATATTACAAAGTTAATTATGGTGGGGTGCACACATTTTTGTAAAGTGACTGGATATTTTAAAATAAATTAAAACAAAAAGGAAAAGAAAAAAGAAAAATAAAACAAAAGGAGAAAAGGAACCCCCTCTGGCCCAACTGGGCCAAGCCTACCCGCCCAGCCAGCCCATGGCCATCAGGCCCACCCTCACTCCCTTACCCCCGATCATGAAACCCTAGCCGACCACCCCATCCCCCCGATCCCTTCTCCTCCTCCCAAGGCCGATCTGGATCGGGTCCGCCTGATCCTGTCGCCCTCGAGCCGGGCGCCCCACCGCCTTCCCTCACCTTTCTCCTCCTCCCGACCCGGCTGAGGCGCCTGACGCCTTCCTCGTCGCCTCGGAGCCGCCCCCGACGACCACCTCGCCTCGCCCCCCCGCCCGTCGCCGCCCGGCGCTCCTCGCCCTCCTCGCTGGTCGCCCCGACCGCCACCGAGCTCCGCTGAGACCCCACGTCCCCCGTGAGCTCTTCCCTCCCCTGCTTTGCTCTGTCGCCGTAGGGATCGACCCCGTGCTCGGTCGCCATGGCCGGAGCTTCCTCCGGTGCCGCGCTTGCCGCGCTCCGGCTCGCGCCGGCTCACCGCGCCCGCGTACCCCTCCCCTCGCGCCTCCTCCGCTCGATCGAGGCCCCCCTCCTCTTCCCCCTCGTTCCCCTCCGTACCCGAGCGCACCCCCGTCGCGGATCTCGTCGCCGGCGCCCTTCCGGTGACCTTTTGGTCACGGGGTCGCACCCGTTGGACTCGTCGCTCCATGGAGATCCTCCCTGTCCTTTTACTTTTGCGGCATAGCGCGCGTAGCACCCTTCCCGCCGTTGACCGAATCCGCTCGCCGCAAACCTCGTCGCCGGCGCCGTTTCCGGCCAAGTCCGGCCGTGCCTTTGCCACCGTTGGACGCGGCATCGTCCCCCCGTTCGAACGCACGCCACCATTTTGGCTGGACGGCGAATCGGCGAGGTCCGGCGCCCTCGCCGTGTTTTGGCTCACTGAGCCAACTCCTGCATCGATTCGACGTGGCCAACCTGGGCCACCCACAATCCTTGACCGTGGGCCCTAGGGGCCCGGCCGATCTGTTGACTCGGTCAGCCAGGCTGACTGGACCGGCCCCTGCCAATGACATGCCCCCCCCCCCCGAGAACGTTTTTGAATAAAAGAAAAGGAAAAAGGGAATTAAATAAATATAATTAATAAAAATAAAAATGAATAAAATTAATTAATTAAATAATTAATTAAGTAAATAATTAATTTATTTAATCCTGATTAATTAACCTAATGGCTAATTAACTACTGTTAATTAAACTAAACTAGTGTCATTAGTTAACAAATACCCATTTAACGGGACCCACATGTCAGGTTGACCAAGTCAACCCTGTTGACTGCTGACGTCAGCATGACATCATGTTGTCGTCATAAATTCATTTTTCGAATTAAATAATTAATTAATTAAATTCCAGAAATTAATAAAATCTTTAGAAAATCATATCTTTTAATCCGTAACTCGGATTAAAATATTTTCAACATGAAAGTTGCTCAGAACGACGAGACGAATCCGGATATGCAGTCCGTTCGTCCGCCACACACCCCTAACCTATCGAACCTGCAACTTTCCCCCTCCGGCTCCCCTGCCCGAAAACGCGAAACACCGGGAATACTTTCCCGGATGTCCCCCCCCCTTAACCGGTACCTCCTCATACCACGTTAGGGCACGCCTAGCATCGTTACTTGTCTTGTCATGCATCGAAATGCATCTGTTTACATGTTATTCATTGTTTCTTCCCCCTCTTCCCTCCGGTAGACTACGAGACCGACGCTGCTGCTGCCCAGTTCGACTACGGAGTTGACGACCCCTCTCTCTTGCCGGAGCAACCAGGCAAGCCCCCCCTTGATCACCAGATATCGCCTACTCTTCTCTATACTGCTTGCATTAGAGTAGTATAGCATGTTACTGTTTTCAGATACTCCTATACTGCTGCATAGCCTGTCCTTGTTACTTTTGTTGTTACCTTACCTGCAATCCTATATGCTTAGTATAGGATGCTAGTACTTTCATCTGTGGCCCTACATTCTTGTCCGTCTGCCGTGCTATACTATCGGGCCGTGATCACTAGGGAGGTGATCACGGGTATATACTATATTCTTTATACATGATACATGTGGAGACTAAAGTCGGGACGGCTGGTGGAGCACCCGTGAGTGGATCTTGAGGCGGAGCGGCTGTGACAGGTTGAGACCGCTTAGGAGAGAGGTGGGCCTGCCTGCTCGGCATTCGCGGATACTTAACACGCTTAACGAGGTCTTGGTATTTGACCTGAGTTGGCTACGAGCTTATACGCACTAACCATCTACGGGAGTAGTTATGGGTATCCCAAGGCGTCGTGGTATCACCGGCACTTCGTGACGCCAATGAGCGGGCGCTGCCGGATTGGACTGAACGCCACTAGGCTAGGTCTGCTTCGGCCGCGTCGCCAGCGTGCGTGTGTGCTTTCGTGGCGATGGGCCTGCACCCTGGCGGCTTAGGTTTAGACCGGCGCGTGCTGGCCTCTCTGTTGAGCCTAGGTAGGGCTGCGGCGTGTTGATCTTCCGCGGTCGGGCATGACCCAGAAAGTGTGTCCGCCAAATGGGATCAAGCGTGCTTGGTAAGATGGTGCACCCCTGCAGGGAAGTTAATCTATTCGAATAGCCGTGATCTTCGGTAACAGGACGACTTGGAGTTGTACCTTGAGCTTATGACAACTAGAACCGGATACTTGATAAAACACACCCTTCCAAGTGCGGATACAACCGGTGGTCGCTCTCTCTCGAGGGATACGAGGAGGGATCGCCGGGTAGGATTATTGCTATGTGATGTTACTTGGAGGACTTCAGATTGCCCTCTTCTATTGTTGCAAGACAGTGACGAAGCGTAGTCTTTGATAAGACTAGCTATCCCCTCTTATTCTGGCATTCTGCAGTTCAGTCCACTGATATGGCCCCTTTACACATATATCCATGCATATGTAGTGTAGCTCCTTGCTTGCGAGTACTTTGGATGAGTACTCACGGTTGCCCTGTTCCCCCTTTTCCCCTATCTATACTCGATTGCTGCAACTAGACGATGGAGCCCAGGAGCCAGACGCCACCGTCGATGACGACTACTACACTGGAGGTGCCTACTACTACGTCCAGCCTCACGACGACGCACTGTGAGTAGCTTAGGAGGATCCTGTGCGGGAGGCCTGCTCCTCTTCGATCTGTATCCTGGTTTGTGCTAGCCATCTTATGGCAACTTGTTTAACTTATGTCCGTACTCAGATATTGTTGCTTCCAATGACTCGTCTATGATCGAGCACTTGTATTCGAGCCCTCGAGGCCCCTGGCTTGTATTATGATGCTTGTATGACTTATTTTTATTTGTAGAGTTGTGTTGTGATATCTTCCCGTGAGTCCCTGATCTTGATCATACACATTTGCGTGCATGATTAGTGTACGATTAAATCGGGGGCGTCACAAGGGATATGTCATGGTGGTGGTGATGGTTCGAACATCAGAGCATCTCTAGCAGATCCCGTAAAGCACCACCTGTAAAAAAATACTACACATGCCACCTTAAAATGAATTTATGGTGATTTTTTCAAAACTATTGATGAATTTCATAGGTTTCATCCCAACTGCCTTGCACTCCATGGAGATTTTGGTGAGTTTTATTTCCTTTTTCTTAGCAAGACCTTATAATGGTAATCTCATGCCACCTAAGGAAACCCTTAACACTTTCACGACTGCTCAAACCGAGTAGAATAAAACCTTTACCATTGTCTTATAGTCTCATGATACTTTCCTTGCTCAAATGACAAGAAAAACGGTCGGACTAACAAATCTCTACTATTAAACAGGGATATGTCGTGGTGGTGGTGATGGTTCAACCATCAGAGCATCTCTAGCAGATACCGTAAAGCACCACCTGTAAAAAAATAATACACATGCCACCTTAAAATCAATTTATGGTGATTTTTTTAAAACTATTCATGAATTTCATAGGTTTTATCCCAACTGCCTTGCACTCCATGGAGATTTTGGTGAGTTTTATTTCCTTTTTCTTAGCAAGACCTTATAGTGGTAATCTCATGCCACCTAAGGAAACCCTTATCACTTTCATGACTGCTCAAACCGAGTAGAATAAAACGTTTACCATTGTCTTATAGTCTCATGATACTTTCCTTGGTCAAATGACCAGGAAAACGGTCGGACTAACAAATCTCTACTATTAAACAGGGATATGTCATGGTGGTGGTGATGGTTCAACCATCAGAGCAACTCTAGCAGATCTCGTAAAGCACCACCTGTAAAAAAATAGTACACATGCCACCTTAAAATGAATATATGGTGATTTTTTCAAAACTATTCATGAATTTCATAGGTTTCATTCCCAACCGCCTTGCACTCCATGGAGATTATGGTGAGTTTTATTTTTCTTAGCAAGACCTTATAATGGTAATCTCATGCCACCTAAGGAAACCCTTATCACTTTCATGACTCCTCAAACCGAGTAGAATAAAACCTTTACCATTGTCTTATAGTCTCATGATACTTTCCTTGGTCAAATGACCAGGAAAATGGTCGGACTAACAAATCTCTACTACTAAACAGGGATATGTCGTGGTGGTGGTGATGGTTCAACCATCATAGGATCTCTAACAGATCCCGTATAGCACCACCTGTAAAAGAAATAGTACACAGGCCACCTTAAAATGAATTAATGGTGATTTTTTCAAAACTATTCATGAATTTTATAGGTTTCGTCCCAACTGCCTTGCACTCCATGGAGATTTTGGTGAGTTTTCTTTCGTTTCTATTAGCAATACCTTATAATGGTAATCTCATGCAACCTAAGGAAACCCTTATCACTTTCATGACTGCTGAAACCGAGTAGAATAAAACCTTTACCATTGTCTTATAGTCACATGATACTTTCCTTGGTCAAATGACCATGAAAACAGTTGGACTAACAAATCTCTACTATTAAGCGAGGGATATGTCGTGGTGGTGGTGATGGTTCAACCATCATAGCATCTCTAGCAGATCCAGTAAAGCACCACCTATAAAAAAATAGTACACATGCCACCTTAAAATGAATTTATGGTGATTTTTTCAAAACTATTCAAGAATTTCATAGGTTTCGTCCCAACTACATTGCACTCCATGGAGATTTTGGTGAGTTTTATTTCATTTTTCTTAGCCAGACCTTATAATGGTAATCACAGGCCACCTAAGGAAACATTTATCACTTTCATGACTGCTCAAACCGAGTAGAATAAAACCTTTACCATTGTCTTATAGTCTCATGATACTTTCCTGGGTCAAATGCCCAGGAAAACGGTCGGACTAACAAATCTCAACTATTAAACAGGGGTATGTCATGGTGGTGGTGATGGTTCAACCATCACTGCATCTCTAGCAGATCCCGTAAAGCACCACCTGTAAAAAAATAGTACACATGCCACCTTAAAATGAATTTATGGTGATTTTTTCAAAACTATTCATGAATTTCATAGGTTTCGTCCCAACTACCTTGCACTCCATGGAGATTCTGGTGAGTTTTATTTCCTTTTTCTTAGCAAGACCTTATAATGGTAATCTCATGCCGCCTAAGGAAACCCTTATCACTTTCATGACTGCTCAAACCGAGTAGAATAAAACCTTTACCATTGTCTTATAGTCTCATGATACTTTCCTTGGTGAAATGACCAGGAAAAAGGTCAGACTAAAAAATCTCTACTATTAAACAGGGATATGTCATGGTGGTGGTGATGGTTCAACCATCAGTGCATCTCTAGCAGATACCGTAAAGCACTACCTGTAAAGAAAATAGTACACATGCCACCTTAAAATGAATTTATGGTGATTTTTTCAAAACTATTCATGAATTTCATTGGTTTCGTGCCAACTGCCTTGTACTCCATGGAGATTTTGGTGAATTTTATTTCCTTTTTCTTAGAAAGACCTTATGATTCTAATCTCATGCCACCTAAGGAAACCCTTATCACTTTCATGACTGCTCAAACCGAGTAGAATAAAACCTTTACCATTGTCTTATAGTCTCATGATACTTTCCTTGGTCAAATGACCAGGAAAACGGTCGGACTAATAAATCTCTACTAGTAAACAGGGATATGTCGTGGTGGTGGTGATGGTTCAACCATCAGAGTATCTCTAGCAGATACCGTAAAGCACCACCTGTGAAAAAAATAGTACACATGCCACCTTAAAATGAATTTATGGTGATTTTTTCAAAACTATTCATGAATTTCATAGGTTTCGTCCCAACTGCCTTGCACTCCATGGAGATTTTGGTGAGCTCTATTTCCTTTTTCTTAGCAAGACCTTATAATGGTAATCTCATGCCACCTAAGGAAACCCTTATCACTTTCATGACTGCTCAACCGAGTAGAATAAAACCTTTACCATTGTCTTATAGTCTCATGATACTTTCCTTGGTCAAATGACCAGGAAAACGGTCGGACTAACAAATCTCTACTATTAAACAGGGATATGTTGTGGTGGTGGTGATGGTTCAACCATCAGAGCAACTCTAGCAGATCCCGTAAAGCAACACGTGTAAAGAAAATAGTACACATGCCACCTTAAAATGAATTTATGGTGATTTTTTCAAAACTATTCATGAATTTCATATGTTTCGTCCCAACTGCCTTGCACTCCATGGAGATTATGATGAGTTTTATTTTTCTTAGCAAGACCTTATAATGGTAATCTCTTGCCACCTATGGAAACCCTTATCACTTTCATGACTGCTCAAACCGAGTAGAATAAAACCTTTACCATTGTCTTAAAGTCGCATGATACTTTCCTTGGTCAAATGACCAGGAAAACGGTCGGACTAACAAATCTCTACTATTAAACAGGGATATATCATGGTGGTGGTGATGGTTCAACCATCACAGCAACTCTAGCAGATCCCGTAAAGCACCACCTATAAATAAAATAGTACACATGCCACCTTAAAATGAATTTATGGTGATTTTTTCAAAACTATTCATGAATTTCATAGGTTTCGTCCCAACTGCCTTGCACTCCATGGAGATTTTGGTGAGTTTTATTTCCTTTTAATTAGCAAGACCTTATGATGGTAATCTCATGCCACCTAAGGAAACCCTTATCACTTTCATGACTGCTCAAACCGAGTAGAATAAAACCTTTACCATTGTCTTATAGTCTCATGATACTTTCCTTGGTCAAATGACCAGGAAAACGGTCGGACTAACAAATCTCTACTATTAAACAGGGATATGTCATGGTGGTGGTGATGGTTCAACCATCAGAGTATCTCTAGCAGATACCGTAAAGCACCACGTGTAAAAAGAATAATACACATGCCACCTTAAAATGAATTTATTGTGATTTTTTCAAAACTATTCATGAATTTCATAGGTTTCGTCCCAACTGCCTTGAACTCCATGGAGATATTGGTGAGTTTTATTTCCTTTTTCTAAGCAAGACCTTATAATGGTAATCTCATGCCACCTAAGGAAACCCTTATCATTTTCATGACTTCTCAAGCCGAGTAGAATAAAACCTTTACCATTGTCTTATAGTCTCATGATACTTTCCTTGGTCAAATGACCAGGAAAACGGTCGGACTAACAAATCTCTACTATTAAACAGGGATGTGTCGTGGTGGTGGTGATGGTTCAACCATCAGAGCAACTCTAGCAGATCCCGTAAAGCACCACCTGTAAATAAAATAGTACACATGCCACCTTAAAATGAATTTATGGTGATTTTTTCAAAACTATTCATGAATTTCATAGGTTTCGTCCCAACTGCCTTGCACTCCATGGAGATTTTGGGAGTTTTATTTCCTTTTTCTTAGCAAGACCTTATGATGGTAATCTCATGCCACCTCAGGAAACCCTTATCACTTTCATGACTGCTCAAACCGAGTAGAATAAAACCTTTACCATTGTCTTATAGTCTCATGATACTTTCCTTGGTCAAATGACCAGGAAAACGGTCGGACTAACAAATCTCTACTATTAAACAGGGATATGTCGTGGTGGTGGTGATGGTTCAACCATCAGAGTATCTCTAGCAGATACCGTAAAGCACCACCTGTAAAAAAAAATAGTACACATGCCACCTTAAAATGAATTTATGGTGATTTTTTCAAATCTATTCATGAATTTCATAGGTTTCATCCCAACTGCCTTGAACTCCATGGAGATATTGGTGATTTTTATTTCCTTTTTCTTAGCAAGACCTTATAATGGTAATCTCATGCCACCTAAGGAAACCCTTATCATTTTCATGACTGCTCAAACCGAGTAGAATAAAACCTTTACCATTGTCTTATAGTCTCATGATACTTTCCTTGGTCAAATGACCAGGAAAACGGTCGGACTAACAAATCTCTACTATTAAACAGGGATATGTCTTGGTGGTGGCGATGGTTCAACCATCAGAGCAACTCTAGCAGATCCAGTAAAGCACCACCTGTAAAGAAAATAGTACACATGCCACCTTAAAGTGAATTTATGGTGATTTTTTCAAAACTATTCATGAATTTCATAGGTTTCGTCCCAACTTCCTTGCACTCCATGGATATTATGGTGAGTTTTATTTTTCTTAGCTAGACCTTATAATGGTAATCTCATGCCACCTAAGGAAACCCTTATCACTTTCATGACTGCTCAAACCGAGTAGAATAAAACCTTTACCATTGTCTTAAAGTCTCATGATACTTTCCTTGGTCAAATGACCAGGAAAACGGTCGGACTAACAAATCTCTACTATTAAACAGGGATATGTCGTCGTGGTGGTGATGGTTCAACCATCAGAGCAACTCTAGCAGATCCCGTAAAGCACCACCTGAAAAAAATAATACACATGCCACCTTAAAATGAATTTATGGTCATTTTTTCAAAACTATTCATGAATTTCATAGGTTTCGTCCCAACTGTCTTGCACTCCATGGAGATTTTGGTGAGTTTTATTTCCTTTTTCTTAGCAAGACCTTATAAAGGTAATCTCATGCCACCTAAGGAAACCCTTGTCACTTTCATGACTGCTGAAACCGAGTAGAATAAAACCTTTACCATTGTCTTATAGTCTCACGATACTTTCCTTGGTCAAATGACCAGGAAAACGGTCGGACTAACAAATCTCTAATATAAACAGGGATATGTCATTGTGGTGGTGATGGTTCAACCATCAGAGAAACTCTAGCAAATCCCGTAAAGCACCACCTGTAAAAAAAAGTATACATGCCACCTTAAAATGAATTTATGGTGATTTTTTCAAAACTATTCATGAATTTCATAGGTTTCGTCCCAACTGCCTTGCACTCCATGGAGATTTCGGTGAGTTTTATTTCCTTTTTCTTAGCAAGACCTTATAATGGTAATCTCATGCCACCTAAGGAAACCCTTATCACTTTCATGACTGCTCAAACCGAGTAGAATAAAACCTTTACCATTGTCTTATAGTCTCATGATACTTTCCTTGGTCAAATGACCAGGAAAACGGTCGGACTAATAAATCTCTACTATTAAACAGGGATATGTCGTGGTGGTGGTGATGGTTCAACCATCAGAGCATCTCTAGCAGATCCCGTAAAGCACCACCTGTAAAAAAAATAGTACACATGCCACCTAAAAATGAATTTATGGTGATTTTTTCAAAACTATTCATGAATTTCAAAGGTTTCGTCCCAACTGCCTTGCACTCCATGGAGATTTTGGTTAGTTTTATTTCCTTTTTCTAAGCAAGACCTTATAATGGTAATCTCATGCCACCTAAGGAAACCCTTATCACTTTCATGACTGCTCAAACCGAGTAGAATAAAACCTTTACCATTGTCTTATAGTCTCATGATACTTTCCTCGGTCAAATGACCAGGAAAATTGTCGGACTAACAAATCTCTACTATTAAACAGGGATATGTCGTCGTGGTGGTGATGGTTCAACCATCAGATCATCTCTAGCAGATACCGTAAAACACCACCTGTAAAACAAATAGTACACAAGCCACCTTAAAATGAATTTATGGTGATTTTTTCAAAACTATTCATGAATTTCATAGGTTTCGTCCCAACTGCCTTGCACTCCATAGAGATTTCGGTGAGTTTTATTTCCTTTTTCTTAGCAAGAACTTATAATGGTAATCTCATGCCACCTAAGGAAACCCTTATCACCTTCATGACTGCACAAACCGAGTAGAATAAAACCTTTACCATTGTCTTATAGTCTCATGATACTTTCCTTGGTCAAATGACGAGGAAAATGGTCGGACTAACAAATCTCTACTATTAAACAGGGATATGTCATGGTGGTGCTGATGGTTCAACCATCGGAGCAACTCTAGCAGATCCCGTAAAGCACCACCTATAAAAAAATAGTACACATGCCACCTTAAAATGAATTTATGGTGATTTTTTCAAAACTATTCATGAATTTCAGAGGTTTCGTCCCAACCGCCTTGCACTCCATGGAGATTTTGGTGAGTTTTATTTCCTTTTTCTTATAAAGACCTTATAATGGTAATCTCATGCCACCTAAGGAAACCCTTATCACTTTCATCACTGCTCAAACCGAGTAGAATAAAACCTTTACCATTGTCTTATAGTCTCATGATACTTTCCTTGGTCAAATGACAAGGAAAACGGTCGGACTAACAAATCTCTACTATTAGACATGGATATGTCGTGGTGGTGGTGATGGTTCAACCATCAGAGCATCTCTAGTAGATCCCGTAAAGCACCACCTGTAAAAAAAAGTACACATGCCACCTTAAAATGAATTTATGGTGATTTTTTCAAAACTATTCATGAGTTTCATAGGTTTCGTCCCAACTGCCTCGCACTCCATGGAGATTTTGGTGAGTTTTATTTCCTTTTTCTTAGCAAGAACTTATAATTGTAATCTCATGCCACCTAAGGAAATCCTTATCACTTTCATGACTGCTCAAACCGATTAGAATAAAACCTTTACCATTGTCTTATAGTCTCATGATACTTTCCTTGGTCAAATGACCAGGAAAACGGTCGGACTAACAAATCTCTACTACTAAACAGGGATATGTCATGGTGGTGGTGATGGTTCAACCATCATAGCATCTCTAGCAGATACCGTAAAGCACCACATGTAAAAAAATAGTACACATGCCACCTTAATATGAATTTATGGTGATTTTTTCAAAACTATTCATGAATTTCATAGGTTTCGTCCCAACTGCCTTGCACTCCATGGAGGTTTTGGTGAGTTTTATTTCCTTTTTCTTAGCAAGACCTTACAATGGTAATCTCATGTGACGCCCGGGTAATCAAGCTACAGTAACCTCTGCAAATGATGCCACGTCACCTCGATTACTGTTGATTAATCTCGCGTTAGTTCGAAAACGATTCAAATTCAAATTCCAAATTGAGGCAGACAATAATAGTTTTCAAATATTAAAAACTAAATGTTTGGGTGGAGGCGAATAATGCATAGGTAATTATGGTGGAGAAACCACACTTTTATAAAATGTTTAAATAATCTAAAATGAATAAAACAGTAGCAAAACCGATATTTAAATGCTTTTATAAATAAATAAAATACTAAACTAAATTGTCTTGGGATAAAACTTTTTGTGGCAGTGGTAAAACTAGTCACACTAATTTAGGGCTTATATATGTATTTTGTAAAACAAAATTAAATGAGCATAAAGATAAAACAATAAAGCAAAATTACTAAAATGAAAAGAAAATAAGAAAACAAATAAAAGGAAAACAACCCCCCTCCCGACTTGGCAAAGGCCCAGTTGGCCATGAGGCCGAGCGGCCTGCCGGCCCACCCCGGCGTCGTAGCGTACTAACCCCTGACCGAACCCTGGCCGGTGCCCGCCCCACTCGCTCCCACTTCCATCCCCCACGACCCGCTCCTCCTCTGCCCCCCCCGATTGGATCGGGGGGATCAAACCCGTCTCCGCCCGACCGTCCCGTCGCCACCTCGCCGGCGCCCGTCCCTCCTTCTCCTCCCGTCCGTGTGCCGCCCCGGCCCCTCCACCCCGATCCGAACGGGGCTCAACTCATGGGCGCCCGAGCCTCGATGCACATTGTCGCCGCCGCCGTCACCCAACGAACATTGGCGCCGCCTCCCGACTTCACCGTCGTCCCCGACCTCCTGGCGTCGACGCCTCCCCTACCCTCCACTGGTGAGGCCCTTGGCCTCCTCTTCCCCACTGGCGCCCGCTCACCGTAGCTCTCCCCATCGCTGGTCGCGCCTCTCTGCGGTCACCACCGCCCGGTCGCCGTGCCCCTCGCAAGACGGCCACTCCCGGTCATGCACACCCCCGTCACCGCCCGCGTGTGGCCATCCCTGCCTACTGCGCCCCACGCCACAACCACCACGCGCCGCTCTTCCGCACACGACCTCACCGGCCTCGCCCACTGTCTCGTGCGTCTCCGCCGCCGTCGTGTTACTGCGGTTGCCGCAGCCGCGCCGTATGCCTCACCTCCGACCGCATGACCCACCGCCCTGGCCTCGCCCACTTTGCCGCTAAGGGCGGCCTTGCCGTGCCGTGGTCGCCCCCCCTTGATGCAGGCGACGCCCGATGAGCGCCATAACGCCCGACCTGCACCGTTAATGCCCAGCGCCCGATAGGCCCTCTGGGTCACTTCCAAAGGGGGCCCACCAGCCCAGAATGTTTATAAAGAAAAAACTAAAATTAAAAAAATAAAAGAAATTAGTAATAAATAAAAATATTAATTAATTAACTAGATTAATTAACTTAATTAATTATGTTTAATTAATCTAATTAACTAGTTAGTTTAATTAAACAGTAATTAAATTAGTTAGACCCTAATTAGTCTAAACAGTCTATGACGAACGGGACCCACACGTCAGTTGACCAGTCAACACCTCTGTTGACTGCTGACGTCATGATGACGTCAGCAAACACTGTTCTGGATAATGTTGTTTTAAAATAATTAAATAAATCCTAAAAATGATTTAAATCTTTTAAAATTAATATAAAATAAACCGTAGCTCAGATGAAAAAACTTTGTACATGAAAGTTGCTCAGAACGACGAGACGAATCCGGATACGCATCCCGTTCGTCCGCCACACGTCCCTAGCATAGTGAAGCTGCAACATTTCACCTCCGGTTCAACTGTCCGAAAACACAGAACACCGGGGATACTTTCCCGGATGTTTCCCCCCTTCACCGGTATCACCTCTTACCGCGTTAGAACACGTCTAGCTCTGCTGTTGTCCTGTTATGCGCTTGCTTGCTATGTATTTACTGTTGCCCCCCTCTTCTCTTGGTAGACCCGTGGCGATCTTGATGCCTGCCGACTTACGCCACCGACGCACCCTCCTTCTTGTCTCGAGCAACCAGGCAAGCCCCCTTTGATCACCGGATATCGCCTACTCTTCTCTATCTGCTTGCATTAGAGTAGTGTAGCATGTTATCGCTTTCGATTAATCCTAAACCGCTGCATAGCCTGTCCTTGCTACTACCGTTGTTACCTTTACTGCTATCTCATCGCTTAGTATAGGATGCTAGTGTTCCATCGGTGGCCCTACACTGTTGTCCATCTGCCATGCTATACTATCGGGCTGTGATCACTTCGAGGTGATCACGGGCATATACTATATACTTTACAATGTTACATTACTCGTGATACTGTTAGGAGATGGGGCTGAAAGGACAGGTGGCTCCATCCCGGTAGAGGTGGGCCTGGGTTCCCACGGCCCCGATCGATACTTTGTGGCGGAGCGGGCAGGTCAGGTTGAGACCACCTAGGAGAGAGGTGGGCACGACCTCGGTCGGCGTCATGGATACTTAACACGCTTAACGAGATCCGGGTATTTGATCCGAGTGCGCCATTTGGTCTATACGCACTAACCATCTACGTGGGAGTAGTTATGGGTATCCCAACGTCGTGGTATCACCGGCACTTCGTGACGCCAGCGATCGAGTGGCGCTACCGATTGGAACGTAAGCCTGCTCTTGTATTAAGGGGCTAGTTCCGCTGTCACAGACGCAACGTGCAGGTGTGCTATGGGCGATGGGCCTGCACTGTGGCGCTTAGGTTTAGACCGGCGTGCTGGCCTCTCTGTTGTGCCTAGGTGGGGCTGCGACGTGTTGATCTTCCGCGGCCGGGCATGACCCAGGAAAGTGTGTCCGGCCAAATGGGATCAAGCGTGTTGGGTTATGTGGTGCACCCCTACAGGGAAGTTTAATCTATTCGAATAGCCGTGATCTTCGGTAACAGGACGACTTGGAGTTGTACCTTGACCTTATGACAACTAGAACCGGATACTTAATAAAACACACCCTTCCAAGTGCCAGATACAACCCGGTGGTCGCTCTCTCTCGGGGTTACGAGGAGGGGATCGCCGGGTAGGATTATGCTATGTGATGCTACTAGGAGGAATTCAGTCTGCTCTCTTCTACATGTTGCGAGACGGAGGCTGCCGAGCGTAGTCTTCGTTAGGATTAGCTATCCCCTCTTATTACGGCATTCTGCAGTTCAGTCCACTGATATGGCCCTTTACACATATATCCATGCATATGTAGTGTAGCTCCTTGCTTGCGAGTACTTTGGATGAGTACTCACGGTTGCCTTGTTCCCCCTTTTTTCCCCTATCTCTACTCGATTGCTGCGACCAGACGATGGAGCCCAGGAGCCAGACGCCACCGTCGATGACGACTACACCGGAGGTGCCTACTACTACGTGCAGCCCGCTGACGACGACCAGGAGTATTTAGGAGGATCCCAGGCAGGAGGCCTACGTCTCTTTCGATCTGTATCCCAGTTTGTGCTAGCCTCCTCAAGGCAAACTTGTTTAACGTATGTCTGTACTTAGATATTGTTGCTTCCGCTGACTCGTCTATGATCGAGCACTTGTATTCGAGCCCTCGAGGCCCCTGGCTTGTATTATGATGCTTGTATGACTTATTTATGTTTTAGAGTTGTGTTGTGATATCTTCCCGTGAGTCCCTGATCTTGATCGTACACATTTGCGTGCATGATTAGTGTACGATTGAATCGGGGGCTTCACAAGTTGGTATCAGAGCCGATTGCCTGTAGGAATCCCCCTTCCACACTCCTTGGCCGATGTCGAGTCTAGTCATTGGAAAACTTTAAATAACATGGCTGTGCGGCTTACGGGCCCACTTCGCCATTGGGTGGTATTAGGATCTTTTATTTCTCGACCTATACTTTGGGACTCTGACATCTCTTCTATTCGGGTTAAATGATTTTGCTAAAACAAAACTAACTCTAGGTTCTCGAAAGTACTTTCTCCCGGAGATCCCCTCACTTCAGATGATCGCCTGCTGCACTAGAAGATACCGAAGTTACTCTACGACGTTATCTCGAGTCTTTGTGCCATCGCATTTGCGATTTCCTTCCACCGTCAACCCCTATGAAAACTACATACACTTGCCATTCATACAATCATTCCCCGTTGATCTTGTTATAACAAGATACCCTGAAATACTTGTTGTTGTTCCGAGAATCCTTGTGCCTACTGCCTTGTAGATCCTTTCCCCCTGAATACCTCTACGGATGATTTCTCGCCCTTATTGAGTATCCGCTCATCCCCAGTTGTTCTTGTGTTTCACAAAATTCTTCGAAAAACTATTCAATCTCCCAAAATCCTCAGTAGCTTATTGCTCTTGTTCTTCACTACCTGCTTGCATTATGGTTAATTCCATATGTCTAGCGATATCCATTGAAATCCGTTGTGGTTGACTTTTTGACCCTATTGATTCAACATGTGTGTGAATGCATACAATCATCAGTTGTTCCCTGGAAATTGATCTGCCAGCTCAGACGTCATTCCGGACATGAGCTTGTTCTTGTCAAATCAAACCTTGATTGATTGTCGATCTGTATCGATTCAACTCAATTATCTTTTGAACAGAGCCTCTGCTTTAGATCTTCTGATTTGAAAATAGTAATTCCTTTGTATTCAAGCTTTGAAGTTATCCAGTTATATCTATAACCTGAGCCTTTGCATTCTTTCTTCTTCTGGGTGAGTATCGATACTCACATCAGATCTTTTATGGACCGCCATATCCTTGGTTGGATTATTATCCGACAATGTCCTTCATATTCATTAAACTTGTGAGTTTTGCCCTGACACATAATGCCTTTGGTAAGTTCTGTCATCTTCTTTTGTCAACCATGCTCTGCTTTCGAGCTGGTATATTTTAATCCTGAAGTTAGTGGTATATGTTCCTATGATTCCCTACGGGTTGAACCTATGCCTTACTTTATATGTGTGAACTCGGAAGTTTTCACGAGTCATACTCATCTGGTATTTCACCAGGTAAAACTTTCAACACTATGCCCTTATCAAAGCGAGAAGTGAATGGAAGGTTATACATTGGAGAAGTGGGATTCGACCTTGAACTTGTGTTCATGCCCATGGACACGATGTAGATCTTATCATTAAAGCTTCTCTTAAATTAATTATTCCTTTGGTATAAGCTCATCTTATATCTGGGATCTGGCCTTTTTGCAATCGTGGTTCCGCCATGTTCTCCTTTAAATACCATTTCTCGTGCAAGTTTAAGCACTTGTCTTCTCTGAGCAATGCCCCAGTCCAACCTCTACTTTGATCTGTCATCGAGTATTGCCCCCTGGTATATCGAGATTATCATGGAACTGCATAACTTTTTATGAGTTCATCAAGTACTACCTTCCCACTGATTCCAATTTTTCACGGGCTCTGAGTTATTAAACACTCAAAGACACCGATAACTGAACCGAGTCCGCACTACGGTTCAACAACTCTTAGTAATCTTCTTTAAGTACGAGTTTGTACCCGATCATGTCATTCCTAGCCTGATCGACTATATCCCTGTCGTGCTAAATTTTAAGTGTGCTACCTAGTCCTTATTCTTGGAGCACAACCTTTCGACGATGAGCGAAGCTTACGTCGATCTTCCTCGTCATATCAGTTCGCCTTGAACAACAATCCTGATTTCAAGTTTGTGTCCTACCCATGGTTCCAATAACCTTCCGCTACCTCATTCCTTTGACATAATGTCGTTGCTGATTGATTACATCTTCATGGAATCTCTCGACAAATGTGTCGTGATCATCATGACCGCTCGAGCTCTTCTAGGATATCATCTGAACTCATGATGACAAATACCTTCCTTTCCCCTCGTTGATTTGTGTTATCCTTGCCAACATTATTGCCTTCCCTCCGAGGAAAACTTGCTCATGTTTTGTGTTATACCTTGAGTTCCTTGCTACCCAGCATTGTTCTTCTTTACCTTGGAGTATTACCACCTTTTATGTCAAGAATGTCATGGGAATTTCACCACCTCTTAAGAATTCTTGGTATAGTGATACTTCTCACTATCACCATTCTTTCTTGGTCCTCGTGTTGATTCCAACTGGGGTGCCAATAAGTGAACGGTGATGTTTGGATTCCGCACTTCTAGCAACCCTATTTCTGTGAAGTTAATGGTCGGCCGTCTATTCTTAGACAATTGATTATTGAATCACGAATCTGACATTGGTCGTGCAACCCAACCCATATTTCGGGCGCACCTTTCAACCAATGTTTAATTGTGTAAGTTTTCCTCGAGCATACATCATTATACCATTTGATCCGACAAATGTTATCTCCTTGTTCACATAATTGTGGAAATCCATCTTGTCAGAAATTTTGATGAATTGTCGCTGAGTCCCTCAGTCACCTCCTTGTCCTCTCCTTGATTTAATGATGAACTCTTGTTTCAGAACTCGCTTCCATAGTTCAATTCCCGAGAATATTATGCTGTCATCTCGACAATTTGTGTTGCACCTTTCTTCTTAGGCATCCCGAGTCTGAGTTATCTTAACACCAATCAGATCTGAATCTCGGCCAGATATGACGGTTGGAACATATTTCCATGAGATATAACATTGGCCTTTATATGACCCGGTAAGGTGATGCCATGCCCAGCACCCCTGGCCGGAGGCCCTATTGTTATAGTCCACTTTTTAACAAGGGTAGCCATTCTTCCATTAGGAAATAGTAAGGCTTATTCTATAAGCTGTTCCTGATGGATGCTTGTGTATCCAAAGTCTGATCTTCACCTGATGACCATGTCAATGCTATCTCGAATCATGTCTATGGTACTCCGATTTTTAACTAGAACATTTGAAGCCCAATGCTAAATGTTTCCTACCTAAATTATCCAAACACCGTTGCATGGGTAATGTCATGAAATTCCCTCCACTACCTAAGGAGTTTTCTACATTATATCCTGTCCTGGATATCATTCTCTACTTGTCCTTGGTAAGGATATACCCCTGAAATATGTGTTTAAACACATTTTCCTTTCCATTGTTCTGTTTAAACCTGATAATCACTTTTCCTTTCCATTGGTTTGTTTAAACCTTCTTGTGATCTATATAATATAAGCAGTAATATATCCCTGCTTATGTAAACACCTCGTTGTACCACTCTTCGCCGAAAGACCCTGTTACTTTTGTTGATGACATTCCGGTAACCACCGATGGACGAGAACTTTGCCTACTGGTCCGCCTCGTTCAACGAGCAGGAAAATGGTTCTCTTCGACCCTCGCCCTTGGTACCGACATTGTTGCCGACATAACTGACAGGCTATCCTCTGACATGCCTTGCTTAAATGATTGTGCAAGACATCACTGCCTTTCCTACTTATAACCCACATGGTGGGCCCATAACCCACAGGTCCACTGGATTGAAACCTGACTCTCCTGTACAACCTGATGTCAAAGTTATTCCTCGTTCTTGACTTTGTTTGTAATTCACGGGCCACTTGCCTGTTGATCTATTCTAGTATCGGACACAATACTTATTCCCGTCGCTCTAAACCCCTTTCGCACTCTGCTTCAAGCAATGAACGATTTCCTATCCGCTTGAAACTTCTTATTGCACCGTCTTACCTTGTTCTCGATGTGTGTCATTTGTTCAACTCGAGAGATACTCATATGTTCATTTTTGGGATACCCCCAGATGATTTTCCCTTATAACATCCTATCGTTGTAAAGCTGCCCCTTACCTATTCGTTACTACGATGGAGTGCCCCGAAGAAAGGAAGACAACTTCATCATGGTGACCTGAAGCAGAGGAATGAAGACACCAATGTCATGGATCGACCTCTTCGAGAAGAGCAAATATGACCGAGAAGAATCGTTAGAATTTCGTAACCAAATCCCTTCCCCCTTACTTCCCCTCTTAAATCTCGGGACGATATTTCTTGTAGTGGAGGAGAATTGTGACGCCCGGGTAATCAAGCTACAGTAACCTCTGCAAATGATGCCACGTCACCTCGATTACTGTTGATTCATCTCGCGTTAGTTCGAAAACGATTCAAATTCAAATTCAAAATTGAGGCAGACAATAAAAGTTTTCAAATATTAAAAACTAAATGTTTGGGTGGAGGCGGATAATGCATAGGTAATTATGATGGAGAAACCACACTTTTATAAAATGTTTAAATAATCAAAAATGAATAAAACAGTAGCAAAACCGATATTTAAATGCTTTTATAAATAAATAAAATACTAAACTAAATTGTCTTGGGATAAAACTTTTTGTGGCAGTGGTAAAACTAGTCACACTAATTTAGGGCTTATATATGTATTTTGTAAAACAAAATTAAATGAGCATAAAGATAAAACAGTAAAGCAAAATTACTAAAATGAAAAGAAAATAAGAAAACAAATAAAAGGAAAACAACCCCCCTCCCGACTGGGCCTAGGCCCAGTTGGCCATGAGGCCGAGCGGCCTGCCGGCCCACCCCGGCGCCGTAGCCTACTAACCCCCGACTGAACCCTAGCCGGTTCCCTCCCCACTCGCTCCCACTTCCCTCCCCCCACAACCCGCTCCTCCTCTGCCCCCCCTCCCGATTGGATCGGGGATCGAACTCCGCCCGCCCGACCGTCTCTGTCGCCACCTCGCCGGGCGCCCGTCCCTCCTTCTCCTCCCGTCTGTGCCGCCTGCCCCTCCACCCCGATCCGGAAGGGGCTCAACTCAAGGGCGCCTTCGAGCCCCGATGTTGCCGCCGCCCGCCGTCACCCGACGAACCGCTGGCGCCGCCTCCCCGACTTCACCATCGTCCCCGACCTCACCAAGCGTCGACGCCTCCCCTACCCTCCAACGCTGGTGAGGCCCTTGGCCTCGTCTTCCCCACTGCGCGGCCGCTCACCGTAGCTCACCCCATCACTGGTCGCGCCTATCTGCGGTCACCACACGCCCGGTCGCCGTGACCCCCCTCGCGCACGGCCACACCCGGTCATGCACACCCCCGTCACCGCCCGCGCGTGGCCATCCCTGTCGACTACGCCCCACGCCACAACCACCACGCGCCGCTCTTCCGCACACGACCTCACAGGCCTCGCCCACTGTCTTCGCGTCTCGCCGCCGCCTATTCTGCGGTTGCTGCAGCGCCAGTATGCCTCACCTCCGACCGCATGACCCAGCCTCGCTTCGGCCTCGCATCGCCACGCCTAAGGCGGGCGGCCTTTGCCGTGCCGTGGTCGCCTTCGATCTGGCGACGCCGGGCGCCGAACGCCTGACCAAGCCGTTAATGCCCAAATACCTGATAGGCCCTCTGGGTCACTTCCAAAGGGGGCCCACCAGCCCAGAACGTTTATAAAGAAAAAACTAAAATTAAAAAAATAAAAGAAATTAGTAATAAATAAAAATATTAATTAATTAATTAGATTAATTAATTATGTTTAATTAATCTAATTAACTAGTTAGTTTAATTAAACAATAATTAAATTAGTTAGACCCTAATTAGTCTAAACAGTCTATGACGAACGGGACCCACACGTCATTTGACCAGTCAACACCTCTGTTGACCGCTGACGTCATGATGACGTCAGCAAACACTGTTCTGGATAATGTTGTTTTAAAATAATTAAATAAATCTTAAAAATGATTTAAATCTTTTAAAATTAATATAAAATAAACCATAGCTCAGATGAAAAAACTTTGTACATGAAAGTTGCTCAGAACGACGAGACGAATCCGGATACGCATCCCGCTCATTCGCCACGCTGCCCCTAGCATAGTGAACCTGCAACATTTCACCTCCGGTTCAACTGTCCGAAAACACAGAACACCGGGGATACTTTCCCGGATGTTTCCCCCCTTCACCGGTATCACCTCTTACCGCGTTAGAACACGTCTAGCTCTGCCTGTTGTCCTGTTATGCACTTGCTTGCTATGTATTTACTGTTTCTCCCCCCTCTTCTCTTCGGTAGACCCCGTGACGATGCTGATGCCCCTGTGGTCGACTACGTCACCGACGACCCCTCCTTCTTGTCTGAGCAACCAGGCAAGCCCCCCTTTGATCACCAGATATCGCCTACTCTTCTCTATACTGCTTGCATTAGAGTAGTGTAGCATGTTATCGCTTTCGATTAATCCTAAACTGCTGCATAGCCCGTCCTTTACTACTCTGTTGTTACCTTTACCTGCTATCCCATCGCTTAGTATAGGATGCTAGTGTTCCATCAAGGCCCTACACTCTTGTCCGTCGCCATGCTATACTCTGGGTTGTGATCACTGGAGGTGATCACGGGCATATACTATATACTTTACACTGTTACATTACCTGTGATACTGCTCGGAGATGAAATTTGAAAGGACAGTGGCTCCATCCGTGAGAGGTGGGCCTGGGTTCCCGACGGCCCCGATCGACATACTTTGTATGGAGCGGCAGGCAGGTTGAGACCACCTAGGAGAGAGGTCGGCCGACCCTGGTTGGCGTTCGTGGATACTTAACACGCTTAACGAGATCCGGGTATTTGATCCGAGTCCGCCATTTGGTCTATACGCACTAACCATCTACGTGGGAGTAGTTATGGGTATCCCGACGTCGTGGTATCCGCCTGGCACTTCGTGACGCCAGGATCGAGTGGCGCGCTACCGGATTGGAACGTAAGTTTGCTCTTGTATTAAGGGGCTAGTTCCGCTTTCGTCACAGACGCAAACGTCTTGCAGTGTGCTATGGGCGATGGGCCTGCACCTGTGGCGCTTAGGTTTAGACCGGCGTGTTGGCCTCTCTGTTGTGCCTAGGTGGGGCTGCGGCGTGTTGATCTTCGCGGCCGGGCATGACCCAGAAAGTGTGTCCGCCAAATGGGATCAAGCGTGTTGGGTTATGTGGTGCACCCACAGAGGGAAGTTTAATCTATTCAAATAGTCGTGATCTTGATGTGGGACGACTTGGAGTTGTACCTTGACCTTATGACAACTAGAACCGGATACTTAATAAAACACACCCTTCCAAGTGCGGATACAACCCGGTGGTCGCTCTCTCTCGGGGTTACGAGGAGGGATCGCTGGGTAGGATTATGCTATGCGATGCTACTTGGAGGACTTGATCTACTCTCTTCTACATGTTGCAAGACGGAGGCTGCTGAAGCGTAGTCTTGACAGGATTAGCTATCCCCTCTTATTACGGCATTCTCAGCTCACCACTGATATGGCCCTTTACACATATATCCATGCATATGTAGTGTAGCTCCTTGCTTGCAGTACTTTGGATGAGTACTCACGGTTGCCTTGTTCCCCTTTTTCCCCTATCTCTACTCGATTGCTGCGACTGCACGATGGAGCCTGTGGAGCGACGCCACCGTCGATGACGACTACACTGGAGGTGCCTACTACTACGTGCAGCCCGCTGACGACGACCAGGAGTATTTAGGAGGATCCCAGGCAGGAGGCCTGCGTCTCTTTCGATCTCTATCCCAGTTTGTGCTAGCCTCCTCAAGGCAAACTTATTTAACTTATGTCTGTACTCAGATATTGTTGCTTTCGCTGACTCGTCTATGATCGAGCACTTGTATTCGAGCCCTCGAGGCCCCTGGCTTGTATTATGATGCTTGTATGACTTATTTATGTTTTAGAGTTGTGTTGTGATATCTTCCCGTGAGTCCCTGATCTTGATCGTACACATTTGCGTGCATGATTAATGTAAGATTGAATCGGGGGCGTCACATCTCGTGCCACCTAAGGAAACCCTTATCAGTTTCATAAATGCTCAAACCGAGTAGAATAAAACCTTTACCATTGTCTTATAGTCTCATGATACTTTCCTTGGTCAAATGACCAGGAAAACGGTCGGACTAACAAATCTCTACTATTAAACAGGGATATGTCGTGGTGGTGGTGATGGTTCAACCATCAAAGCATCTCTAGCAGATCCCGTAATGCACCACCTGTAAAAAAAATAGTACACATGCCACCTTAAAATGAATTTATGGTGATTTTTCAAAACTATTCAAGAATTTCATAGGTTTCGTCCCAACTGCCTTGCACTCCATGGAGATTTGGTTGAGTTTTATTTCCTTTATCTTAGCAAGACCTTATAATGGTAATCTCATGCCACCTAAGGAAACCCTTATCACTTTCATGACTGCTCAAACCGAGTTGAATAAAACCTTTACCATTCTCTTATAGTCTCATGATACTTTCCTTGGTCAAATGACCAGGAAAATGGCCGGACTAACAAATCTCTACTATTAAACACGGATATGTCATGGTGGTGGTGATGGTTCAACCATCAGAGCATCTCTAGCAGATCCCGTAAAGCACCACCTATAAAAAATAGTACACATGCCACCTTAAAATGAATTTATGGTGATTTTTTTAAAATTATTCATGAATTCCGTAGGTTTCGTCCCAACTGCCTTGCACTCCATGGAGATTTTGGTGAGTTTTATTTCCTTTTTCTTAGCAAAACCTTATAATGGTAATCTCATGCCACCTAAGGAAACCTTTATCACTTTCATGACTGCTCAAACCGAGTAGAATAAAACCTTTACCATTGTCTTATAGTCTCATGATACTTTCCTTGGTCAAATGACCAGGAAATCGGTCGGACCAACAAATCTGTACTATTAAACAGGGATATGTCGTGGTGGTGGTTATGGTTCGACCATCAGAGCATCTCTAGCAGATCCCGTAAAGCACCACCTGTAAAAAAAATAGTACACATGCCACCTTAAAATGAATTTATGGTGATTTTTTCAAAACTATTCATGAATTTCGTAGGTTTCATCCCAACTGCCTTGCACTCCATGGAGATTTTGGTGATTTTTACTTCCTTTTTCTTAGCAAGACCTTATAATGGTAATCTCATCCCACCTAAGGAAACCCTTATCACTTTCATGACTGCTCAAACCGAGTAGAATAAAACCTTTACCATTGTCTTATAGTCTCATGATACTTTCCTTGGTCAAATGACCAGGAAAACAGTCGGACTAACAAATCTCTACTATTAAACAGGGCTATGTCGTGGTGGTGGTGATGGTTCAACCATCAAAGCATCTCTAGCAGATCTCGTAAAGCACAACATGTAAAAAAATAGTACACATGCCACCTTAAAATGAATTTATGGTGATTTTAACAAAACAATTCATGAATTTCATAGGTTTCATTCCCAAGCGCCTTTGCACTCCATGGAGATTTTGGTGAGTTTTATTTCCTTTTTCTTGGCAAGACCTTATAATGGTAATCTCATGCCACCTAAGGAAACCCTTATCACTTTCATGACTGCTCAAACCGAGTAGAATAAAACCTTTACCATTGTCTTATAGTCTCATGATACTTTCCTTGGTCAAATGACCAGGAAAACGGTCGGACTAACAAATCTCTACTATTAAACAGGGATATGTCATGGTGGTGGTGAAGGTTCAACCATCAGAGCATCTCTAGCAGATCCCGTAAAGCACCACCTGTAAAAAAAATAGTACACATGCCACCTTAAAATGAATTTATGGTTATTTTTTCAAAACTATGCATGAGTTTCATAGGTTTCGTCCCAACTGCCTTGCACTCCATGGAGATTTTGGTGAGTTTTATTTCCTTTTTCTTAGCAAGATCTTATAATGGTAATCTCATGCCACCTAAGGAAACCTTTATCACTTTCATGACTGCTCAAACCGAGTAGAATAAAACCTTTACCATGGTCTTATAGTCTCATGATACTTTCCTTGGTCAAATGACCAGGAAAACGGTCGGACTAACAAATCTCTACTATTAAACAGGGATATGTCGTGGTGGTGGTGATGGTTCAACCATCAAAGCATCTCTAGCAGATCCCGTAATGCACCACCTGTAAAAAAATAGTACACATGCCACCTTAAAATGAATTTATGGTGATTTTTTCAAAACTATTCAAGAATTTCATAGGTTTCGTCCCAACTGCCTTGCACTCCATGGAGATTTTGGTGAGTTTTATTTCCTTTATCTTGGCAAGACCTTATAATGGTAATCTCATGCCACCTAAGGAAACCCTTATCACTTTCATGACTGCTCAAACCGAGTTGAATAAAACCTTTACCATTCTCTTATAGTCTCATGATACTTTCCTTGGTCAAATGACCAGAAAATGGCTGGACTAACAAATCTCTACTATTAAACACGGATATGTCATGGTGGTGGTGATGGTTCAACCATCAGAGCATCTCTAGCAGATCCCGTAAAGCACCACCTATAAAAAAATAGTACACATGCCACCTTAAAATGAATTTATGGTGATTTTTTTAAAATTATTCATGAATTCCGTAGGTTTCGTCCCAACTGCCTTGCACTCCATGGAGATTTTGGTGAGTTTTATTTCCTTTTTCTTAGCAAGACCTTATAATGGTAATCTCATGCCACCTAAGGAAACCCTTATCACTTTCATGACTGCTCAAACCGAGTAGAATAAAACCTTTACCATTGTCTTATAGTCTCATGATACTTTCCTTGGTCAAATGACCAGGAAAAGCGGTCGGACTAACAAATCTATACTATTAAACATGGATATGTCATGGTGGTGGTGATGGTTAAACCATCAGAGCATCTCTAGAAGATCCCGTAAAGCACCACCTGTAAATAAAATAGTACACATGCCACCTTAAAATGAATTTATGGTGATTTTTCAAAACTATTCATGAGTTTCATAGGTTTCATTCCCAACTGCCTTGCACTCCATGGAGATTTTGGTGAGTTTTATTTCCTTTTTCTTAGCAAGACCTTATAATGGTAATCTCATGCCACCTAAGGAAACCTTTATCACTTTCATGACTGCTCAAACCGAGTAGAATAAAACCTTTACCATGGTCTTATAGTCTCATGATACTTTCCTTGGTCAAATGACCAGGAAAACGGTCGGACTAACAAATCTCTACTATTAAACAGGGATATGTCGTGGTGGTGGTGATGGTTCAACCATCAAAGCATCTCTAGCAGATCCCGTAATGCACCACCTGTAAAAAAAATAGTACACATGCCACCTTAAAATGAAGTTATGGTGATTTTTTCAAAACTATTCAAGAATTTCAAAGGTTTCGTCCCAACTGCCTTGCACTCCATGGAGATTTTGGTGAGTTTTATTTCCTTTATCTTAGCAAGACCTTATAATGGTAATCTCATGCCACCTAAGGAAACCCTTATCACTTTCATTACTGCTCAAACCGAGTTGAATAAAACCTTTACCATTCTCTTATAGTCTCATGATACTTTCCTTGGTCAAATGACCAGGAAAATGGCTGGACTAACAAATCTCTACTATTAAAGACGGATATGTCATGGTGGTGGTGATGGTTCAACCATCAGAGCATCTCTAGCAGATCCCGTAAAGCACCACCTATACAAAAATAGTACACATGCCACCTTAAAATGAATTTATGGTGATTTTTTTAAAATTATTCATGAATTCCGTAGGTTTCGTCCCAACTACCTTGCACTCCATGGAGATTTTGGTGAGTTTTATTTCCTTTTTCTTAGCAAGACCTTATAATGGTAATCTCATGCCACCTAAGGAAACCCTTATCACTTTCATGACTGCTCAAACCGAGTAGAATAAAACCTTTACCATTGTCTTATAGTCTCATGATACTTTCCTTGGTCAAATGACTAGGAAAACGGTCGGACTAACAAATCTCTACTATTAAACAGGGATATGTCATGGTGGTGGTGATGGTTCAACCATCGAGCATCTCTAGCAGATCCCGTAAAGCACCACCTGTAAAAAAATAGTACACATGCCACCTTAAAATGAATTTATGGTGATTTTTCAAAACTATTCATGAGTTTCATAGGTTTCGTCCCCAACCGCCTTGCACTCCATGGAGATTTTGGTGAGTTTTATTTCCTTTTTCTTAGCAAGACCTTATAATGGTAATCTCATGCCACCTAAGGAAACCTTTATCACTTTCATGACTGCTCAAACCGAGTAGAATAAAACCTTTACCATGGTCTTATAGTCTCATGATACTTTCCTTGGTCAAATGACAAGGAAAACGGTCGGACTAACAAATCTCTACTATTAAACAGTGGATATGTCGTGGTGGTGGTGATGGTTCAACCATCAAAGCATCTCTAGCAGATCCCGTAATGCACCACCTGTAAAAAAATAGTACACATGCCACCTTAAAATGAAGTTATGGTGATTTTTTCAAAACTATTCAAGAATTTCATAGGTTTCGTCCCAACTGCCTTGCACTCCATGGAGATTTTGGTGAGTTTTATATCCAATTTCTTAGCAAGACCTTATAAAGGTAATCTCATGCAACCTAAGGAAACCCTTATCACTTTCATGACTGCTCAAACCGAGTAGAATAAAACCTTTACCATTCTCTTATAGTCTCATGATACTTTCCTTGGTCAAATGACCAGGAAAATGGCTGGACTAACAAATCTCTACTATTAAACACGGATATGTCATGGTGGTGGTGATGGTTCAACCATCAGAGCATCTCTAGCAGATCCCGTAAAGCACCACCTATAAAAAAATAGTACACATGCCACCTTAAAGTGAATTTATGGTGATTTTTTTAAAATTATTCATGAATTCCGTAGGTTTCGTCCCAACAGCCTTGCACTCCATGGAGATTTTGGTGAGTTTTATTTCCTTTTTCTTAGCAAGACCATATAATGGTAATCTCATGCCACCTAAGGAAACCTTTATCACTTTCATGACTCCTCAAACCGAGTAGAATAAAACCTTTACCATTGTCTTATAGTCTCATGATACTTTCCTTGGTCAAATGACCAGGAAATCGGTCGGACCAACAAATCTGTACTATTAAACAGGGATATGTCGTGGTGGTGGTTATGGTTCAACCATCAGAGCATCTCTAGCAGATCCCGTAAAGCACCACCTGTAAAAAAATAGTACACATGCCACCTTAAAATGAATTTATGGTGATTTTTTCAAAACTATTCATGAATTTCGTAGGTTTCATCCCAACTGCCTTGCACTCCATGGAGATTTTGGTGATTTTTATTTCCTTTTTCTTAGCAAGACCTTATAATGGTAATCTCATCCCACCTAAGGAAACCCTTATCACTTTCATGACTGCTCAAACCGAGTAGAATAAAACCTTTACCATTGTCTTATAGTCTCATGATACTTTCCTTGGTCAAATGACCAGGAAAACGGTCGGACTAACAAATCTCTACTATTAAACAGGGATATGTCGTGGTGGTGGTGATGGTTCAACCATCAAAGCATCTCTAGCAGATCCCTTAAAGCACCACATGTAAAAAAATAGTACACATGCCACCTTAAAATGAATTTATGGTGATTTTAACAAAACAATACATGAATTTCATAGGTTTCGTCCCAACTGCCTTGCACTCCATGGAGATTTTGGTGAGTTTTATTTCCTTTTTCTTAGCAAGACCTTATAATGGTAATCTCATGCCACCTAAGGAAACCCTTATCACTTTCATGACTTCTCAAACCGAGTAGAATAAAACCTTTACCATTGTCTTATAGTCTCATGATACTTTCCTTGGTCAAATTACAAGGAAAACGCCGACTAACAAATCTCTACTATTAAACAGGGATATGTCATGGTGGTGGTGATGGTTCAACCATCAGAGCATCTCTAGAAGATCCCGTAAAGCACCACCTGTAAAAAAAATAGTACACATGCCACCTTAAAATGAATTTATGGTGATTTTTTCAAAACTATTCATGAGTTTCATAGGTTTCGTCCCAACTGCCTTGCACTCCATGGAGATTTTGGTGAGTTTCATTTCCTTTTTCTTAGCAAGAACTTATAATGGTAATCTCATGCCACCTAAGGAAATCCTTATCACTTTCATGACTCCTCAAACCGAGTAGAATAAAACCTTTACCATTGTCTTATAGTCTCATGATACTTTCCTTGGTCAAATTACCAGGAAAACGGTCGGACTATCAAATCTCTACTATTAAACAGGGATATGTCTCGGTGGTGGTGGTGGTTCAACCATCAGAGCATCTCTAGCAGATACCGTAAAGCACCACATGTAAAAAAAATTGTACACATGCCACCTTAAAAAGAATTTATGGTGATTTTTTCAAAACTATTCATGAATTTCATAGGTTTCATTCCCCAACTGCCTTGCACTCCATGGAGATTTTGGTGAGTTTTATTTCCTTTTTCTTAGCAAGACCTTATAATGGTAATCTCATGCCACCTAAGGAAACCCTTATCACTTTCATGACTGCTCAAACCGAGTAGAATAAAATCATTACCATTGTCTTATAGTCTCGTGATACTTTCCTTGGTCAAATGACCAGGAAAATGGTCTGACTAACAAATCTCTACTATTAAACAGGGGATACGTCGTGGTGGTGGTGATGGTTCAACCATCAAAGCATCTCTAGCAGATCCCGTAATGCACCACCTGTAAAAAATTAGTACACATGCCACCTTAAAATGAATTTATGGTGATTTTTCAAAACTATTCATGAATTTCATAGGTTTCATTCCCAACCGCCTTGCACTCCATGGAGATTTTTGTGAGTTTTATTTCCTTTATCTTAGCAAGACCTTATAATGGTAATCTCATGCCAACAAAGGAAACCCTTATCACTTACATGACTGCTCGCACCGAGTAGAATAAAACCTTTACCATTGTCTTATAGTCTCATGATACTTTCCTTGGTCAAATGACCAGGAAAATGGTCGGACTAACAAATCTCTACTATTAAACACGGATATGTCATGGTGGTAGTGATGGTTCAACCATCGGAGCATCTCTAGCAGATCCCGTAAAGCACCACCTGTAAAAAAAATAGCACACATGCCACCTTAAAATGAATTTATGGTGATTTTTTTAAAATTATTCACGAATTCCGTAGGTTTAGTCCCAACTGCCTTGCACTCCATGGAGATTTTGGTGAGTTTTATTTCCTTTTTCTTAGCAAGACCTTATAATGGTAATCTCATGCCACCTAAGGAAACCCTTATCACTTTCATGACTTCTCAAACCGAGTAGAATAAAACCTTTACCATTGTCTTATAGTCTCATGATACTTTCCTTGGTCAAATGACTAGGAAAACGGCCAGACTAACAAATCTCTATTATTAAACAGGGATATGTCATGGTGGTGGTGATGGTTCAACCATCAGAGCATCTCTAGCAGATCCCGTAAAGCACCACCTGTAAAAAAAATAGTACACATGCCACCTTAAAATGAATTTATGGTGATTTTTTCAAAACTATTCATGAGTTTCATATGTTTCGTCCCAACTGCCTTGCACTCCATGGAGATTTTGGTGAGTTTCATTTCCTTTTTCTTAGCAAGAACTTATAATGGTAATCTCATGCCACCTAAGGAAATCCTTATCACTTTCATGACTCCTCAAACCGAGTAGAATAAAACCTTTACCATTGTCTTATAGTCTCATGATACTTTCCTTGGTCAAATTACCAGGAAAACGGTCGGACTAACAAATCTCTACTATTAAACAGGGATATGTCGTGGTGGTGGTGGTGGTTCAACCATCAGAGCATCTCTAGCAGATACCGTAAAGCACCACATGTAAAAAAAATTGTACACATGCCACCTTAAAAAGAATTTATGGTGATTTTTTCAAAACTATTCATGAATTTCATAGGTTTCGTCCCAACTGCCTTGCACTCCATGGAGATTTTGGTGAGTTTTATTTCCTTTTTCTTAGCAAGACCTTATAATGGTAATCTCATGCCACCTAAGGAAACCCTTATCACTTTCATGACTGCTCAAACCGAGTAGAATAAAATCATTACCATTGTCTTATAGTCTCGTGATACTTTCCTTGGTCAAATGACCAGGAAAATGGTCGGACTAACAAATCTCTACTATTAAACAGGGATACGTCGTGGTGGTGGTGATGGTTCAACCATCAAAGCATCTCTAGCAGATCCCGTAATGCACCACCTGTAAAAAATTAGTACACATGCCACCTTAAAATGAATTTATGGTGATTTTTTCAAAACTATTCATGAATTTCATAGGTTTCGTCCCAACTGCCTTGCACTCCATGGAGATTTTTGTGAGTTTTATTTCCTTTATCTTAGCAAGACCTTATAATGGTAATCTCATGCCAACAAAGGAAACCCTTATCACTTACATGACTGCTCGCATCGAGTAGAATAAAACCTTTACCATTGTCTTATAGTCTCATGATACTTTCCTTGGTCAAATGACCAGGAAAATGGTCGGACTAACAAATCTCTACTATTAAACACGGATATGTCATGGTGGTAGTGATGGTTCAAATCCATCGGAGCATCTCTAGCAGATCCCGTAAAGCACCACCTGTAAAAAAATAGCACACATGCCACCTTAAAATGAATTTATGGTGATTTTTTAAAATTATTCACTTAATTCCGTAGGTTTAGTCCCAACCGCCTTGCACTCCATGGAGATTTTGGTGAGTTTTATTTCCTTTTCTTAGCAAGACCTTATAATGGTAATCTCATGCCACCTAAGGAAACCAAGTTATCACTTTCATGACTGCTCAAACCGAGTAGAATAAAACCTTTTCCATTGTCTTATAGTCTCATGATACTTTCCTTGGTCAAATGACCAGAAAACGGCCGGACTAACAAATCTCTACTATTAAACAGGGATATGTCATGGTGGAGGTGATGGTTCAACCATCGAGCATCTCTAGCAGATCCCGTAAAGCACCACCTGTAAAAGAAATAGTACACAAGCCACCTTAAAATGAATTTATTGTGATTTTTTCAAAACTATTCATGAATTTTATAGGTTTTGTCCCAACTGCCTTGCACTCCATGGAGATTTTTGTGAGTTTTCTTTCCTTTTCTTAGCAAGACCTTATAATGGTAATCTCGTGCAACCTAAGGAAACCCTTATCACTATCATGACTATCAAACTGAGTAGAATAAAACCTTTACCATTGTCTTATAGTCTCATGATACTTTCCCTGGTCAAATGACCAGGAAAACGGTTGGACTAACAAATCTCTACTATTAAATAGGGATATGTCGTGGTGGTGGTGATGGTTCAACCATCGGAGCATCTCTAGCAGGTCCCGTAGCACCACCTGTAAAACAAATAGTACACATGCGACATTAAAATGAATGTATGGTGATTTTTTCAAAACTATTCATGAATTTCATAGCTGGCTCCAACTGCCTTGCACTCCATGGAGATTTTGGTGAGTTTTACTTCCTTTTTCTTATCAAGAACTTATAATGGTAATCTCATGCCACCTAAGGAAATCCTTATCACTTTCATGACTGCTCAAACCGATTAGAATGAAACCTTTACCATTGTCTTATAGTCTCATGATTCTTTCCTCCGTCAAATGACCAGGAAAATGGTCGGACTAACAAATCTCTACTATTAAACATGGATATGTCATGGTGGTGGTGAGTGTTCAACCATCAGAGCATCTCTAGCAGATCCCGTAAAGCACCACCTGTAAAAAAAATAGTACACATGCCACCTTAAAATGAATTTATGGTGATTTTTTCAAAACTATTCATGAGTTTCATAGGTTTCGTCCCAACTGCCTTGCACTCCATGGAGATTTTGGTGAGTTTTATTTCCTTTTTCTTAGCAAGAACTTATAATGGTAATCTCATGCCACCTAAGGAAATCCTCATCACTTTCATGACTGCTCAAACCGAGTAGAATAAAATCATTACCATTGTCTTATAGTCTCGTGATACTTTCCTTGGTCCAATGACCAGGAAAATGGTCGGACTAACAAATCTCTACTATTAAACAGGGATACGTCGTGGTGGTGGTGATGGTTCAACCATCAAAGCATCTCGAGCAGATCCCGTAATGCACCACCTGTAAAAAATTAGTACACATGCCACCTTAAAATGAATTTATGGTGATTTTTTCAAAACTATTCATGAATTTCATAGGTTTCGTCCCAACTGCCTTGCACTCCATGGAGATTTTTGTGAGTTTTATTTCCTTTATCTTAGCAAGACCTTATAATGATAATCTCATGCCAACAAAGGAAACCCTTATCACTTACATGACTGCTCAGACCGAGTAGAATAAAACCTTTACCATTGTCTTATAGTCTCATGATACTTTCCTTGGTCAAATGACCAGGAAAATGGTCGGACTAACAAATCTATACTATTAAACACGGATATGTCATGGTGGTAGTGATGGTTCAACCATCGGAGCATCTCTAGCAGATCCCGTAAAGCACCACCTGTAAAAAAAATAGCACACATGACACCTTAAAATGAATTTATGTTGATTTTTTAAAATTATTCACGAATTCCGTAGGTTTCGTCCCCAACTGCCTTTGCACTCCATGGAGATTTTAGTGAGTTTTATTTCCTTTTTCTTAGCAAGACCTTATAATGGTAATCTCATGCCACCTAAGGAAACCAAGTTATCACTTTCATGACTGCTCAAACCGAGTAGAATAAAACCTTTTCCATTGTCTTATAGTCTCATGATACTTTCGTTGGTCAAATGACCAGGAAAACGGCCGGACTAACAAATCTCTACTATTAAAGAGGGATATGTCATGGTGGAGGTGATGGTTCAACCATCAGAGCATCTCTAACAGATCCCGTAAAGCACCACCAGAAAATAAATAGTACACAAGCCACCTTAAAATGAATTTATTGTGATTTTTCAAAACTATTCATGAATTTTATAGGTTTTGTCCCAACCGCCTTGCACTCCATGGAGATTTTTGTGATTTTTCTTTCCTTTTCTTAGCAAGACCTTATAATGGTAATCTCGTGCAACCTAAGGAAACCCTTATCACTATCATGACTGCTGAAACCGAGTAGAATAAAACCTTTACCATTGTCTTATAGTCTCATGATACTTTCCCTGGTCAAATGACCAGGAAAACGGTTGGACTAACAAATCTCTACTATTAAATAGGGATATGTCGTGGTGGTGGTGATGGTTCAACCATCAAAGCTTCTCTAGCAGATACCGTAATACACCACCTGTAAAAAAAATAGTACACATGCCACCTTAAAATGAATTTATGGTGATTTTTTCAAAACTATTCATGAATTTCATAGGTTTCGTCCCAACTGCCTTGCACTCCATGGAGATTTTTGTTAGTTTTATTTCCTTTATCTTAGCAAGACCTTATAATGGTAATCTCATGCCAACAAAGGAAACCCTTATCACTTACATCACTGCTCAAACCGAGTAGAATAAAACTTTACCATTGTCTTATAGTCTCATGATACTTTCCTTGGTCAAATGACTAGGAAAATGGCTCGGACTAACAAATCTCTACTATTAAACACGGATATGTCATGGTGGTGGTGATGGTTTAACCATCGGAGCATCTCTAGCAGATCCCGTAAAGCACCCCCTGTAAAAAAAATAGCACACATGCCACCTTAAAATGAATTTATGGTGATTTTTTTAAAATTATTCACTTAATTCTGTAGGTTTCATTCCCAACCGCCTTGCACTCCATGGAGATTTTGGTGAGTTTTATTTCCTTTTTCTTAGCAAGACCTTATAATGGTAATCTCATGCCACCTAAGGAAACCGTTATCACTTTCATGACTGCTCAAACCGAGTAGAATAAAACCTTTTCCATTGTCTTATAGTCTCATGATACTTTCCTTGGTCAAATGACCAGGAAAACGGCCGGACTAACAAATCTCTACTATTAAACAGGGATATGTCATGGTGGAGGTGATGGTTCAACCATCAGAGCATCTCTATCAGATCCCGTAAAGCACCACCTGTAAAAGAAATAGTACACAAGCCACCTTAAAATGAATTTATTGTGATTTTTTCAAAACTATTCATGAATTTTATAGGTTTTGTCCCAACTGCCTTGCACTCCATGGAGATTTTTGTGAGTTTTCTTTCCTTTTTCTTAGCAAGACCTTATAATGGTAATCTCGTGCAACCTAAGGAAACCCTTATCACTATCATGACTATCAAACCGAGTAGAATAAAACCTTTACCATTGTCTTATAGTCTCATGATACTTTCCTCGGTCAAATGACCAGGAAAACGGTTGGACTAACAAATCTCTACTATTAAATAGGGATATGTCGTGGTGGTGGTGAAGGTTCAACCATCGGAGCATCTCTAGCAGGTCCCGTAAAGCACCACCTGTAAACAAATAGTACACATGCGACATTAAAATGAATGTATGGTGATTTTTTCAAAACTATTCATGAATTTCATAGCTTTCGTTCCAACCGCCTTTGCACTCCATGGAGATTTTGGTGAGTTTTACTTCCTTTTTCTTATCAAGAACTTATAATGGTAATCTCATGCCACCTAAGGAAATCCTTATCACTTTCATGACTGCTCAAACCGATTAGAATGAAACCTTTACCATTGTCTTATAGTCTCATGATTCTTTCCTCCGTCAAATGACCAGGAAAATGGTCGGACTAACAAATCTCTACTATTAAACATGGATATGTCATGGTGGTGGTGAGTGTTCAACCATCAGAGCATCTCTAGCAGATCCCGTAAAGCACCACCTGTAAAAAAAAATAGTACACATGCCACCTTAAAATGAATTTATGGTGATTTTTTCAAAACTATTCATGAGTTTCATAGGTTTCGTCCCAACTGCCTTGCACTCCACGGCGATTTTGGTGAGTTTTATTTCCTTTTTCTTAGCAAGAACTTATAATGGTAATCTCATGCCACCTAAGGAAATCCACATCACTTTCATGACTGCTCAAACCGAGTAGAATAAAATCATTACCATTGTCTTATAGTCTCGTGATACTTTCCTTGGTCCAATGACCAGGAAAATGGTCGGACTAACAAATCTCTACTATTAAACAGGGATACGTCGTGGTGGTGGTGATGGTTCAACCATCAAAGCATCTCTAGCAGATCCCGTAATGCACCACCTGTAAAAAATTAGTACACATGCCACCTTAAAATGAATTTATGGTGATTTTTTCAAAACTATTCATGAATTTCATAGGTTTCGGTCCCAACCGCCTTTGCACTCCATGGAGATTTTTGTGAGTTTTATTTCCTTTATCTTAGCAAGACCTTATAATGATAATCTCATGCCAACAAAGGAAACCCTTATCACTTACATGACTGCCGCATCGAGTAGAATAAAACCTTTACCATTGTCTTATAGTCTCATGATACTTTCCTTGGTCAAATGACCAGGAAAATGGTCGGACTAACAAATCTATACTATTAAACACGGATATGTCATGGTGGTAGTGATGGTTCAACCATCGGAGCATCTCTAGCAGATCCCGTAAAGCACCACCTGTAAAAAAATAGCACACATGCCACCTTAAAATGAATTTATGGTGATTTTTTAAAATTATTCACGAATTCCGTGAGGTTTCGTCCCCAACCGCCTTTGCACTCCATGGAGATTTTAGTGAGTTTTATTTCCTTTTTCTTAGCAAGACCTTATAATGGTAATCTCATGCCACCTAAGGAAACCGTTATCACTTTCATGACTGCTCAAACCGAGTAGAATAAAACCTTTTCCATTGTCTTATAGTCTCATGATACTTTCGTTGGTCAAATGACCAGGAAAACGGCCGTACTAACAAATCTCTACTATTAAAGAGGGATATGTCATGGTGGAGGTGATGGTTCAACCATCAGAGCATCTCTAACAGATCCCGTAAAGCACCACCTGTAAAAGAAATAGTACACAAGCCACCTTAAAATGAATTTATTGTGATTTTTTCAAAACTATTCATGAATTTTATAGGTTTTGTCCCAACTGCCTTGCACTCCATGGAGATTTTTGTGATTTTTCTTTCCTTTTTCTTAGCAAGACCTTATAATGGTAATCTCGTGCAACCTAAGGAAACCCTTATCACTATCATGACTGCTGAAACTGAGTAGAATAAAACCTTTACCATTGTCTTATAGTCTCATGATACTTTCCCTGGTCAAATGACCAGGAAAACGGTTGGACTAACAAATCTCTACTATTACATAGGGATATGTCGTGGTGGTGGTGATGGTTCAACCATCAAAGCATCTCTAGCAGATACCGTAATACACCACCTGTAAAAAAAAATAGTACACATGCCACCTTAAAATGAATTTATGGTGATTTTTTCAAAACTATTCATGAATTTCATAGGTTTCGTCCCAACTGCCTTGCACTCCATGGAGATTTTTGTTAGTTTTATTTCCTTTATCTTAGCAAGACCTTATAATGGTAATCTCATGCCAACAAAGGAAACCCTTATCACTTACATCACTGCTCAAACCGAGTAGAATAAAACTTTACCATTGTCTTATAGTCTCGTGATACTTTCCTTGGTCAAATGACCAGGAAAATGGTCGGACTAACAAATCTCTACTATTAAACACGGATATGTCATGGTGGTGGTGATGGTTTAACCATCGGAGCATCTCTAGCAGATCCCGTAAAGCACCCCCTGTAAAAAAAATAGCACACATGCCACCTTAAAATGAATTTATGGTGATTTTTTTAAAATTATTCACGAATTCTGTAGGTTTCGGCCCCAACTGCCTTGCACTCCATGGAGATTTTGGTGAGTTTTATTTCCTTTTTCTTAGCAAGACCTTATAATGGTAATCTCATGCCACCTAAGGAAACCTTTATCACTTTCATGACTGCTCAAACCGAGTAGAATAAAACCTTTTCCATTGTCTTATAGTCTGATGATACTTTCCTTGGTCAAATGACCAGGAAAAGGCCGGACTAACAAATCTCTACTATTAAACAGGGATATGTCGTGGTGGAGGTGATGGTTCAACCATCAGAGCATCTCTAACAGATCCCGTAAAGCACCACCTGTAAAAGAAATAATACACAAGCCACCTTAAAATGAATTTATTGTGATTTTTTCAAAACTATTCATGAATTTTATAGGTTTTGTCCCAACTGCCTTGCACTCCATGGAGATTTTTGTGAGTTTTCTTTCCTTTTTCTTATCAAGACCTTATAATGGTAATCTCGTGCAACCTAAGGAAACCCTTATCACTATCATGACTGCTGAAACTGAGTAGAATAAAACCTTTACCATTGTCTTATAGTCTCATGATACTTTCCTTGGTCAAATGACCAGGAAAACGGTTGGACTAACAAATCTCTACTATTAAATAGGGATATGTCGTGGTGGTGGTGATGGTTCAACCATCGGAGCATCTCTAGCAGGTCCCGTAAAGCACCACCTGTAAACAAATAGTACACATGCGACATTAAAATGAATGTATGGTGATTTTTTCAAAACTATTCATGAATTTCATAGCTTTCGTTCCAACTGCCTTGCACTCCATGGAGATATTGGTGAGTTTTACTTCCTTTTTCTTATCAAGAACTTATAATGGTAATCTCATGCCACCTAAGGAAATCCTTATCACTTTCATGACTGCTCAAACCGAGTAGAATGAAACCTTTACCATTGTCTTATAGTCTCATGATTCTTTCCTCGGTCAAATGACCAGGAAAATGGTCGGACTTACAAATCTCTACTATTAAACATGGATATGTCATGGTGGTGGTGAGTGTTCAACCATCAGAGCATCTCTAGCAGATCCCGTAAAGCACCACCTGTACAAAATATAGTACACATGCCGCCTTAAAATGAATTTATGGTGATTTTTTCAAAACTATTCATGAGTTTCATAGGTTTCGTCCCAACTGCCTTGCACTCCATGGAGATTTTGGTGAGTTTTATTTCCTTTTTCTTAGCAAGAACTTATAATGGTAATCTCATGCCACCTAAGGAAACCCTTATCACTTACATGACTGCTCAGACCGAGTAGAATAAAACCTTTACCATTGTCTTATAGTCTCATGATACTTTCCTTGGTCAAATGACCAGGAAAATGGTCGGACTAACAAATCTATACTATTAAACACGGATATGTCATGGTGGTAGTGATGGTTCAACCATCGGAGCATCTCTAGCAGATCCCGTAAAGCACCACCTGTAAAAAAAATAGCACACATGCCACCTTAAAATGAATTTATGGTGATTTTTTAAAATTATTCACGAATTCCGTAGGTTTCGTCCCCAACCGCCTTTGCACTCCATGGAGATTTTAGTGAGTTTTATTTCCTTTTTCTTAGCAAGACCTTATAATGGTAATCTCATGCCACCTAAGGAAACCGTTATCACTTTCATGACTGCTCAAACCGAGTAGAATAAAACCTTTTCCATTGTCTTATAGTCTCATGATACTTTCGTTGGTCAAATGACCAGAAAACGGCCGACTAACAAATCTCTACTATTAAAGAGGGATATGTCATGGTGGAGGTGATGGTTCAACCATCAGAGCATCTCTAACAGATCCCGTAAAGCACCACCTGTAAAATAAATAGTACACAAGCCACCTTAAAATGAATTTATTGTGATTTTTTCAAAACTATTCATGAATTTTATAGGTTTTGTCCCAACTGCCTTGCACTCCATGGAGATTTTTGTGATTTTTCTTTCCTTTTCTTAGCAAGACCTTATAATGGTAATCTCGTGCAACCTAAGGAAACCCTTATCACTATCATGACTGCTGAAACTGAGTAGAATAAAACCTTTACCATTGTCTTATAGTCTCATGATACTTTCCCTGGTCAAATGACCAGGAAAACGGTTGGACTAACAAATCTCTACTATTAAATAGGGATATGTCGTGGTGGTGGTGATGGTTCAACCATCAAAGCATCTCTAGCAGATACCGTAATACACCACCTGTAAAAAAAAATAGTACACATGCCACCTTAAAATGAATTTATGGTGATTTTTTCAAAACTATTCATGAATTTCATAGGTTTCGTCCCAACTGCCTTGCACTCCATGGAGATTTTTGTTAGTTTTATTTCCTTTATCTTAGCAAGACCTTATAATGGTAATCTCATGCCAACAAAGGAAACCCTTATCACTTACATCACTGCTCAAACCGAGTAGAATAAAACTTTACCATTGTCTTATAGTCTCATGATACTTTCCTTGGTCAAATGACTAGGAAAATGGTCGGACTAACAAATCTCTACTATTAAACACGGATATGTCATGGTGGTGGTGATGGTTTAACCATCGGAGCATCTCTAGCAGATCCCGTAAAGCACCACCTGTAAAAAAAATAGCACACATGCCACCTTAAAATGAATTTATGGTGATTTTTTTAAAATTATTCACGAATTCTGTAGGTTTCGTCCCAACTGCCTTGCACTCCATGGAGATTTTGGTGAGTTTTATTTCCTTTTTCTTAGCAAGACCTTATAATGGTAATCTCATGCCACCTAAGGAAACCGTTATCACTTTCATGACTGCTCAAACCGAGTAGAATAAAACCTTTTCCATTGTCTTATAGTCTCATGATACTTTCCTTGGTCAAATGACCAGGAAAACGGCCGGACTAACAAATCTCTACTATTAAACAGGGATATGTCATGGTGGAGGTGATGGTTCAACCATCAGAGCATCTCTAACAGATCCCGTAAAGCACCACCTGTAAAAGAAATAGTACACAAGCCACCTTAAAATGAATTTATTGTGATTTTTTCAAAACTATTCATGAATTTTATAGGTTTTGTCCCAACTGCCTTGCACTCCATGGAGATTTTTGTGAGTTTTCTTTCCTTTTTCTTAGCAAGACCTTATAATGGTAATCTCGTGCAACCTAAGGAAACCCTTATCACTATCATGACTACTGAAACTGAGTAGAATAAAACCTTTACCATTGTCTTATAGTCTCATGATACTTTCCCTGGTCAAATGACCAGGAAAACGGTTGGACTAACAAATCTCTACTATTAAATAGGGATATGTCGTGGTGGTGGTGAAGGTTCAACCATCGGAGCATCTCTAGCAGGTCCCGTAAAGCACCACCTGTAAACAAATAGTACACATGCGACATTAAAATGAATGTATGGTGATTTTTTCAAAACTATTCATGAATTTCATAGCTTTCGTTCCAACTGCCTTGCACTCCATGGAGATTTTGGTGAGTTTTACTTCCTTTTTCTTATCAAGAACTTATAATGGTAATCTCATGCCACCTAAGGAAATCCTTATCACTTTCATGACTGCTCAAACCGATTAGAATGAAACCTTTACCATTGTCTTATAGTCTCATGATTCTTTCCTCCGTCAAATGACCAGGAAAATGGTCGGACTAACAAATCTCTACTATTAAACATGGATATGTCATGGTGGTGGTGAGTGTTCAACCATCAGAGCATCTCTAGCAGATCCCGTAGCACCACCTGTAAAAAATATAGTACACATGCCACCTTAAAATGAATTTATGGTGATTTTTTCAAAACTATTCATGAGTTTCATAGGTTTCGTCCCCAACTGCCTTGCACTCCACAGCGATTTTGGTGAGTTTTATTTCCTTTTCTTAGCAAGAACTTATAATGGTAATCTCATGCCACCTAAGGAAATCCACATCACTTTCATGACTGCTCAAACCGAGTAGAATAAAATCATTACCATTGTCTTATAGTCTCGTGATACTTTCCTTGGTCCAATGACCAGGAAAATGGTCGGACTAACAAATCTCTACTATTAAACAGGGATACGTCAGGTGGTGGTGATGGTTCAACCATCAAAGCATCTCTAGCAGATCCCGTAATGCACCACCTGTAAAAATTAGTACACATGCCACCTTAAAATGAATTTATGGTGATTTTTCAAAACTAATCATGAATTTCATAGGTTTCGTCCCAACTGCCTTGCACTCCATGGAGATTTTTGTGAGTTTTATTTCCTTTATCTTAGCAAGACCTTATAATGATAATCTCATGCCAACAAAGGAAACCCTTATCACTTACATGACTGCTCAGACCGAGTAGAATAAAACCTTTACCATTGTCTTATAGTCTCATGATACTTTCCTTGGTCAAATGACCAGGAAAATGGTCGGACTAACAAATCTCTACTATTAAACACGGATATGTCATGGTGGTAGTGATGGTTCAACCATCGGAGCATCTCTAGCAGATCCCGTAAAGCACCACCTGTAAAAAAAATAGCACACATGCCACCTTAAAATGAATTTATGGTGATTTTTTTAAAATTATTCACGAATTCCGTAGGTTTCGTCCCAACTGCCTTGCACTCCATGGAGATTTTAGTGAGTTTTATTTCCTTTTTCTTAGCAAGACCTTATAATGGTAATCTCATGCCACCTAAGGAAACCGTTATCACTTTCATGACTGCTCAAACCGAGTAGAATAAAACCTTTTCCATTGTCTTATAGTCTCATGATACTTTCGTTGGTCAAATGACCAGGAAAACGGCCGGACTAACAAATCTCTACTATTAAAGAGGGATATGTCATGGTGGAGGTGATGGTTCAACCATCAGAGCATCTCTAACAGATCCCGTAAAGCACCACCTGTAAAAGAAATAGTACACAAGCCACCTTAAAATGAATTTATTGTGATTTTTCAAAACTATTCATGAATTTTATAGGTTTTGTCCCAACTGCCTTGCACTCCATGGAGATTTTTGTGATTTTTCTTTCCTTTTTCTTAGCAAGACCTTATAATGGTAATCTCGTGCAACCTAAGGAAACCCTTATCACTATCATGACTGCTGAAACCGAGTAGAATAAAACCTTTACCATTGTCTTATAGTCTCATGATACTTTCCTGGTCAAATGACCAGAAAACGGTTGGACTAACAAATCTCTACTATTACATAGGGATATGTCGTGGTGGTGGTGATGGTTCAACCATCAAAGCATCTCTAGCAGAATACCGTAATACACCACCGTAAAAAAAATAGTACACATGCCACCTTAAAATGAATTTATGGTGATTTTTCAAAACTATTCATGAATTTCATAGGTTTAAATCCCAACCGCCTTGCACTCCATGGAGATTTTTGTTAGTTTTATTTCCTTTATCTTAGCAAGACCTTATAATGGTAATCTCATGCCAACAAAGGAAACCCTTATCACTTACATCACTTTGCTCAAACCGAGTAGAATAAAACTTTACCATTGTCTTATAGTCTCGTGATACTTTCCTTGGTCAAATGACCAGGAAAATGGTCGGACTAACAAATCTCTACTATTAAACACGGATATGTCATGGTGGTGGTGATGGTTTAACCATCGAGCATCTCTAGCAGATCCCGTAAAAGCACCCACAAAAAAAAATAGCACACATGCCACCTTAAAATGAATTTATGGTGATTTTTTAAAATTATTCACGAATTCTGTAGGTTTCGTCCCAACTGCCTTGCACTCCATGGAGATTTTGGTGAGTTTTATTTCCTTTTCTTAGCAAGACCTTATAATGGTAATCTCATGCCACCTAAGGAAACCTTTATCACTTTCATGACTGCTCAAACCGAGTAGAATAAAACCTTTTCCATTGTCTTATAGTCTGATGATACTTTCCTTGGTCAAATGACCAGGAAAAGGCCGGACTAACAAATCTCTACTATTAAACAGGGATATGTCGTGGTGGAGGTGATGGTTCAACCATCAGAGCATCTCTAACAGATCCCGTAAAGCACCACCGTAAAAAGAAATAATACACAAGCCACCTTAAAATGAATTTATTGTGATTTTTTCAAAACTATTCATGAATTTTATAGGTTTTGTCCCAACTGCCTTGCACTCCATGGAGATTTTTGTGAGTTTTCTTTCCTTTTTCTTATCAAGACCTTATAATGGTAATCTCGTGCAACCTAAGGAAACCCTTATCACTATCATGATGCTGAAACCGAGTAGAATAAAACCTTTACCATTGTCTTATAGTCTCATGATACTTTCCTTGGTCAAATGACCAGAAAAGCAGTTGGACTAACAAATCTCTACTATTAAATAGGGATATGTCGTGGTGGTGGTGATGGTTCAACCATCGGAGCATCTCTAGCAGGTCCCGTAAAGCACCAATTGTAAACAAATAGTACACATGCGACATTAAAATGAATGTATGGTGATTTTTTCAAAACTATTCATGAATTTCATAGCTTTCGTTCCAACTGCCTTGCACTCCATGGAGATATTGGTGAGTTTTACTTCCTTTTTCTTATCAAGAACTTATAATGGTAATCTCATGCCACCTAAGGAAATCCTTATCACTTTCATGACTGCTCAAACCGAGTAGAATGAAACCTTTACCATTGTCTTATAGTCTCATGATTCTTTCCTCGGTCAAATGACCAGGAAAATGGTCGGACTTACAAATCTCTACTATTAAACATGGATATGTCATGGTGGTGGTGAGTGTTCAACCATCAGAGCATCTCTAGCAGATCCCGTAAAGCACCACCTGTAAAAAAAATAGTACACATGCCACCTTAAAATGAATTTATGGTGATTTTTTCAAAACTATTCATGAGTTTCATAGGTTTCGTCCCCAACCGCCTTTGCACTCCATGGAGATTTTGGTGAGTTTTATTTCCTTTTCTTAGCAAGAACTTATAATGGTAATCTCATGCCACCTAAGGAAATCCTTATCACTTTCATGACTGCTCAAACCGAGTAGAATAAAACCTTTACCATTGTCTTATAGTCTCATGATACTTTCCTTGGTCAAATGACCAGGAAAACGGTCGGACTAACAAATCTCTACTATTCAACAGGGATATGTCGTGGTGGTGTCGATGGTTCAACCATCAAAGCATCTCTAGCAGATCCCGTAATGCACCACCTGTAAAAAAAATAGTACACATGCCACCTTAAAATGAAGTTATGGTGATTTTTTCAAAACTATTAATGAATTTCATAGGTTTCGTCCCAACTGCCTTGCACTCCATGGAGATTTTTGTGAGTTTTATTTCCTTTATCTTAGCAAGACCTTATAATGGTAATCTCATGCCACCTAAGGAAACCCTTATCACTTACATTACTGCTCAAACCGAGTAGAATAAAACCTTTACCATTGTCTTATAGTCTCATGATACTTTCCTTGGTCAAATGACCAGGAAATTGGTCGGACTAACAAATCTCTACTATTAAACAGGGATATGTCGTGGTGGAGGTGATGGTTCAACCATCAGAGCATCTCTAACAGATCCCGTAAAGCACCACCTGTAAAAGAAATAGTACACAAGCCACCTTAAAATGAATTTATTGTGATTTTTTCAAAACTATTCATGAATTTTATAGGTTTTGTCCCAACTGCCTTGCACTCCATGGAGATTTTTGTGAGTTTTCTTTCCTTTTTCTTAGAAAGACCTTATAATGGTAATCTCGTGCAACCTAAGGAACTTATCACTATCATGACTGCTGAAACTGAGTAGAATAAAACCTTTACCATTGTCTTATAGTCTCATGATACTTTCCTTGGTCAAATGACCAGGAAAACGGTTGGACTAACAAATCTCTACTATTAAATAGGGATATGTCGTGGTGGTGGTGATGGTTCAACCATCGGAGCATCTCTAGCAGGTCCCGTAAAGCACCACCTGTAAACAAATAGTACACATGCGACATTAAAATGAATGTGTGGTGATTTTTTCAAATCTATTCATGAATTTCATAGCTTTCGTTCCAACTGCCTTGCACTCCATGGAGATTTTGGTGAGTTTTACTTCCTTTTTCTTATCAAGAACTTATAATGGTAATCTCATGCCACCTAAGGAAATCCTTATCACTTTCATGACTGCTCAAACCGAGTAGAATGAAACCTTTTACCATTGTCTTATAGTCTCATGATTCTTTCCTCGGTCAAATGACCAGGAAAATGGTCGGACTAACAAATCTCTACTATTAAACAGGGATATGTCATGGTGGTGGTGAGTGTTCAACCATCAGAGCATCTCTAGCAGATCCCGTAAAGCACCACTGTAAAAAAATAGTACACATGCCACCTTAAAATGAATTTATGGTGATTTTTTCAAAACTATTCATGAGTTTCATAGGTTTCATTCCCAACTGCCTTGCACTCCATGGAGATTTTGGTGAGTTTTATTTCCTTTTTCTTAGCAAGAACTTATAATGGTAATCTCATGCCACCTAAGGAAATCCTTATCACTTTCATGACTGCTCAAACCGAGTAGAATAAAACCTTTACCATTGTCTTATAGTCTCATGATACTTTCCTTGGTCAAATGACCAGGAAAACGGTCGGACTAACAAATCTCTACTATTCAACAGGGATATGTCGTGGTGGTGGTGATGCTTCAACCATCAGAGCATCTCTAGCAGATACCATAAAGCACCACATGTAAAACAAATAGTACACATGCCACCTTAAAATGAATTTATGGTGATTTTTTTCAAAACTATTCATGAATTTCATAGGTTTCGTCCCAACTGCCTTGCACTCCATGGAGATTTTGGTGAGTTTTATTTCCTTTTTCTTAGCAAGACCTTATAATGGTAATCTCATGCCACCTAAGGAAACCCTTATCACTTTCATGACTGCTCAAACCGAGTAGAATAAAACCTTTACGATTGTCTTATAGTCTCATGTAACATCCCAAATTTCCTATTTGGAATGTTTTACAATTATAGCTAAGCATCCTATGCATCCTGTTTGAATTTGATTGCCATTTGAAGTTTCAGAGCAAGTTGAGATTTGAATTTGAATTTCAAACTTTGGCATGTGGGAAACAATTCAAAAACTAAGCCTGATAAATACTTGATCAAAAGTATGAGAGGAGCAAACATGACACTCCAAAAATATCAGAGGAAACAATGCCAAAAGATTTGGAATTCAAATCTGAATTTTATTTGAATTTGAAAAAAATAGATTTTTATGAAGTTTGGATTTTTACTTTGGAAAAATGTTCAAATGAAAGGGAATATTCCCCTGATCATTTTGGTATATATATACCCTATATAAAATATTTATAGATAAGGTTTTATTTTTGTTTTTGTTTTAATGAAAAAAATAAAGAAAAAAAAACCCCAGGGTATGACAGCCACCCCAGCCCAGCCAGCGCCGCCTCACCCCTCAGCCCATTAACCGAGCCGGCCTAACTGGCCAACCCAGCCAGCTCAGCCCGGCTCACCCCGCGCCCCCCTACTGAAACCCCGAGGCTTGGTCGACCGCCGAACCCTCCCCTCTCTCTCTCATCGACCCGCGGGCCCGCCCGTCTTCCTTCCCCTCGCCCACGCCACGAGCTCGCTGGAGATCCATCGGATCCTCAAGGATCCGGATCCCGACAGCCCCGATGCCCTTCCGAAGCATCCTCGAGGCCCGGCTATAAAAGCGAGCCCTCCGCACCCCATTCCCCTAGCCTCGCGGACCCCTCTCCTCTCCCTCCCGAGCTCACCGAGCACGAACCCTCCCGCCGCCAAAGTCGCCACGACGCCACCACAGTCCACCCGACCTCCCCAACACCACCGAACCACCTCGACCCGTCAGGCGTCTTCCCGACGACTACTGGCTCGCCGACGCCCAGACGCCTCGGAGCACTCTCGCCGCCGCCGCCGCCGTCGCCGGAGTCCGGTGAGTCCCCGGCAGCACCCTCCCCCGTCCGATCGTAGATCGATGGCCTAGATTAGAAGCCCCCGAAGGGGTAGGTTTTAGTTAGAAAACCGGCCGGCCCGATCGGTTTATTATTTAGTTTAGGTTTATTTTATTAGGCCGGTTCGTTAGTTTAAACCCTAGGCCCGTTTAGACTAAACTACGCCTAGTGCATGATATAGGCCCATTGGGCTTTTTCTTTTTATTTTGATTTTCTGTTTTAGCGAATAGTTTCAATTTTCAAAAATGTATATCTTTTATTCTGTTTAATATTTTTGAGTGATTCTTTTTTTGTTGGATTGCAAATTTTATGTAGTTTCTGAAAAATATATATATAGCTATGTTAAATATAAGTAAAAATGCTTTAATATTGTTTTAGTCAGAATAGCAAATATGCTATAACTTTAGTTAGAAAAATTATTTTTGCATGATTCTTTTTGTCACCACTTTATTTTGACATTGCCAAACCCTAGAAATTAATTTGAGTATTTTAGGATTAATAAATAATTAATTTTAGACAGAATCCTATTAATCCTAATTAATTGACTAGTTCCTGTTTTCCTAATTAATTAATTAGTAAATTAATTTATTTTTAACTTGTGATTAGCTATTCTAGGTTAGTTTCTGTCACTCCATTAGATGAACTTTTATTCATAATTAATAAAAGTTTTAAATTATTTTCCTTAATAGAAATTGGATTAGGCCTAAAATGAGTTTTATAATAGCTATTTAATTAATTCTTTTTGCTCCTAGTTGCTTAGTTAATCCTTTTCTGTTAAGTTAACCTAAAACCATGATTAGGTTATTTTAAGGAATTTTTGTTATATAAAAACTATTTTTGCTATTGTTTGGAGTAGGGAAAAACTTTGAATTGGTTTCTTTGAGTTTTTCTTTTGGATTTGGTTTTGATTGTTTTGTTGTGCTATGTTACCATTGTTATCTTGTGTGATCCTCTTGCTTTATGCTTATTGTGTTATTGTTTGTCTCGGTAGAGTTTCCGGAGTGCGAAGCCTGCTACTACGACTCTTTAGCTTACGAGGATCATCAGCAAGGCAAGTTTTGATCATGTTATTTCTATACCTATGTTTTTGTGCATTAGTAGTTGTCACCACCCCACCATTGCATGCAGTAGTGAAATTTTGAAGTCATGAAACTTGAGTAGTATCATGTGGTAGGATGAACCAATCCCTTGTTACCATGACCGGGGACGTAGTAGTTATTTTGCTATGCTCAGAGACGGGATTTGGGATGAGTGAAATTCATAAGCAAGATGTGAGAGTCAATGATGATGACAACCCATGGACTACAATGATCAAGATGGACTTGGAAAATCACTACTTGGGTGGAGGACGGTTGGCGGGCACCTGGAGCACCCGGTGGTGGCCGGGATGCATGGAGAAGCGCCATGACATCCTGGAAAGCTTCACCCAGCCACGAAGAGAAGGATGGATGCCCCATGACCGAAGCTTACCTGTGCAGCCGCAAGCCATTATGGGCTCTGGCTGGGTTGACCCTAGTAGTGACTGGCTGGGCGGTACTACGAGAAGTAGACGAACGGTAGGATTGGATGGGTACTGCAGCGGTGGCGGAAGAACTCTTTGGAAGACCCTGTTTCATTCGTCCCGTCTTCAAACACCATGAAGTGCGAAGACTTTAAAGGAGGGAATGATTCTTGCGGGGAAAGTGCGCAAACCTCTGCAGAGGGTTATAACCTAATCGATTAGCCGTGTCCCCGGTTACGGACATTTGAGCCTCTGGACCTTGGAAGTATTCGGATATCTCAACACTAAAACTAATGAATTAATTATGAGGGTTTATGACTTAATAATAATTTGGGAACGAGATACTGGTTGGCGGAACCATCTCAATAACTACCAACAATTTGTAGTAATTTGCAAATAAGTCCACTGTAGTAGGATAAAATTGGCTTTATAAAATGATGAAACTTAGAGCTCCACAGCCAAAAATGCATATAGTGTTAGTAACTTTATTATTGTTATTCTTCATGTCTTGCCAGCTTATTCCAAAAGCTGACCTACATGGCTGCAACGTATTATGTTGCAAGTAGATATATTCGATCAGGGAGTGAGGCTACGCTGGCGCTTGGCGATTGCCCTTTGAGTCGGATGGACTCGCTTATCTTCGACGCTTCCGCAGCATTTTAGTTTATTTCTCATGAGTTGGCCTTGAGCGAATTTATTCCCTTGTAATAAAGACTCTATATGAGAATCGATTAATGATATTCAGGTGTGATTGAACTTTGATTACTTTATCGATGTCTTGTGAGTACCAAAGCATGATCTTGGGATGAAATGGAACCACGTAGATTTGACCGATTTTGGGTCAGGTCGCCACAGAGATGGTATCGAGCACTGTTGACCGTAGGATCGTAACCCCTAGGATCGGAAAGCCATAAGCAGAGACCATTTACTTTGAACCCCTTTTTCATTCTATAATTCTTCCTTGTTCTATTCTGACTCTTCTCCCCTTTGCAACATTCTAGATGGCCGTCGAGTTCACCCCAGTTTTGCTACCGGAGTTCTGCCAGCCCGATGAGACGATGCCCTTTGGAAGAAAGCTGGTCCAGATGGTGAAGCTGCTGAAGATTGCTCTGCCCTCGATCACTGGGAAACCCACTAATGCACTTCCGACGGACACCCGCTACAGGATTGAGGTGCATATCCCAGGGAGGACCTTTGGAGGACACACGGAGCCTATCAACTTTGAGTTCTCCGAGTTCAAGCTGGATCATCGGAAGGGACGTGGCGATCTATCGAGCACTTGGACATCTCCGAGGAGAATCTGAGGCGAGCTCGATCACTCAGACCTCGCCATGGTTTCTCGCAGGGCAAGGAATGGAGATATCATTCGTACCATCGAGGGCGATTCCACCCTCTCTTACATCCGGGACTTGGAGTGTCTTCTCGTGAAACGGGAGATTCGGGCTCGCCGTAACTTCAAGACACACCGGAGGCTTTATTCCGTGAACTGGAGGCTGGAGGAGAAGGCACGCGCAGACTTCCTTGGCCATGAGGAAGAAATCACGGACTTCATGGAGATAGTCGACGACCTGAAGATGAAGCTTGCCGCGATAGAGGAAAAAGATGGACTTGGGAGAGGACCTTTACCCGAGTGGAGATGAAGCACCCTCGTGAGCAACGATCAGGATTTTGAAGGGAGTACCATGAAGGAAACCCCAAGAGGAGGCGCCAGCGATGAAGACTTTTTAGTCGACCACCATGTTATCTTTTACTTTTTAAATCGATCAGTTAGGCCGATGTTTCTCCTTCGATTAGTCATGAGCTTTTGTAATCGAGTTTGAACCATGTTTGAGTGGAATGAATAAATGATTGGTGTGTTATATGATTGTGCATTCATATGGGTAGTGTTATTTTTCATAGACCATTGTTCTATTCTAATCTTCTCACCCACTCCAAAAACACCAGATGCCTCCGAGACGTGACACTGGTTTCCCGCGGAGCTCACCTACTGCTCCAAAGGCAGAATGCACTGATGCAGCTCTGATTCAGAATCGAACAACACCGCCAACAATCCACCGCCACCACCACCACCCACCGTGGACAACTTGACTCGATTTACGAGGTTGAATCCGCCGGTGTTCTCTAGTAGCACCGAGCCGATTGTGGCTGATGATTGGCTCCATAAGATTGGAAGAGAGCTAGTCACCGTTGGATGCACCGATCTTTGAGAAGGTGCGCTTTGCAGCGCATCAACTGGATGGACCTGCAGCTTCTTGGTGGGAGAATTACACCGCCACTTTTCCCATGGGTGGCATCACTTGGGATCAATTCCAGCAGGCCTTCAGACCGCTTTGCTCATGTCTCGGCTGGAGCCATGAGTGCGAAGAAGCGTGAGTTCCGCAACTTACGCCAGGGAACCGTCTTGTGGCACGATGCGTGGATGAATTCAGCAAGCTTGCTCGCTATGCCCACGATGGCGTGGCCACAGATGCCGCCAAGCAGAGACGTTCCTTGAGGGACTCAATGATGAACTGAGCATGCAGCTTATTGTGGCTACCTTCAACAACTACCAGGAGCTGGTAGACAAGGCCACCATTCTTGAAGGCAAGCAGCAGCAGATAGAAAGCCGCAAGCGGAAGTACAGCCAGGGGAAGCACAACTCGGGAGCTCAGCAGAAGCCCCGCTATGCACCGTACTCAGGAGGGCACACCCATCATAACCATGGAGTTCATAACCATGGTGGAAATGGAAACAACCGCAGCCAGGACAACAAGGCAGGCCATGGCAATGGCAATGGCAATGGTAATGGCAATCAGCACCGTTCTGCCCCGGCTCCGAAGGATCTGAGCCACATCACCTGCTTCAAGTGCCAGAAGACAGGGCACTACGCCACCGACTACCCGGAGGCCAAGCGAGAGAACGGGAATGGCAATGGAGGCTCGGCGAAGAAGCCCAATCCCTTCCCTCGTGCTCAAGTGAACCATATCGGCGTGGAGGACGTCTATGATCAGCCGGAGACATTGTGGTTGGTAAGTTTTTATTGAATTCACGTTCAGTTTTGGTTCTCTTTGATTACGGTGCAACGCATTCATTCATATCAAGGGTAGTTGTGGATAAGTACGGATTACGCACTAGAACCCTTAGAAGCCCCCTCGCGTCGGTTCAGCGGGAGGAGAAATGATGGCAGGTTTAAGGCATCACGCAAACCTCAACATCGGGAACCACAAATTTCCCGTAGAACTCATAGTGTTGGAAACTCAGACCTTGGATGTAATCCTAGGCATGGATTGGTTGTCAAAGTATGAAGGGAACATTGACTCGTGCCAAGAAGTCTATTACGCTCACCACCGGAGCAGTAAGAGGATCAAGTATGTGGCCCGGCACGCCGGATGAAGAATCAGTGCATTCCCTCACGGGAGTTGTTCAGAGGAAGTGCGATGGTGCAAGATTTTCCCGATGTGTTCCCGGAGGAATTACCAGGAATGCCACCGGACAGAGACATTGAGTTTCTGATTGAGTTATTGCCCGGCACAGCCCCAATATCTAAGAGACCTTATCGGATGCCACCGAATGAGTTGAAAGAGATCAAGGATCAAATAAATGAGTTATTGGAGAAAGGATATATTCGTCCAAGCTCATCACCTTGGGAGCCCCAGTTCTTTTGGTAGAGAAGAAGGATGGAAGCTTGAGGATGGTTGTGGATTATCGTGCATTGAACGAAGTAACCATCAAGAACAAGTACCCTCTGCCGATGATCAATGACTTGTTTGATCAGCTTGTTGGAGCCAAGGTATTCTCTAAGATCGATCTTCGATCGTGGTATCATCGATTGAAAATTCGTGAAAAGGATATACCCAAAACAGCATTCACCACGTGTATGGTTTATATGAGTATACCGTCATGTCATTTGGATTGACTAATGCTCCTGCATACTTCATGAATTTGATGAACAAGGTGTTCATGGAGTATTTGGACAAGTTTGTCGTGGTGTTCATCGATGATATATTGATTTTCTCCAAGAGCGAGGAAGAGCATAAGGAACATTTGCGTCTAGTTCTGGAGAAACTTCGAGAACATCACCGTATGCCAAATTCAGCAAATGTGAATTTTGGTTGAAGGAAGTTGGATTCCTCGGACATGTTATTTCAGGAGAAGGAATAGCAGTTGATCCCGCCAAGGTTGAATCGATCACCGATTGGCGGTCACCCACCTCGATCAAGGAGATCCGCAGTTTTCTCGGACTCGCAGGATATTATCGGAGGTTCATTGAGAACTTCTCGAAGATTGCCAAGCCCATGACTGAGCTGTTGAAGAAGGAAGCCAAGTATGTTTGGACCGAGGAATGTGAAGCCAGTTTTCAGGAATTGAAGAAACGGTTGGTCACAGCTCCAGTGTTGATATTGCCGGACATACATAAGGAATACCAGGTCTATTGTGACGCTTCTCGTCAAGGACTCGGAGGAGTATTGATGCAGGAAGGCAAGGTTGTAGCTTATGCCTCCAGACAGCTACAGACCTCATGAGATGAATTATGCCACGCATGATTTGGAGTTAGCAGTAGTGCATGCACTCAAGACACGAGACATTTCCTCATTGGAAATCGTTGTGATGTCTATACAGATCACAAGAGTTTGAAATATATCTTCACGCAGAAGGAATTGAACCTCAGGCAAAGGAGATGGCTAGAGTTGATAAAGGACTACGACATGAGATTGCATTACCACCCCGGTAAAGCCAATGTTGTTGCAGATGCTTTGAGCCGTAAGAGTTATGTGAACACTCTTACAGCAGGAGGATTACCCCAGGAGTTAGTCGATGACCTCAGAGATCTCCGACTGGAGATAGTTCCGAAAGGATTTGTTGCAACCCTGGAAGTTCAGTCCACCTTGACCGAAAGGATTCGTGAAGCCCAGAAGTCGGACAAGGAAATCGATGAGATTAAGCAAAAGATGGAGGAAGGAAAAGCTAAAGGATTCCGTAAGGATGAACATGGATCTATATGGTTTGATGATCGTATTTATGTGGCCAATGATCCCGAGCTCAGGAAGCTAATTCTTGGGAGGCTCATGATTCACCGTACTCGATTCACCCCGGCAACACCAAGATGTACCTGGATTTGAAGCAAAGTTTCTGGTGGACAGGTATGAAGAAGGACATTGCCGAGTACGTAGCAGTATGTGATGTTTGTCAACGTGTGAAGGCAGAACATCAGAAGCCAGCAGGGTTACTTCAACCTTTGCCGATTCCCGATTGGAAATGGGAGAAACTTGGTATGGATTTCATCACAGGATTACCCAGGACCCGTTCAGGTTATGATTCTATCTGGGTAGTAGTTGATCGTTTGACTAAGGTAGCTCACTTCATTCCCGTGAAGACTACCTATACGGTGCCAAGTTGGCCAAGATATACATGACCAGGATCGTATATGCGCATGGGGTTCCGAGGAAAATCGTGTCGGATAGAGGAACGCAGTTTACCTCAAAGTTTTGGAAGCGATTGCATGAAACTTTGGGCACGAGGCTGGAATTCAAGACAGCTTTTCATCCGCAGACGGATGGACGGACCGAGAGAGTCAACCAGATTACGGAGGACATGTTGAGAGCTTGTGTGCTAGACTATGGGTCTAGCTGGGATGATAATTTGCCGTCTGTGAGTTCTCATACAACAACAGTTATCAATCCGGTTTGAAGATGGCCCCTTCAAGCTCTATACGGAAGGAGGTGTAGAACACCATTCTTTGTGGGATAGTGTTGGAGATCGATCACTTTTCGGTTCCGATCTTATCAAGGATTCGAAGAGAAAGTCAAGCTGATTCGAGACCGGCTCAAGATAGCACGATCGCATGACGGAAGAGTTATGCCGATGATGGCGCAAGGAGGTGACTTACGAAGTGGGAGACCGAGCATACCTTCGTGTGTCTCCGCCGTGGAATCAAGAGGTTTGGAGTCAAGGAAAGTTAGCACCCGATTCATTGGCCCCTACAAAATCCTCGAGCGTCGTGGAGAAGTTGCATACAAGTTGGAATTGCGGAAGGATTGTCCGGAGTTCATGATGTCTTTCACGTTTCTCGATTGAAGAAGTGCCATGCCGACATGGCCGATGTTCCGTTGAGAGACACAGTGCCCCTAGAGGCCATACAGCTTGACAGTGATTTAACTTACAAGGAGAAACCCGTCCGTATTCTCGAGACTGCAAGCAGAGTCACCCGCAGCAAGGTCATCAAATTTTGCAAGGTGCTGTGGAGTCACCACACCGAGGAAGAAGCCACCTGGGAACGCGAAGAAGATCTTCGTCGAGACCATCCGCACCTATTTGCTAGCCAACCCGAATCTCGAGGGCGAGATTCATCTTAAGGTGGTAGGTTTGTAACATCCCAAATTTCCTATTTGGAATGTTTTACAATTATAGCTAAGCATCCTATGCATCCTGTTTGAATTTGATTGCCATTTGAAGTTTCAGAGCAAGTTGAGATTTGAATTTGAATTTCAAACTTTGGCATGTGGGAAACAATTCAAAAACTAAGTATGATAAATACTTGATCAAAAGTATGATAGGAGCAAACATGACACTCCAAAAATATCAGAGGAAACAATGCCAAAAGATTTGGAATTCAAATCTGCATTTTTTTGAATTTGAAAAAATAGATTTTATGAATTTTGGATTTTTACTTTGGAAAAATGTTCAAATGAAAGGGAATATTCCCCTGATCATTTTGGTATATATATACCCTATATAAAATATTTATAGATAAGGTTTTATTTTTGTTTTTGTTTTAATTTAAAAAATAAAGAAAAAAAAACCCCAGGGGCGCCGACCAGCCACCCAGGCCCAGGCCAGCGCCGCCTCACCTCAGGCCCATTAACCAGCCCGTGGCCAACCCGAGCAACCCGGCTCGGCCCAGCTCACCCGCCCCCACCTCGCTGAAACCCCGGCTTGATCGACCTTGAACCCTCCCCCTCTCTCTCTCACTGACCCGCGGGCCCCGCCCCGTCTTCCTTCCCCCTCGCCCACGCCACGAGCTCGCCGGAGATCCACCGGATCCCGAAGGATCCGGGATCCCCGACAGCCCCGATGCCCTTCCGAAGCATCCCCGAGGCCCGGCTATAAAAGCGAGCCCTCCGCACCCCATTCCCCCTAGCCTCGCGGACCCCTCTCCCTCTCCTCCCGAGCTCACCGAGCACCGAACCCTCCCGCCGCCAAAGTCGCCCGACGCCACCACAGTCCACCCGACCCTCCCCAACACCACGAACCACCTCGACCCGTGCGCGTCTTCCCGACGACTTCATGAAGCTTCGCCCGGCCAGACGCCTCGGAGCACTCTCGCCGCCCGCTGCCCGTCGCTGAGTCCGGTGAGTCCCCGTGACACCCTCCCCGTCCGATCGTAGATCGATGGCCTAGATTAGAAGCCCCCGAAGGGGTAGGTTTTAGTTAGAAAACCGGCCGGCCCGATCGGTTTATTATTTAGTTTAGGTTTATTTTATTAGGCCGGTTCGTTAGTTTAAATCCTAGGCCCGTTTAGACTAAACTACGCCTCGTGCACAGTATAGGCCCATTGGGCTTTTTCTTTTATTTTGATTTTCTGTTTTAGCGAATAGTTTCAATTTTCAAAAATGTATATCGTTTATTCTGTTTAATATTTTGAGTGATTCTTTTTTTGTTGGATTGCAAATTTTATGTAGTTTCTGAAAAATATATATATAGCTATGTTAAAAATAATAAAAAATGCTTTAATATTGTTTTAGTCAGAATAGAAAATATGCTATAACTTTAGTTAGAAAAATTATTTTTGCATGATTCTTTTTGTCACCACTTTATTTTGACATTGCCAAACCCTAGAAATTAATTTGAGTATTTTAGGATTAATAAATAATTAATTTTAGACAGAATCCTATTAATCCTAATTAATTGACTAGTTCCTGTTTTCCTAATTAATTAATTAGTAAATTAATTTATTTTAACTTGTGATTAGCTATTCTAGGTTAGTTTCTATCACTCCATTAGATGAACTTTTATTCATAATTAATAAAAGTTTTAAATTATTTTCCTTAATAGAAATTGGATTAGGCCTAAAATGAGTTTTATAATAGCTATTTAATTAATTCTTTTTGCTCCTAGTTGCTTAGTTAATCCTTTTCTGTTAAGTTAACCTAAAACCATGATTAGGTTATTTTAAGGAATTTTTGTTATATAAAAACTATTTTTGCTATTGTTTGGAGTAGGAAAAAACTTTGAATTGGTTTCTTTGAGTTTTTCTTTTGGATTTGGTTTTGATTGTTTTGTTGTGCTATGTTACCATTGTTATCTTGTGTGATCCTCTTGCTTTATGCTTATTGTGTTATTGTTTGTCTCGGTAGAGTTTCCTGAGATCTAAGCCTGCTACTCTGACTCTTTAGCTTACGAGGATCATCGAAGGCAAGTTTTGATCATGTTATTTCTATACCTATGTTTTTGTGCATTAGTAGTTGTCACCACCCCACCATTGCATGCAGTAGTGAAATTTTGAAGTCATGAAACTTGAGTAGTATCATGTGGTAGGATGAACCAATCCCCTTGTTACCATGACCCCGGGACGTAGTAGTTATTTTGCTATGCTCGTAGACGGGATTTGGGATGAGTGAAATTCATAAGCAAGATGTGAGAGTCAATGATGATGACAACCCATGGACTACAATGATCAAGATGGACTTGAAAATCACTACTTGGGTGGAGGACGGTTGACGGGCACCTGGAGCACCAGTGGTGGCGGGATGCATGGAGAAGCGCCATGACATCCTGCGGAAAGCTTCACCCAGCCACGAAGAGAAGGATGGATGCCCCATGACCGGAAGCTTACTGTGCAGCCGCAAGCCATTATGGGCTCTGGCTGGGTTGACCCTAGTAGTGACGCTGGCTGGGCGGTACTACGAGAAGTAGACGAACGGTAGGATTGGATGGGTACGGCGGTGGCGGAAGAACTCTTTGGAAGACCTGTTTCATTCGTCCCGTCTTCAAACACCATGAAGTGCGAAGACTTTAAAGGAGGAATGATTCTTGCGGGAAAGTCATAAACCTCTGCAGAGGGTTATAACCTAATCGATTAGCCGTGTCCCCGATTCACGGACATTTGAGCCTCTGGACCTTGGAAGTATTCGGATATCTCAACACTAAAACTAATGAATTAATTATGAGGGTTTATGACTTAATAATAATTTGGGAACGAGATCTTGGTTGGCGGAACCATCTCAATAACTACCAACAATTTGTAGTAATTTGCAAATAAGTCCTTTGTAGTAGGATAAAATTGGCTTTACGCAAAATGATGAAACTTAGAGCTCCACAGACCAAAAATGCATATAGTGTTAGTAACTTTATTATTGTTATTCTTCATGTCTTGCCAGCTTATTCCAAAAGCTGACCTACATGGCTGCAACGTATTATGTTGCGAGAGATATATTCGATCGGGAGTGAGGCTACGCTCCGCTTGGCGATTGCCCTTTGGAGTCGGATGGACTCGCTTATCTTCGACGCTTCCGCAGCATTTTAGTTTATTTCTCATGAGTTGGCCTTGAGCCAAATTTATTCCCTTGTAATAAAAGACTCTATATGAGAATCGATTAATGATATTCAGGTGTGATTGAACTTTGATTACTTTATCGATGTCCGTGAGTACCAAAGCATGATCTTGGGATGGCATGCATACGTAGATTTGACCGATTTTGGGTCAGGTCGCTACATCTCATGATTATTTCCTTGGTCAAATGACTAGGAAAACGGTCGGACTAACAAATCTCTATTATTAAACAGGGATATGTCGTGGTGGTGGTGATGGTTCAACCATCAGAGCATCTCTAGCAGATCCCCTAAAGCACCACCGGTAAAAAAATTAGTACACATGCCACCTTAAAATGAATTTATGGTGATTTTTTCAAAACTATTCATGAATTTCATAAGTTTCGTCCCAACTGCCTTGCACTCCATGGAGATTTTGGTGATTTTTATTTCGTTTATCTTAGCAAGACCTTATAATGGTAATCTCATGCCACCTGAGGAAACCCTTATCACTTTCATGACTGCTCAAACCGAGTAGAATAAAACCTTTACCATTGTCTTATAGTCTCATGATACTTTCCTTTGTCAAATGACCAGGAAAACGGTCGGACTAACAAATGACTAGTAGAATGCATGTGCATTTCCACCGGCACTTTAAATTTTGTGTCGTTGCATCTATAAACATAATGCATGTCATATCTCGCATGTATGAAAGAAATTTTTTTCTAATTTTTAGTCCTCTATGGCCATTTTTTGTGGCGCGTGCCAGGTCCCAGTTGTTTTTCTTTCCTGGCTAATGGATTGGGGCAGGAGGTTAGGTTGTATTGCTCCGCACGCGGATCCGTTTTGTTTTACGAACGATCCATTTTAACACACATGATGTTTTGAATTGTTTTTTGGGGTGCTGGTCGGCGACCCATATCAGAAATCAGTTTGTATTTGAGAGAGAGAATGGAAGGGTAGGAGAGGCGAAGGTGGTGGAGGGGGGTCACCACCGTCGGCAAACAACAGCAAGGGGTTAGTTGGAGGTCATGGAGCGCGCGAAGCTTTCGGAGCACAGCCCTAGGAAGGGGGAGCCTAGCTGTCGTGGAGGAGTAGGGGGGAGGAAGGTACTGAGAGGAGGACGGCGGAGATTTTTTGCCTGTACTGCCACCAGCAGCTTTGGGTTCATCACCATGTGTCGCGCGCTTAGATCCCTTGATGCGTGCGGGTTGTTTTTTCATCGTGCTTCACCCTGCCGGCATTTATTTTCTGATTTTTCAACAGCAATGTCCTAGGGAAAGTTTCTCATACATAATCAATGAAAACAACACTGTCAATCTAACTTTTTTTTGCACTGCGGTGCCAGCTGCTAAAGCCAAATACCCGTCCATGTTTTTTCAACATATTTTAAAGCTTGCAGTCTTTTATCTTGCCAGTTTTGTTGAGTTTTTTAGTTTGCTTTCGTTTTTTACTTTTTCAACAACAGAGTTGTGGATTCTTGGGGGCAGGGATCGTCGAGTCGATGATATGAACCCAACTACAACCCTGATAATGGTTCGTCAAACACTGAAAGTTGGTCCGTCAAACACTAAGAGTTGCAATGAGAGCATAGCATCTAGTGATGAAGAATATGTATCCGGGAGGAAGAAGTTATTAGAAGATCCTTTATTTGGTTTTTTAGGAAGGAGGTATCCATCTCTTTCTCTCATGCACTTTCTTTTCTATTTTTTCTGGCCCTATGGTATGCACATCTTTTTCTCTCTTTTTTCTTTCCACTACAAAATTATCTGATATAAACATCTTTTTCATGTCATCTAACAGGCAATCAAATCACTCAAAAGAGATTTTTCAAAATTCTGCAAGAATGTCGACCTTGAAATTAAGGTATTACGCTTTTTTGTCCTCATAAGTGTCTATCTATGTTCTTCATTTGGTCCTTTTTTTCTCTTCACTTTCATTCTTTTTATGTTAGTTGCCCCTCACATTCTACTCATGATTATTGCCTTTCAGCAGAATAAGAGGCAAAAGGTTATGGGGGCAGGGAGGCATGTGTTCAGTGTCTTTTCAGGAAAAAAATACTTTGCAGATATCTTAAAGGGGTCACCTTGCCTGAGCCCACGCCACACCTCGAACCACCTCCCCGGAACATCGTTGAGGAGAACCGACGAGCGTGACAACCGGAAGATGAGGTCCATACAGTCGCATGAGAGAGGCGGGAACCCCCACGCCTCCATGATCTTGTGCACGCAGTCTCAAGTGATGATGTCGAATGCCTTTGCAAAATCCAGCTTGAAGACAAGAGAGGGCACAACTTGTTGGGGAACGTAGTAATTTCAAAAAAAAATCCTACGGACACGCAAGATCATGGTGATGCATAGCAACGAGAGGGGAGAGTAATGTCCACGTACCCTCGTAGACCGTAAGCGGAAGCGTTATGACAACGCGCTTGATGTAGTCGTACGTCTTCACGATCCGACCGATCCAAGTACCGAACGTACGGCACCTCCGAGTTCAGCACACGTTCAGCTCGATGGCGATCCCGGACTCGATCCAGCAAAGTGTCGGGGATGAGTTCCGTCGACACGACGGCGTGGTGGCGATGATGATGTTCTACCGCAGGGCTTCGCCTAAACTCATGACGATATGACCGAGGTGGAATATGGTGGAGGGGGGCACCGCACACGGCTAAGGAACGATCACGTAGATCAACTTGTGTGTCCTAGGGTGCCCCCTACCCCCGTATATAAAGGAGGGAGGGGGAGGTGCGGCCGGCCCCCTAGGGGTGCGCCTGGAGGAGTCCTACTCCCATCGGGAGTAGGACTCCCTCTCTGCCTTGGTGGAGAAGGAAAGGGGAGGGAAAGAGGAAGAGGCGCCCCCTTCCTTGTCCTATTCGGACTAGGGGGAGGCGCGGCCTGCCCTGGCCGACCCTCCTCTTCTCCCTCATGGCCCACTAAGGCCCATTAACCCCACAGGAGGGTTTGGTAACCCCGGTGTTCGGTAAAATCCCGATTTCACAGCAACCATTCCGATATCCAAATATAGGCTTCCAGTATATCAATCTTTATGTCTCGACCATTTCGAGACTCCTCGTCATGTCCGTGATCACATCCGGGACTCCGAACAACCTTCGGTACATCAAAACTTATAAACTCATAATAAAACTATCATCGTAATGTTAAGCGTGTGGACCCTACGAGTTCGAGAACTATGTAGACATGACCTAGAACTATTCTCGGTCAATAACCAATAGCGGAACCTGGATTCTCATATTGGCTCCTACATATTCTGCGAAGATCTTTATCGGTCAAACCGCATAACAACATACGTTGTTCCCTTTGTCATCGATATGTTACTTGCCCGAGATTCGATCGTCGGTATCCAATACCTAGTTCAATCTAAATTCTTGGCAAGTCTCTTTACTCGTTACGTAATGCATCATTCCGTAACTAACTCATTAGCTACATTGCTTGCAAGGCTTATAGTGATGTGCATTACCGAGAGGGCCAGAGATACCTCTCCGACAATCGGAGTGACAAAACCTAATCTCGAAATACGCCAACCCAACATGTACCTTTGGAGACACCTGTAGTACTCCTTTATAATCACCTAGTTACGTTGTGACGTTTGGTAGCACCCAAAGTGTTCCTTCGGTAAATGGGAGTTGCATAATCTCATAGTTACAGGAACATGTATAAGTCATGAAGAAAGCAATAGCAATATACTAAACGATCAAGTGCTAGGCTAACGGAATGGGTCATGTCAATCACATCATTCTCCTAATGATGTGATCCCGTTAATCAAATAACAACTTTTTTGTCCATGGCTAGGAAACATAACCATCTTTGATAAACGAGCTAGTCAAGTACAGGCATACTAGTGACACTATGTTTGTCTATGTATTCACACATGTATTATGTTTCCAGTTAATACAATTCTAGCATGAATAATAAACATTTATCATGATATAAGGAAATAAATAATAACTTTATTATTGCCTCTAGGGCATATTTCCTTCAGTCTCCCACTTGCACTAGAGTCAATAATCTAGTTCACATCAGCATGTGATTCAACACCAATATTCACATCTGTATGTGATTAATACCCATAGTTCACATCGTCATGTGATCAACACCCAAAGGGTTTACTAGAGTCAATAATCTAGTTCACATCGCTATGTGATTAACACCCAAAGAGTACTAAGGTATGATCATGTTTTGCTCGTGAGATAAGTTTAGTCTACGGGTCTGTCACATTTAGAGTCGTATGTATTTTGCAAATATTCTATGTCTACAATGCTCTGCATGGAGCTTGTTGGGGATGTAACTACTGAATATAGACCGCCCTGGAGGGGCCGGTTCACCCTCAGCCATAATTGGAGCCCACGAAGACTCAGAAGGTGGCGATTCGCCTTACAGCTTAGAGGCCCGGAGCCCAGGGGCGAATTAGGGCCCATAATGGTAAAAACGCCATAACCATGTAACTTGTGTTGTAAGATAAGAGAAAGGAGAGACCGAGCCGGACACTTGTATGAGCCGGCCTCGGGACTCAGAGACCGGCAGACGTCAACCCGTGTATATAAGGGGACGACCCGGCGGCGGTTTAGGGACAGACAACTACAACTCGAGACTTAGGCGAAGCTATTGCTCCCTAGTCGCCGAGATCATATCAATCCCATTACAAACTAGACGTTGGCTTTTACCTTCATCGAAGGGGCCGAACTAGTATAAACCTTGTGTCTTTGCGTCCGCTTTAACCCCTCTAAGTTAACCCGTTCGATGGCCCCATGACTAAGTCCTTTCATGAGGACATCTGCCGTGACAATTCCACGACAGTTGGCGCCCACCGTGGGGCTATCGCACGATGGTTTGATGATCTTAGAGGGCAAGTTCGAAGGACTCGAAGGCTATGCTGTGGGCCGGATGACCAAGAGTCGTCGCGGCAAGCTCTACATGGACGATGCAGGCTGGGGCCCCAAGGCCGGCTCGATTGAGTATGGGTACCGGGTCCCCTTTGGTAGCATACACGTGTTCATCGGCAAGATCGGTGAGCTGTGGCCTGAGCGGACATCCGCACCGACCTCGCCGAGACGCCTCGTGGCGAAACCTGCCCCGGCTAAACCGGCTGTCAAGCGTGCTTTCGTGGGAGTCATCCACGGAGGAAACTACGAGGACGGATCGGCATCTGGTGGCGAAACCGTTGTTTACTCGGATGACGAGTCGTTGACTGGAGAAACGAATCTGCATCACCGCAAGATGGCCAGATTGGGGCTGTTCCAACGGTGATGATATTCGGACCCTTTGATCTGCCCAACCGGGTTGGAATATTCATGGCCGGTACACAAGCAACACTTCACTCTTCAACCGCCGCGACAATGGTCGCCGGTTCGACAGCGGCGATGGCAGCCGGGGCAGGAGGCCCTGCGCGTCCGCCGGCTCAAGTTTTATCAGAACTATTTGATGCATTGGCTGTGCTCATGGCAGAGGCTAACCCGGAAGATCAAGACCTGCATAATGCAGAGATTGCAAAGGTGAAGGAACAAATCACTCAGGCTAAAGCGGATCTGGCAGCTGCAGACGTTAGGATGGTGGCAGAACGGGCCGCTTTGGATGCGCAGGCTTATAGGCTCATGCTGGATCAGGATGCGTCGCATGAAGTCATGAAAAGAAAATACAGATCCCGTTTGCCCTCGGTTTTCGGGGGAAGAGACCTCTACAACACCCCAGGAGCAGGGACCAGTAATCCGCCGCCAGTGGTGAACCGGGCGAAAGCACCTGGGACGGGCGCGCCGGTTCAGCCCCGTGTGATAGATCTACCTCGCCATCATGCCAGCGCGCCTCGGGCTATGCAAACACCTCCTGGTCACTACTCCAACCCGATGGATAACCTTGTTGCGGCTGCGGCGCGGTTGGAGGCAATTCCAATCGAAGGCGATTCACCACAGGCGGTAGAAACACGCCGGGTCAAAGAGCTCCTTAGGACGGCTCTGGTCCAACAGGAAGCATACTCATACAGCCGTGATCGGATCCACTCCACCCCCCGCCCGAGGCGGAGCTATAGCAGGCACGCAGATGAACCGGCCGTGTCAAGTAATGCGCATGGCTGGTGCACCCCGCGGCAACAACCCGGCGGGTGGTTTCGAAAACGCTCAAGAGGTGGTGGACCGGGCCAGGGCACGTAGGGAGGCCGAGTTAGCAGCACAGCATCAGGATTATCAGCTTGCGCCGGTTCGACCGACTATTTTCGAGCCTGGAGTTACATCTAGCTCTTTGGGGGTGCCTTGCCTCGTCCCCGCTTTACGCAATGTACGCTTGCCCAAAGATTTCAAGGGGCCACGTAAGGTGCCCAATTATACCGCCGATCTGGCTCCAGCGTGGATAGAAAGCTATGAGATGGCCATGGAGATGCTGGATGTGGATGAAGCTGCGTGTGCGAAGTATTTCACCATGATGCTTGAAGGCACGGCCCGTACTTGGTTGAAAAATTTGCCACCCAATTCCATCAGTTCATGGACCCAGTTACGGACCCGTTTCATTCAGAATTTCAAAGATACCTGTAAGCAGCCCATATGCATGGTGGACTTGGCGGCTTGTGTCCAGGCGGAGGGAGAATCCACAACCCATTGGGTACGCCGCGTTTCAGAAGTTCTGCATTCTTCAGACCGGATCAACGTTGATTCTGCAATCTTAACCCTAGAGGGCAACTGCCGGTTCAAACCTTTAAAATTGAAGCTGGGTCGCATGAAGCGTTTTTGCAATGACATGGGCACTCTCATGGGCGTTTTAGTGAAGTATGCTGATTCTGATAGTACCAAGGATCCCGAGTCCGAGGAGGAGGATGAGACAGGGAAGGGAAAACAGAACAGCAGCTCCAGAGGCCAGCGGCATCACTCGGCGGGTAATGGAGGAAACAAACGTAAGGCGAATGGTAACATGGGCTTCGTAGCAAACACCAGCGCGCAGGACAAGGGCCAACGGCGCAAGGGTAAACAGCCAAACCGAGGTGGTGCGCCTAATCACAATCCGGACCGGTTGAATTATCTGTTGAATCAACCCTGTCCGAAGCATGGGACGAAGGAGGCACCAGCAAACCACCTCTGGAAGGATTGTTACATTATGCAGGAGTTCAAAAGTTCTAATGCTTTCCGGTATGATCAAGGCCCCGGCGGCGGTTCAGGGTCCGGCCCGTTACGGTGGAGGAAATTCCGGCCCAGGGTTTAATGGTAATCCGGTAGGCGTAACAATCAGAACAACCAAGGTGGTTACAATCAGCAGCAGCGGCCGATCGGGTTATCGAGCAATCGAAGCAATTTAATGGTGGGCGGTATCACGTTTTCACCACTAGCTTGGACAAGCGAGACCGGAAACTTCGAGCGGGCGATCAACGTTGTTGAACCGGCTGTGCCTCATTACCTACGCTGGTCAGAGCAGCCTATTGTGTGGAGTAGAGAGGATCATCCTCCCCGGGTTGACAATCCGGGTCAACTAGCCCTAGTGGTGGCGCCTCAGGTGGGAGGATACAAGTTCACCAAGGTACTTATGGACGGGGGGAGCAGCATCAACATCATGTATTATGAGACCTTCCGTCGTATGGGGTTAACAGATAAACATCTCAAACCGTCCAATACAGTGTTTCATGGTGTGGTGCCTGGCAAGTCAGCATATCCGGTTGGTAAAATAGCTCTGGAGGTGGCCTTTGGGGATGAACATGACTCGGATCGGAAACATTGACGTTTGAAGTGGTGAAAATTCAAAGTCCTTACCACGCCCTGTTTGGGCGGCCGGCTTATGCCAAGTTCATGGCACGGCCTTGTTATGTCTATTTGCAGCTAAAAATGCCGGGTCACAAAGGGACGATAACGGTTCATGGGAGCCGCAAGATCGCTTTAGAGTGTGAGGAAGGTGATGCGGCTTACGCAGAGTCGGTTTGTGCCACCGAAGAGCTAAAGTACTATAAAGATAATGTTGATCCGGCGGATATGACCCCATTGAAGAAGCCAACTACAGAGCACGATCCGCCTTGAAGTTTAAATCGGCGGTGAGACTAAACTTGTTGACTTTGTACGGTGATTCGTCCAAGCAGTTCATCATCAGTGCCAACTTGGATCCTAAATAGGAAGGCGCGCTCATCGAGTTCATCCGTGAGAATCGGGACATTTTTGCATGGAAGCCTTCTGACATGCCAGGTGTACCGAGGGAACTCGCTGAGCACACTCTTAATGTTGATCCCAAATACAAACCGGTAAAGCAGTTTCTTCGCCGGTTTAACGAGGAAAGGCGTAAGGACATTGGAGAGGAGGTTGCCAGGCTCTTAGCAGTAGGTTTTATCGTTGAAGTTTTCCATCCAGAGTGGCTTGCCAATCCGGTGCTGGTCCTTAAGAAAAACGGCACTTGGCGCATGTGTGTGGATTACACAGATCTTAACAAGGCTTGTCCAGCAGATCCTTTTGCCCTCCCCCGCATTGACCAGATTATTGATGCTACGGCGGGTTGTGAGCGTTTGAGCTTTTTAGATGCATATTCTGGGTATCATCAGATCAAAATGGCGGTTAAGGACCAGGAGAAGACGGCGTTTATCACTCCCTTTGGAGCCTTCTGCTATGTGTCTATGCCTTTTGGGCTCAAGAGCGCCCAAGCAACTTATCGGCGTGCGTCTGAAATTGCTTGCATGAACAGATCGGCCGTAACGTGCATGCTTATGTGGATGATATTCTGGTTAAGTCAAGGAAGAAGGAAACACTGATTGAGGATTTAAAGGAAACCTTTGACAACTTGCGGGTGTACAAGATGATGCTTAACCCGGCCAAATGTGTTTTCGGTGTTCCGGCAGGCAAGTTATTGGGTTTCCTTGTGTCCAACAGGGGGATTGAAGCTAATCCGGAGAAGATTACAGCTATCACCTCCCTGGCTAAGCCAAAGTGTATCAATGATGTCCAGCGATTGGCGGGCCGGATTGCCGCGCTGAGCCGGTTTATCAGCCGCCTCGGAGAAAAGGCCATTCCCTTGTACCAGATGCTGAAGAAGACAGATCAGTTTGTCTGGAGTCCGGCTGTTGATGAAGCGTTGGAGGACTTGAAGCGGCAATTAGCCAACCCGCCTGTACTTGCCACTCCCATTGACAAAGAGCCGCTTCTGCTATATGTTGCTGCTAATGCCAGCGCAGTTAGCGTGGCCATTGTGGTAGAGCGGAAGGAGGCAGGGAAGGAGCATCCGGTTCAACGACCGGTTTATTATATCAGCGGGGTGCTCATTGAATCCAAGCAGAGATACCCGCATTGGCAGAAGCTGGTGTATGGAGTTTTTATGGCAAGCCGGAAGCTGAAGCAGTATTTTCAAGGGCATCCCATCACGATGGTCAGTTCAGCTCCCTTGGGTGATATCATACAGAACCGGGAGGCGACTGGCCGGATTGCTAAGTGGGCTATAGAGCTTGGACCGCACGGTTTAAAGTATGTGCCTCGGACGGCAGCAAAATCCCATGCACTTGTGGATTTCATTAATGATTGGACGGAGTTACAAGCACCTGAAGAAAAGCCGGATCATACCTATTGGACCATCCACTTTGACGGGTCCAGGCAGTTGGAAGGCTCGGGGGCTGGAGTCGTGTTAACTTCCCCACGAGGTGACAAGTTTTGTTACGTCCTCCGTTTAATGTTCCCTTGTACTAACAATGCAGCTGAGTATGAAGCCTTGCTCCATGGTCTTCGGATGGCTAAGGAGATGAATCTAAGCCGGGTTAAGTGTTTCGGTGACTCGGACTTGGTGGCCCAACAGGTATCTGGCACTTGGGATTCCAAAGACCCACTCATGGCTGCATATCATCGGGAGGTGGATGTTGTTGCAGGTCATTTCAAAGGCTATCAGGTGGACCATGTGGATCGACGGAAGAATGAAGCGGCGGACGCTTTAAGTCGGTTGGGCTCTCAACGCAAACCGGTCCCGCCCAATGTCTTCCTTGATGTACTGCACAACCCGTCAGTCCAGCTCCCCGATGAAGCAGATTTGGCTATTCCTGATCCGGAGGCTCAGTTGGTGGCAGCCCTGCATGTCATTCCGGATTGGACGCTCCCTTATTTGGCGTACATGAGCCGGGGCGAGTTACCAGAAGATGAGACGTTGGCTCGACAGATAGTTCGGCGGTCTAAGTCTATGACTATTGTTAATGGCGAGTTGCATCATTGCAGTGTGTCAGGGGCGTTTCAACGATGTGTGTCCCCTGAGGAAGGCTGTGAAATATTGCGTGAGATCCACGAAGGAGACTGTGGTCACCATGCCGGCTCAAAATCCTTGGTGGCTAAGGCGTTCCGCCACGGTTTTTATTGGTTGACTGCCCATGCTGATGCGGAAGATCTGGTCGGGCGATGTGATGGTTGCCAGAAGTTTTCTAGACGTGCTCATATACCGGCCCAAGAATTGAGGATGATTCCAATTACTTGGCCGTTTGCGACTTGGGGGCTGGACATGGTTGGACCTTTTAAAAGGTCCAAGGACAAGAAGACACACTTGTTGGTGGCAGTTGACAAATTTACAAAGTGGGTCGAGGCAGAGCCTGTTAGCAAGTGTGATGCGGCCACGGCGGTTCAGTTCATCAAAAGGGTGATCTTCCGGTTTGGTTTTCCACACAGTATCATCACAGATAATGGTACCAATTTGTCCAAAGGTGCCACGAAGGAATTTTGTGAACGTGAGCACATCCGGCTTGACGCTTCTTCAGTAGCTCACCCACAGTCCAATGGTCAAGTAGAACGAGCTAATCAGGAGATCCTGAGAGGTATCAAGCCCCGGCTTATGGTCCCTTTACAGAGGACGCCGGGCTGTTGGTTAGAAGAGCTACCATCGGTGTTATGGAGTATAAATACTACCCCTAACAGATCCACTGGATACACACCGTTCTTTATGGTCTATGGGGCGGAGGCAGTCCTCCCGAGCGATATCCGTCATGACTCACCTCGTGTGGCAGCCTATGTTGAGGCAGATAATGAGACAGCACGGCAGGACGCTTTGGATCGACTGGATGAAGAACGAGATATGGCGGCTGCTCGCTCGGCGATTTACCAGCAGGATCTTCGTCGGTATCACAGTCGACGGGTCAGAACCAGAACCTTTCAAGAAGGAGACTTGGTGCTTCGGCTCATTCAAGACCAGACAGATATGCACAAGCTATCCCCACCTTGGGAAGGGCCTTTTGTGGTCAGCAAGAATCTGCATAACGGGTCGTACTATCTGATCGATGTTCGAGAGCATAAAGATTCACATACGTCGGAAGAGGAGACCAACGAGCCGTGGAACATAGCTCATCTTCGGCCTTATTATACCTGAGCCATCGGCTCTCCTTATGTACATATTATGACAATGTATATATTATGAATAAAAGCAATAAACCGGAGCCTCTGCTAAAGCGGGGTATCCGTTCTATTAACATCCGGTTTGGTTACATGGAGTTGTTGTCTTAAAACGGCCTGCGGTTTACCCCTTGAGAATGTTTTTCAGAATTTTTTAGACGTCGCTTGGGGGCTTGGTCGTATCTGAACCAATGCAACACCTCTTGATGGGCGAAAGCCACCAGATCACTTGGGGACATGGTCAAGTCTGAACCAGTCACGCCTCTTGATCGGCCTATGGTCATAGAGTCACTTGGGGGCTTGGTCGAACCCGAACCATTGCCACGCCACTTGATCGGCATAATACCACGGTTTCAGTTGGGGACCTGGCTGACTTGAACCATGGCTACACCTTATTGGGAGCTTGGTCGTGTCCGACCACGGTAACACCATCTGATCGGCTCAGTAAAGCCTCTTTTTGCAAACGGTTTTATCATTGCCTTTGCTTCCGTATTTTTTCATAACTATTATTAAAACCGGTTCAACCAGTCCATTGACGAAATTCGGTCTATTTTTAAACCGGAGATAACTTTTCCGGTTTTACATTTTCTGTTGACATCCCATTGAGGAGTAACAGGGGGCTTCACATGACCCGGCATGGTTTACATGGTAAACCGGCATTCTAAACACAGGAGTTGTTCTCCTTTGACGGTAACGGTTTACATAACCACTGCTTCAAGGTTGGCTAAACCAACTTCATGCCCGACGCTGGCAGGTATTCTTGTATCACAAAATTTTGATCATATACCTCAATATTTCATTATATATAAATATGAACGTCACAAGCCGGCTGGCGACACAAGCCGCCGTGGCAGTTTCAGAATTTGTGACTGCAGGTGATATAGATTGAAGGTTTTGATTATTCAATCAACAGTATCAGCACCTATGCGCAAAGGTTGCAGATTGAAGGCACAAAGGCCTAGTCAAAACAAAAGTGATGGCTATTCTATTACAAGGCATTCAGAGGCCCAACATTTCGAATGGCGTCATGACTAGCAGCTTATGATGCATCAACCGGCTCGACGGATTACGCTTCATCGCCGGGTTGACGTGAAGACGGCGGGTCGTCTGGCGTCGGATCAGCTTCTTCCTCCTCATCACCCGATGGCTGGAAGTCATTGGTGGACCAGTCAATCCGGGTTAAAGCCTGAAAGACAGCCTCTTCACTTATAAGCTCAGCCGGATCAACGTCAGGGGCATAAGTGTGCTTACGGATTGGGGGAACAAGGTTCTGCACTTCCGGAATGACAACTTCCACCCGCCTGTTGTTTGCATCATAGAAAGAACGGTAAACCGCCAGGTTGGCTTCTGCTGCTAGTTGACTCGCCAGAGGACGCATCTCCTTTGTTATCCGTTTGAGGGCATCATTATCAAAAGCTTCGCCGTTTTCTTGAGCGCTGGGGAAGCCCTTGGCTATGTCAGCCGGATCAAGGTCTGCTATCCATGCTTTGGCGCGAGTTAGAGCCAATAAAGTGCCAGCCCAGGCCGCGGATCGTTTCAACTCTTCAAGTTGTGCCGGGATCATGGATAGCCGGTCCAGCGTGTCTTTGATCAAAGATGGAGCTGTGTTATCATATGACTTCGCACATATGACTCGCTGGGTGCCGGTATACAGTTGCTCAATCAGCGTATACGCGGCCTTGAGTTTCTTCCGCATGTCCGAGCCCAGATGAGTAATGCGCTTCCCTATACCGGTTTAAGGAAGTTCAGGTTAAACCGGCGGAAATGTCAAACCGGAATAGTAATCACAAACCTTGGTGAAACATCTCTTACCAAAGATCGCAGAGGTCATGGCATTAATTTGGTGCCTCAGTCCGGTGAGCTCTTCTGTCACCGGTTTAAGAGCTGCTTCAGCATCTTCCGCCCGTTTTAGCAACCCGGCCTTCTCCATCTCCCAGTTGGCCTGCTCAGATTTAAACCACTCCTTGAGCTGTTCCATAGTGGTCAAGGCGGTTTTCAACTCATCCTTGGCCTTGGAGGCTTCTGTTTGTTGGGTCTTCAGATTGGCACGAAGGTCATTAAGCTGTCCGGTTTGTTGGCATATCTCACTCTGATACAAAAAGTGGATCAAGTTAGTTGTTTCATCATGAAGTCCCAAGCTCAATACAGGTATTCAACTTGGCACTTGGGGGCTAATGGCTAATTGCTCAAACACGTTTGCTACGGTGATACAACTTGTAGTCCCGGTTTAACTATGCTAAGTTGACCCGGCCCTTGGGGGCTACTACATAACAAAGGTACAAGAGAGGCATAACTCCTTACCTCATAGCGCTCCTTCATAAGATTCACCAGACCGGCTTCGAAATCACGGCTTGTGAAGAGCCGGTTCAGGAAGCCGGAGTGAAGTTCTTGGGCAGAGAAATTTTCATAAGCCGACAGATCAGTTTTTCCCTTCTCCTTACTCATGGTAGTCAACTCTTCCTTGGCGCTGTGTTTTGATAAAGCAACCGGATTGCCAGGGGCGGTATAGGTGGTGCCCGTTACTACGACATCATCATCTTTGGCCGGGCTGGCCGGATTGGCATTCTTTCCTGAGCTTGGTGCTTTCATACCCGGGCTCGGCGGATCAGCAACTGAAACCTGTTCTGCTGCAGGACTCGGTGGAGCAGGATGTGATGTTTCCACTTGGGCGTCCGGTTCAGCCTCTGGCGGATTAGCACTGTCGTTTTGGTTAAATCCGGCAGAGCTGTTTTTAGCGACTTCAGGCTTTTCGCCATGATGCTCTGGAGTCTTCTCCGGATCAACGTCCACAGTAGGGTCAAGGGTCTTTTCCTTCTTACTTAAGCGAGCCTTGGTGCTGCAACATTCAGGGTTAGAGTATGATAAACCGACAAATGCAAAGAAAAAACGGTAATATGCTTACCCAGCAGCAACTTTAAGAGGAGGCAGTTGAGTGGTTGATGAACCGCCAGATGAGTTGAGAGGCCTGATAATTCGGATCAGACGGATTGAGAGGACATCAGAAGAAACCTTTCACAGGATAACGCTTTTCAGGAGAACACATCACCTCTGGACGACGCTTCCGGGTTGGGGTGTCAGGTAAACCGGACGACGTAATTTGTTGGCCGCTGTGTCGGGTCGTACAGCGTTCTTCAGCTTGCTGTGTCTTCAAAGAAAGATTTGGATTCAAATGAGCATTGGAGTGAGATTTTTTCACTTTCCGGACTGCGCGGCGAATTCGTTTAACCGGTACAAGATCAGAATCGGAAGAAAGAAGGATTACCTCAACGGGATCGGCATGGCTGGCCTCGGCATCATCCTGGGGATTGTAACTGTCAATAGGATGAATGATAAAAAAGGACAAAGTAAATCAAGCTTTACCTCCGCATCTAAATCTTCCTCTTCCGGCGGTTCAGAAGACTCGACGGTTTTCCTCTTACCAGCCTTCTTGGTGGTCTTGGACTTTACACGAGGAACCCGCGCCGGTTTAGTTCGTTTCCAGAAGGAGCTGTTAGCCTGAGAAGTAACAAGGATTAGTATATATCAATAAGGCATTAAAATCAGTAGAGCGATGAGCGGAGCCTTACCGCAGGCGGTTTGTTGGAAACACAGAACGGGGCCAACCCGGTTTGGCTGCAGACGGAGATCGGTTCATCGAGCATCTTCTTCACTGCCTCAGTAACTTCAAGCTCAGTTATTGGTAGCTCGTGACGTCGTTGCGGGTCTTTGATGCTACCAGTATATTCATGCATCAATCCGGGGCGGCGGCTTAATGGCAAGATGCCCCAAGAAACCCAACATCGAACAAGGTCAATACCGGTTAAACCATTGGCCATTAAAGCCCGAGCTTGATAATTTGGGGCGCAAAAATTCTTCCGTTCTGCGGCGGTCAAGCGTAAAGGCAATGGGTGATGGTTGCTAAGCCAGTGAGGGCGGTAACCCGGTAAGGGGTTTTCGCCGTTAGGAGCGGTATTCCGGCAATAGAACCAGGTTTGATTCCAGTCTTTCGGATGGCTGTGGTGTTTTGCGTGAGGAAAATCTACTTCCTTCCTTTTCTGGATTGAAACGCCACCAAGCTCCGTGTTAGGGCCATCCGAAAACTCAGTACGGCGGTTCAAATGAAAGAAATCCCGGAATAACTCCACAGATGGTTCTTCTTGAAGGTAGACTTCGCAGAAAACTTGAAAATTGCATATATTGGACACAGAGTTCGGACCAATATCTTGTGGATGGAGTTGGAAACTTGTGAGGACATCCGGAAGAATTTTGATCCGGCGGGCTGAATCCCAGTCTAAGTGTTGCATAAATACAATTACTTCTCCTTCTTGAGGTTCAGGAGGGCATCGGCATCCGGAACACGCCAATGAAGGACATTTTTGGAGGCTAAAGCGCCGGTGGTGACATATCCATTGAGTTGCGTCTCAGTGATCTTGGACCGGACCCAATTGCAAACTGAGAATTGTTTGGCCATTCCGGAAGGAAAAACTGCGAAAGGAAAAGTAAAGGCCGGTTCACCGTTAACGGTTCAGGCATATTATACAATGTTAAACCGGCAGTTTGGCATCAGTTCCAATTTCCGGTTTAACTGAGGAGTAATGGAGTATGGCGGGTTAGCTATCAAAAAATTAAACCGCCCTTAGGAGGAAGGGACAGAACTGAAAAATCTGCTAAGTGTTGACAGAAACAGGTTTCACACATGAACGGAATTAATTTGGATCTACCGAAGATTCAGTAAGGAAAAATTTATGCGATCCATACAAGCTTTATAAAGGGCAAGGAAGTTCGGGCGTTCTATCAAGAGGGTCTGAATAAAAAGGAAGATTTGCAAGGTGCTAAACTGAAGGTGGAGCAGCTACTACACAGGATATATGCTACGGTTGGATTAAAAAGCCATGGCAGAGCAGGTATGAAGAGACTAGGGATGAACACCTATGAACGACGATATGAACAGGGGCCTTAAGATGCAGATCTAGGGTATGAGGAGGAGCCTTACCCGATGCATGTGACAGCGGAGGAGCGCCGAGAGTCTCTGGTACAACCAGGTTGATGCAGCCTTGTGTTGGTGCGGCGTTCGGAGGTCGGCGGCGACGGCGGAGCTTCAGAGCTGGGGCGTCGCGAGGAAGAAGAAGCGCGGAAGGAGGAAGAAGAGAAAGGGCCTTCCGGTCTATTTATAATGAGGCAGAGTAATTGACAATCATGAGAATCGAGGAGTTGAAAGCGGCGGATGGCACAGCGGTCGCCTCGATTTCCGGGATAGTATTAAATGAAGGGAATCTTATTGTTTGGGCTTCTTTAATAAGGATGACGTCAAGATGCTCTGTTGCTGGGGTCGGAGGATGATGTCACGGCGGTTTAAACAGATGGCGGTTTACGAAATGTGAAGGAAGATATTCAGAGTTTTCTATGATGTTGAAGATTAACATGAACAGGTTCAAGTCAATCTCGGGCCTAATGTTGGGGATGTAACTACTGAATATAGACCGCCCTGGAGGGGCCGGTTCACCCTCAGCCATAATTGGAGCCCACGAAGACTCAGAAGGTGGCGATTCGCCTTACAGCTTAGAGGCCCGGAGCCCAGGGGCGAATTAGGGCCCATAATGGTAAAACCGCCATAACCATGTAACTTGCGTTGTAAGATAAGAGAAAGGAGAGACCGAGCCGGACTCTTGTATGAGCCGGCCTCGGGACTCGTAGACCGGCCGGACGTCAACCCGTGTATATAAGGGGACGACCCGGCGGCGGTTTAGGGACAGACAACTACAACTCGAGACTTAGGCGAAGCTATTGCTCCCTAGTCGCCGAGATCATATCAATCCCATTACAAACTAGACGTAGGCTTTTACCTTCATCGAAGGGGCCGAACTAGTATAAACCTTGTGTCTTTGCGTCCGCTTTAACCCCTCTAAGTTAACCCGTTCGATGGCCCCGCGACTAAGTCCTTTCATGAGGACATCTGCCGTGACAATTCCACGACAGAGCTACTCTAGCTAATTGCTCCTACTTTCAATATGTATCCATATTGAGACTTAGAGTCATCTGGATCGGTGTAAAAGCTTGCACCGATGTAACTTTTTATGACGGGCTCTTTTATCACCTCCATAATCGAGAAGTATTTCCTTGTTCCTCACTAAGGATATTCTTGACCGCTGTCCAGTGATCTACTATTAGATCAAAATTGTATTCCTTTGCCAAACACAGAGCAAGGTATACAATAGGTCTGGTTCACAGCATAGCATACTTTATAGAACCTATGACTGAGGCATAGGGAATGACTTTTCACTCTTTTTCTATTTTCTGCCATAGTCGGGTTTTGTATTCTTACTCAACATCACACCTTGCAACACAGGTAAGAACTCTTTCTTTGACTGTTCCATTTTGAACTACTTCAAAAAACTTATCAAGGTATGTACTCATTGAAAAACTTATCAAGCGTCTTGATCTATCTATATAGATCTTGATGCTCAATGTGTAAGCAACTTCACCGAGGTCTTTCTTTGAAAAACTTCTTTCAAACACTCCTTTATGCTTTCCCGAAAAATTCTACATCATTTCCAATTAATAATATGTCATTCACATATACTTATCAGAAATGTTGTAGTGTTCCCACTCACTTTCTTGTAAATACAGGTCTTTCCAAAAGTCCGTATAAAACCATATGCTTTGATCGACTCATCAAAGTGTATATTCCAACTCCGAGATGCTTGCACCAGTCTATTGATGGATTGCTGGAGCTTGCACACTTTGTTAGCATCTTTAGGATTGACAAAAACTTTCTGGTTGCATCATATACAACTCTTCTTTAATAAATCCATTAAGGAATGAAGTTTTCACATCCATTTGCCAGATTTCATAAAATGTGGTAATTGCTAACATGATTCAGACAAACTTAAGCTTCAATACGAGTGAGAAAATCTCATCGTATTCAATACCTTGAACTTGTTGAAAACCTTTCGCAACAAGTCGAGCTTAGTAGATAGTAACACTACTATCAGTGTCCATCTTCCTCTTGAAGATCCATTTATTTAACATGGCTTGGCGATCATCGAGCAAGTCAATCAAAGTCCATACTTTGTTCTCATACATGGATCATATCTCAGATTTTATGGCCTCAAGCCATTTCACGGAATCTGGGCTCATCATCGCATCCTCATAGTTCATAGGTTCATCATGGTCTAGTAACATGACTAACAGAAAATGATTACCGTACCACTACAGTGTGGATCTTACTCTGGAAGACCTACGAGGTTTGGTAGCAACTTGATCTGAAGTTTCATGATCATCATCATTAACTTCCTCACTAATTGGTGCAGGAATCACTGGAACCGATCTCTGTGATGAACTACTTTCCAATAAGGGAGAAGGTACAATTACCTCATCAAGTTCTACTTTCCTCCCACTCACTTCTTTCGAGAGAAACTTCTTCTCTAGAAAGGATCCATCTTAGCAACGAATAACTTGCCTGCGGATCTGTGATAGAAGGTGTACCCAATAGTTACCTTTGGGTATTCTATGAAGACGCACTTCTCTGATTTAGGTTCGAGCTTATCAGGTTGAAAACCTTTTTCATATAAGCATCGCAACTCCAAGTTTTAAGAAACGACAGCTTAGGTTTACTACTAAACCATAGTTCATACAGTGTCGTCTCAACGGATTTAAATGTTGCCCTATTAAACGTGAATGCAGCTGTCTCTAATGCATAACCCCAAAAAATGATAGTTGTAAACCGGTAAGAGACATCATAGATCGCACCATATCTAGTAAAGTACGATTACGACGTTCGGACACACCATTACATTGTGGTGTTCCAGATGGCGTGAGTTGCGAAACTATTTCACATTGTTTCAAATGAAGACCAAACTCATAACTCAAATATTTGTCTCCACGATCAGATCGTAGAAACTTTATTTTTCTTGTTATGATGATTTTTCCACTTCACTCTGAAATTCTTTGAACTTTTCAACTATTTCAGACTTATGTTTCATTAAGTAGATATACCCATATCTGCTCAAATCATCTGTGAAGGTTAGAAAATAACGATACTTGCCACGAGCCTTAACACTCATCGGATCGCATACATCGATATGTATTATTTCCAATAAGTCAGTAGCTCGTTCCATTGTTCCGGAGAACGGAGTTTTAGTCATCTTGCCCAAAAGGCACGGTTCGCAAGCATCAAATGATTCATAACCAAGTGATTCCGAAAATCCATCTTTATGGAGTTTCTTCACGCGCTTTACAATCGATATGACCCAAACGGGCGGTGCCACAAATAAGTTGCACTATCATTATTAACTTTGCATCTTTTGGCATCAATATTATGAATATGTGTATCACTACGATCGAGATCCAACAAACTATTTTCATTGGGTGTATGACCATCGAAGGTTTTATTCATGTAAACAGAACAACAATTATTCTTTGACTTTAAATGAATAACCGTATCACAATAAACATGATCAAATCATATTCATGTTCACCTTCAACTAGTCTATGTTTATTCTGTAACTCCTGTTTCGAGTTACTAATATTTAGCAACCGAACAAGTATCAAATACTCAGGGGCTACTATAAACACTAGTAAAGTACACATCAATAACATGTATATCAAATATACCCTTGTTCACTTTGCCATCCTTCTTATCAACCAAATATTCAGGGCATTTCCGCTTCCAATGACCATTTCCTTTGCAGCGTAAGCACTCAGTTTCAGGCTTTGGTCCATCTTTGGGCTTCTTCGCGGGAGTGACAACTTGCTTGCCATTCTACTTGAAGTTCCCTTTCTTTCCCTTTGCCCTTTTCTTGAAACTAGTGGTCTTGTCAATCATCAACACTTGATGCTCTTTTCTTCATTTCTACCTTCGTCGATTTCAGCATCACGAAGAGCTCAGGAATAGTTTTCGTCATCCCTTGCATTATAGTTCATCACGAAGTTCCAGTAACTTGGTGATGGTGACTAGAGAACTCTGCCAGTCACTATCTTATCTGGAAGATTAACTCCCACTCGATTCAAGTGATTGTAGTACTCAGACAATCTAAGTACTTGCTCACTAGTTGAGCAATTCTCCTCCATCTTTTAGGCGAAGTATTTCTCAGAGGTCTCATACCTGTTGACACGGGCATGAGTCTGAAATACCAATTTCATCTCTTGAAACATCTAATATGTTCCATGACGTTTCAAAAACGTTTTTGTAGTCCCGGTTCTAAGCCATAAAGCATGGTGCACAAAACTATCAAGTAGTCATCATATTGAGCTAGCCAAACGTTCATAACGTCTGCATCTACTCCTGCAATAGATCTGTCACCTAGCGGTGCATCAAGGACATAATTCTTCTGTGCAGCAATGAGGATAAACCTCAGATCACGGACCAAGTCCGCATCATTGCTTCTAACATTTTTCAACTTAGTTTTCTCTAGGAACACATATAAAAACATAGGGAAGCAAAAACATAGGGAAGCAACAACGCAAGCTATTGATCTACAACATAATTTGCAAAATAGTACCAGGACTAAGTTCATGATAAATTGAAGTTCAATTAATCATATTACTTAAGAACTCCCACTTAGATAGACATCCCTCGAATCATCTAAGTGATCACGTGATCCAAATCAACTAAACCATGTCCGATCATCACGTGAGATGGAGTAGTTTCAATGGTGAACATCACTATGTTGATCATATCTACTATATGATTCACGCTCGACCTTTCGGTCTCCGTGTTCCGAGGCCATATCTGTTATATGCTAGGCTCGTCAAGTTTAACCTGAGTATTCCGCGTGTGCAACTGTTTTGCACCCATTGTATTTGAACGTAGAGCCTATCACACCCGATCATCACGTGGTATCTCAGCACGAAGAACTTTCGCAACGGTGCATACTTAGGGAGAACACTTCTTGATAATTAGTGAGAGATCATCTTAAAATGCTACCGTCAATCAAAGCAAGATAAGATGCATAAAGGATAAACATCACATGCAATCAATATAAGTGATATGATATGGCCATCATCATCTTGTGCTTGTGATCTCCATCTTCGAAGCACCGTCGTGATCACCATCGTCACCGGCGCGACACCTTGATCTTGATCTCCATCGTAGCATCGTTGTCGTTACGCCATCTATTGCTTCTACGACTATCGCTACCGCTTAGTGATAAAGTAAAGCAATTACATGGCGTTTGCATTTCATACAATAAAGCGACAACCATATTGTAGCGACCCGACCTCAGACGGTCAAGCCTCTGTGTTACTGTGCCATCCCTGGATCAGTATGCTGGCACACACAGTACATCAATGTATATATCAAAGTGCAATCACATGTATAAATAACGTAAAATGATATATACCTCATAATACTCAGCGGAAACAATCAAGCGGGTGTGGAGTCCCATCAACGCCATCGGCAGGTTGAGTGTAGACCGTAACTCGCACTGCATTACTCTTACTCGTCGAGGAAATATCTGCAACATGATACGTTGCAGCCGTGTAGGTCAGTACATTGAATGTACCGGCAAGATCACAATAAGATAAAACAGATGATAAAACTATACTATATGCAATATGGCTTTATGGCTCTGTATCTGAGTTTTGTTTGCGTAAAAGCTGATTTTATTTTACCTACATCAAAGGAATAGATGAAATCTGTACTAAGGAGTTTTCTATCATGACATGGTTCCGCCAACCGATGTCTCATAGCCCAAATTCATCATAAGTTGCCCACAATTAAGTTATCAGTCCGGTGTTGAGAGTTCCGAGATAGATCCAGGTCCAGATGCTCAAATTGTCCGTAACCGGGGACACAGCTAATCGATTAGGTTTTTAACCCTCTGCAGAGGTTTGTGCACTTTACCTGCAAGATTCGATCCCTCTTTTTACGTTCTCGCACTTCAGAGTGTTTGAGAACAAGATAATAAACATGGTCTTCCAAAGAGTTCCTCGACCACCGTCCGTACTCCATCCAATCCTACCGTAGTTCTACATCTGCTAGCACCGTCCCAGCCAGAGTCACCACTAAGGTCAACCAAGCGAGCCCATAATGACTTGCGGTTGCACAGTAAGCTTCCGGGCATGAAGTATTCTTCCGTCTCTTTGAGTCCGGGTGAAGCTTTCCGCAAGATGTCATGGCGCTTCTCCATGCATCCCGCCAACCACTGGTTTCTCCAGGTGCCCACAACCATCCTTCACCCAGTAGTGTGTATTGAATTCTTGTCTCGAGTCTTGAAGTCTTGAGGCCTTGAAGATGTAGTCCTTGCAGATTCCATCATGGAGTTGTCGTCATTGACGTAGGTCCTCCATTCTCACACCACTCCCGAGCACTCATACCAACCCGTCTACTATAGCGTAGCATTAAAATAAATAGCGTCCCGGCTTGGTAACAGGGTGATGGGTTCCTACCTCATGCATACTACTCAACTACAAGAATTTCAATAACACTACTGAGGGGTGGTTGCAAAGGTGCCACTAAATGCAATAAAACATAGGTAAGAAAGCATGGTCAAAGTGAACTTGCCTGGTGATGTTGACGAAGAAGAATTATCGTTCTCAAGAAATAACTTGATAGACTACTCGTCACTCTCTGATGAAATCTATATAACAAACATATCATTCACATAAGCACTCACACTAACAATCAAAACAAAAGAGAGAGCGAATAAGAATCCGAAGGAACTTCAAATAAAACTAGGGAGTCTTATTCTACAACATTCACAAAAATAGTTTTGTCTAACGGAAAATAAAACACTAAAATAACAGAGAATAAAATATAAATTTAGTTAAGACAGAAAAAAATAAAGTATTTTTTTCATAAAGCTATTTTGAAAGTATTTTCAATTGGGAGTTAAAACAGTAGAGAAATCCATTGCAAGTTATTAGCGAACTTGAATTGATTTCACGATAACAAAATAAAAATAAATAAAAAACTTGTTGAACACCTACTGTTTAACTAATAGAAACCAAACATAAACTTTCTGAAATATAAAATAGAATAATTTAAAAACAACTATAGAAAAAGAAGTAGCTATAATTCGAATAGAACTAAAACAGAATTTGTTTTACATGAAACAATAAGCTAAAATACTCAAACAATTTTGAAGTTTTTACCACGGGTAAATATGATCACTAGTGATCAGTAGAATAAAGAATCAAATAAAAATCTATTTTTAAACTCCCGGAATAAGCAAAACAAGCTTTAATTCAAATCTGATCTAACTCAATTTTTATAAATCCAAACATAGACAAATTATATATTTTTGGAAACTACAAGAAAATTTTGATCTAACGCAAAAAGAATCAGCATCATTGGACTTCTAGATCAAAAGTTATAAGCTAAACAAGAACGGAACTAAATCTGTTACGGGAATAAATCTGAAAACGAAAACGGAGTTACTCAGACGTGAGGCAGAGATGGGAGGAAGGAGACGGCGATGTGGAGGGCTGCTCGGCGAGGGGGCGAGGTCGCCGGGCGAGGGTGGGGGTGGCGGAGGAGGGTCGGGCGCTGGGGAGGTGGCGCTGGGCGATGGGAGGTTCCAGGAGAGCTCTGGTGAGCGTTCTAGGCAGGAAAAGGAGGACGGTGGCGAGGAGGCTACGGGCAGGAGGGGCGTGGTGATGGGAAAAATGGAACGAGGAGAGGGAGGGGGTTTTATAGGCGGTCTCGGGAGGCGCTGGGATGGAAAGACGAGGGAGATCGGGAAGGTGGAGATTCCTGTCTCCATGGGTATGGAAAGCTTTTGTAACGTGAGAGGAAATAGAGGAAGGAGATGATCTCTTGTTGGGCTAGAATAGGAAAGTGCTTAATGGGCCAGCAGGTTTTTCCTAATAAAAACGATTCCATTCCTATTTTTAAAATTAGGAAACTAAAACAATAAAAGGAAATCAAATCAATTCGGAATAAAGAGTTTTTATATACTAAAATTATCAGAAAAATAAAATGTAGATGATGAGCATTATTCCACGGCCAAAATAAAAACTTAAAAAAATGTTTTTCAGAAAATCCCTAAAGGCATAATTTCTATTTGCAAATAATTTTAAATAAAAACTTTGGTTTTTCTTGGCTCAAATATTTTCAAAAATGCCCCTGATTTTGGAGGGTCATTTTTCCTCCGCTCTTTCTTGCTTGCAAGAATTTATTTTCGGGTATTTCTCGGGAAGAAAAATAGAGAAGCAAGTGCAAATATTTGAAAGAATTAAATTGCAAAACTCCGTTCAAATTCTTTATAGTTGAAGAAGTCATGTCATCTTCTCTCATTGATTTTAATAGGATGAATTTGAATTTACCGGAGAAGGGGAAAGTCATTTTATTCCCTCTCATTCAAAAGTTTTTGAAAAGGTTCAAATTTCACTCAAGTTTAATTCACTCAAGCAAACAAACAAACAATTCAATTAATTATATTAACATTCCAAAATTTGGGATGTTACACATATGGCTCCTGCCAGTTGCCGATAACTTCGGTTACAAAACATGATCATCTCATACAATAAAATATAGCATCACGTCTTGACCATATCACATCACAACATGCCCTGCAAAAACAAGTTAGACGTCCTCTACTTTGTTGTTGCAAATTTTACGTGGCTGCTACGGGCTTAGCAAGAACCGTTCTTACCTACGCATCAAAACCACAACGATAGTTCGTCAAGTTAATGCTGTTTTAACCTTCGCAAGGACAGGGCGTAGCCACACTCGATTCAGCTAAAGTGAGAGAGACAGACACCCGTGCATATGACATGCTGGTAAGCAGTATGACTTGTATCGCCCACAACTCACTTGTGTTCTATTCGTGCATATGGCATCTACGCGTAAAACCTGGCTCTGATACCACTGTTGGGGAACGTAGTAATTTCAAAAAAAATCCTACGCACACGCAAGATCATGGTGATGCATAGCAACGAGAGGGGAGAGTAATGTCCACGTACCCTCGTAGACCGTAAGCAGAAGCGTTATGACAACGCGGTTGATGTAGTCATACGTCTTCACGATCCGACCGGTCCAAGTACCGAACGTACGGCACCTCCGGAAGTTCAGCACACGTTTAGCTCGATGGCGATCCCGGACTCGATCCGGCAAAGTGTCGGGATGAGTTCCACAAGACGATGGCGTGGTGACGATGATGATGCTCTATCGACGCAGGGCTTCGCCTAAACTCCGCGACGATATGACCGAGGTGGAATATGGTGGAGGGGGGCACCGCACACGGCTAAGGAACGATCACGTAGATCAACTTGTGTGTCCTAGGGTGCCCCTCTGCCCCCGTATATAAAGGAGGGAGGGGGGAGGTGCGGCCGACCCCCTAGGGGTGCGCCTGGAGGAGTCCTACTCCCATCGGGAGTAGGACTCCCCTCTGCCTTGGTGGAGAAGGAAAGGGGAGGGAAAGAGGAAAGGGGGCGCCCCTTCCTTGTCCTATTCGGACTAGGGGGGAGGGGGGGCGCGGCCTGCCCTGGCCGGCCCTCCTCTTCTCCCTCATGGCCCACTAAGGCCCATTAACCCCCGGGAGGGTTTCGGTAACCCCCCGGTGTTCCGGTAAAATCCCGATTTCACCCGCAACCATTCCGATATCCAAATATAGGCTTCCAGTATATCAATCTTTATGTCTCGACCATTTCGAGACTCCTCGTCATGTCCGTGATCACATCCGGGACTCCGAACAACCTTCGGTACATCAAAACTTATAAACTCATAATAAAACTATCATCGTAATGTTAAGCGTGCGGACCCTACGAGTTCGAGAACTATGTAGACATGACCTAGAACTATTCTCGGTCAATAACCAATAGCGGAACCTGGATGCTCATATTGGCTCCTACATATTCTGCGAAGATCTTTATCGGTCAAACCGCATAACAACATACGTTGTTCCCTTTGTCATCGATATGTTACTTGCCCGAGATTTGATCGTCGGTATCCAATACCTAGTTCAATCTCCATCGGCAAGTCTCTTTACTCGTTACGTAATGCATCATTCCGTAACTAACTCATTAGCTACATTGCTTGCAAGGTTTATAGTGATGTGCATTCTTGAGAGGGCCCAGAGATACCTCTCCGACAATCGGAGTGACAAAACCTAATCTCGAAATCGCCAACCCAACATGTACCTTTGGAGACACCTGTAGTACTCCTTTATAATCACCTAGTTACGTTGTGACGTTTGGTAGCACCCAAAGTGTTCCTTCGGTAAATGGGAGTTGCATAACTCATAGTTACAGGAACATGTATAAGTCATGAAGAAAGCAATAGCAATATACTAAACTTTCTTTGATTTTCGTGTAAATCCGTAGCATGCAGGGCGGCTGGCGATCCGTCAAGCTGTACGTGCAGGTGAAGGGGAGGTTCGACAAGAGCCAAAAATGTTCCGCAACTCCTGTCGGTGAGTCCGGTCCAAGGTTGCGGAGCGGGAGCGAGCGTCATAGACGAAGTAGTCGAACACGAAAGTAAAAGACACAGAGAGATATGGAGGAGACCAGCTTTATTAACCAATGATCCGGGATTACAATGATGTCTCCTCGTTGCTTTATATAGGGACTAGGGGGTCAAGGGATAAGTACCCACTTAACGTAAAGAGGGGAACGGGAGGGGCTACCCCGTGCGATACACACGAGGCGCGCCGCCACCCCAACCGATGACTCGGTTTCCCAACACCCTCCCTTGGGAATTATCCGTATATCCATGCCTCAAAACTCCGAAAAACCCAGTGGGAAAAATATGGAGAAAGAGCACATAGTATACGTTGTTGTATTGCACGAATTGCCTCGTCAAAACCCTGTGTGAGAAACATTGGGAAAACTCACTCAAGGGAAAAAGAGTACAATCCACTCAACCATCAAGTTGAGTACTCGATCATCGGGATTGAGATTTTAGCGACGAGTTTGTGAAGTTTCTCCCCCTGAACCTTGCATCTCTCTAAGTCTCATCATACCGATTCCACGCACACACCTCTCTAAGGTTGATGCTGGTAATGATTTAGTGAACATATCAGCAAGATTGTCACAAGACTTAGTATGCAAAACTTTCACCTCATTCAAGCTGCTGCAGCTCATGTGCATAGAAGAACTTGGGACTAATATGCTTAGTGAGGTTACTCTTCACATAACCCATCTGGACTTGTGCAACACAAGCAGCATTATCTTCATAGATAATGGTAGGGGTTTGTACGGTGTTCAGCCCACATGTCTGCTGAATGTGGCTGATCATCCGCCGAAGCGATACACACTCTTTCGACGCTTCGAATAGTGCCATGATTTCCGAGTGGTTTGTGGAAGTCGACACAAGTGTTTGCTTGGACGATTTCCAGGAAAACGTAGTTCCACCACAAAGGAAAACATATCCAGTCTGCGATTTGCAATCATGCGGGTCCGATAAGTACCCAGCATCGGCATAGCCTATAATAGATAGGTCTTGATTCCTTTTATAAAATAGGCCAAGATCTTTGGTCCCTTGCAGGTACCGGAAGACGTCCTTGACACCTTTCCAATGTCTTTTGGTAGGTTCAGAACTGTACCTCGCAAGCAAACTGACGGCGAACGCAATGTCTGGCCGCAGGTTTATGCGAGATACATGAGTGCTCCAACTGCACTCAGGTAAGGAACCTCTAGTCCCAGAGTTTCCTCCCCCTCTTCCATTAGCCTGAACGGGTCCTTGTCTGGTTGTAAAGACCTCCCGACCATCGGGGTCTTAGAAGGATATGCCTTATCAAATCCAAACCTTTCCAACACCTTCTGGGTGTAGGCCGACTGGTGCACTAGAATCCCATCACGGGAATGTTCAAGTTGCAGACCTAGACAGAACTTGGTTTTACCCAAATCCTTCATCTCGAATTCCGACATCGGTAGGAACTCGCTTCCTCAATATCCTCGTGTACCGATTATGTTTAAATCGTCCACGTACACCGAGATTATCTGTAATCCATCTTGGGATCGGCCAGATAAAAACACATGGGCAATCTTTATTGCTCGTGTAGCCCTTCTCATGAAGGAAATCGCTTAGCGATTGTACCACATTCTACCGGTATGCGAGTCCGTACAATGCCTTTTGAAGTTGGACACTTTGTATAGACCCTGTTTGCTCTATCTGCTCTATCATGGTTCGGAACAGGATACCTTTCCGAACCTTCATGTATATGTTCGAATCCAAGTTACCATACAGGTAAGCAGTGACAACATCCATTAGTTTCATTTTCAAGCCCATGTTTACAGCCATCGAGATCAAGTATCTAAAGCTAACTCCATCCATGACCGGAGAATAAGTCTCCTCAAAATCGACACCTGGTCGTTGAGTGAACCCTTGAGCGACGAGCCTTGCTTTGTACCGTACTACCTTATTATTTTCATCTCTCTTTCGAACAAAAACCCACCTATGGCCATCTGGGTGAATGTGGGGAGGAGTTCGACAATCTGGTCCGAACACCGTCGTTGTGTTGGGAGATAATAATTCGGCAAGAATTACTCGCTGCCAATCTTTCCAATCTGACCTTTTCTTGCAATCAGCGAGCGTGTTAGGGGTCAAGATCTATGATTGAGGCAATTTTCGTAGCAAAGTTGATGTCGACAATCACCGTTGCTCGGTTCAAGGACTCCCCTGTATAAAAATAATTTATGGCCATTTCGTCATGGAGCGCATCCGGCGCAAACACTTGCTCTACCAAATTTCCCATTATGGGAGCAAGGTCCTTTAGATTTCAGCCACCGATGTGTGCGCTCACATCTCCGCTGGGTGTTTCCCCTATGGGAAAGTTTAAGTCCGAATTTCGTGCACTGAATTTTCCGTACTTGTGCCAGGTCTTGACTGGCTCCCCGTTTCAATTTGGGGTACTTTGGCGACAGGTTGTGATAAATCTCTCTTATCCTTTTTCGTCAGGCGTCCCCGAGTACTTGGGATTTGAGAAGCCGGATTTCTCGTCCTTTTAGGTCTTTGGACGGGAGCGGGTATACCATCATTTTTCTTTGGTATTTCAACCCTTTCCGGTGCATTGCGCGCGTGCACATGCGATTTTGTCACAGTCTTTAAGTCACTAAAGTGGTCAGGCAGTTGATTTGCTAATGACTGCAAATCTATTATCTTTTGGACTTCTCTCTCTCGGCCCCAAAGAAGGCGCTGGTCGTGAGCGTGGATCCTCGTGGCTTGCCACGTGATTTCTCGACTTTTAGCATCAAGGGGTTGATTCTCTCCCCAAAGTCGGGAAAAGATCCTCGTCAAAATGCAATCAGCAAACGAGCCGTGTGACAGTCACCTATCATGGGGTCCAGATACCTGATTATGGACACAGTCTCATAACCAACATATATCCCCCACTTACGGAGCGGGCCCATCGCCGATCGCTGAGGGGGTGGTATTGGTACATATACCTGGCAACCGAACCTACGAAGGTGGGAAATTTTCGGTGCCGACCCTTGCGTAAGTTGAACAGGAGAGTGGATGTTGTAGGCCGACGGTCGAAAAGTTGATGAGATTAGCCGTGTAACACCGCTGCGTGGCCCCAACATGTAGTTGGCAAATTACAACCCTGAAGTAGCGGTCGGGCAATGAATTTAATTCTTTTAATCAATGCCTCGGCAAGTCCATTTTGTGTATGAACATGTGGTACCGAGTGCTCAACTTTGATTCCCATTTCCATGCAATAATCATCGAACGCCTTTGAAGTAAATTCTCCGGCGTTGTCCATTCGAATAGACTTTATACGATCATCCGGGAAATTATTCCTCATTTGTATGATCTGTGAGATCAATTTTGCAAAGGCATGGTTCCGTGTTGACAGCAGCAAACATTGGACCATTTAGAGGAAGCATCAATGAGCACCATAAAGTAAAAACGGCCCCGTGAGGGGCTGAATTGGACCGCATATGTCCCCTTGGATACGTTCCAAGAACGCGGGGATTTCATCCCTCACCTTGAGGGGCGATGGCCTAATGACTAACTTTCCCTTAGCGCATGCGAAGCACACGAAATCATCGGGACTTGGGAAGTTCTTCACGTTAACATTATGGCCATGCGAGTTGTTAATTATATTTCTCATCATCCTAAGTCTGGGGTGGCCTAACCTATCGTGCCAGAGGCAGAAGAGTTCAGAGCTTCTAAAGACGGTCTTGAGGGTAGTGTACACGGGCGGTGCTACAATCTTAGTGTAGTATAGCCCTGTGTCAAACGAAGAAAGCCTTTCGATAACATGTTTACCACCGGCATCCCGCTTTGTGATGAGTAGGCACTCCTTGCCGTTTTCATCATCGGTCTCAGCATGGAAACCATTAGCGCGGATGTCTCTAAAGCTCAAAAGAGTGCGAGTCGACTCCGGGTACAACAACGCATCATTAATGATCAAAGTTGTTCCCATAGGGAGTATAATAGTGGCTCGTCCGGAGCCAACTATGTGAGAACCGCACCGGCGATTGTCATAATACTTCCGGAGATTTTTAATGGACTCAAAATACTTAGTTTCTCGTAAAATGGTATGAGTGGTGGCGCTATCGGCAAGGCACGCTTCCTCCATTCGGCGCCACACGCGTTCTAAAATATGACATCTAATTAATGTAATGAGGAAGAAAATACATTAAAGATAAATGCACACATCTCAGAACATAACATGCTATCATGTATAAATAATGGAATAAATGAATAAATGTCATCCAATCGCCAAAGTAAAGAATAAGTTTATGCTTTCATAGAGCTTACAACCAAATCGAATTTATTCAATTTTATTATATCAAATCACGGAATTGTGAGAACCAAAGAGGTATGCTAAGTGGACTCGGTGAAGAAGCCATTCACTTCAGCCGCAATCTCCATACTAGTGAGCTGATCCTCCTTAGAAATCATCTTGGAGGCAGCATCAATGTCTAGTGGCGGCGCCGCCGCCGAGGCGACCATGTGGTCAACCTCCATGGCGACGTGGGCGTCGGTAGAGACCGCCAAGGCTGCCGCGATGGGCACCACGGGGGTCGCCTCTATGGGCGCAGCAGGGGGCGTAGCGATCATCACGGGTGCCGCCATGGGCGCCGGTGGTGCTCCCTCCTGAACCAAGGCGAGGTGCGTCTCACGCGCCTTCCGAGCCTTGTATGCTTCAACGACCTCCGGTGGTGCGGCACTGGTGGGAGAAATGCTCCACCGAGCCACAACGAAGCGATCCTGAGGCCTCGCCCTCCTTGCCCAGCTTGTTCATGCTTGGCAAGGCGGAGGGTGAGGGCCCTTCTTCTTGCCCTTGTGTCCCCTCTTCTTCTGTTGAGGCTTGCGGACTTTGAGAGCGTTCACCTCCTGGCGAGAACTCCCCCCAAGTGGTTGCGCGACAAAGTTCTTGTGGCCATAATCCTGGAGGACGTCAATCAACTCTGAATACCTCGTGTAGTTCCCCTGGCGGTAGTTCCGTGAGGACTGGACCGCGTCGGGGTGGAAAGTGGATAGGGTTTTCTCAATCTTCTGGGAGTCGGTAATCTCAGTACCATACAAATCAAGAGTCGTACAAATCCGTGTAGAGCCGAATTGTATTCCCCAACCGTCTTGAAGTACGCAAACCTCGACGGATCCACTGCCTCTGCACGTGGCTTCACGGTGTACTTCACCGCTCAAACCGCTGCTTAAGGGCGGTCCAAAGGCCGAAGCACTGCGGCTCAGCCATATACTAATCTTTGAGTAGGTGACGGTGATGACGGAGAAAGTGCGAGCTGCGCATTCTCAATTTCGAACTTGGGATCAGTGGCGGCCAGCTGGGCCCCCTTACCGATCGCCCTCAGGAGGGTTTTGCCCTGGAGAAAAATCTCGCAGTCCGAGGACCATGACAGGTAGTTCAACCCCGTGCAGGCCAACTCAACAAACTCCTTGTGGACAATTCCGGCCATCTGCGATTTATGCAAAAATCATGAGATTACAGCAGGTAATCTTTTGCACAAAGCGATGCTGATAAACTTATTCAACAAAAGGACGTTCCAATATTTAAAACATGCTATTATATGACTTACTAAATGATTAAGAGTGCTAAACAATTAATCTATAGCAGTAAAATCATACAATAATATCATGTTACAAAATATAGCATGTTGAGCGCATCTAGTATGTGAAAACTAGGCCAAAAATTGAATTCCCGGGGCATTTTTAAGCCCAAAGTACGTGTTTTCAGTGAAAACAGACAATTCCAGGGGCTTCTACGCGAAATATTTCAGCAGGAATAAGCTACACGTAGAAACAGGAGATCCCAGGGGCTAAAGCGCGAATTTGCAGAGCTGCACTAGCGCCCCTCTTTTTTTTGTGAAGGCGCTACGGTCGTGGCCCAAAGGAGGCCCAAGAGCTGGTCGGCCCATGCGCTGCATCGCCACCCGCCCAGCGACGCTTATGGTTTAGCGCCGAAGCGGCGGGCGGCTTGCCCGCAGCTAGGCCGAAGTGGCTGGGCTGGCTCGGCGCAGACGCCGAGGGAGCGGCGGCCTGCAGCTGGCAGGCACGGCACTGGGCAGCGCAGCGGTGCGGCCGGGCGAGGAGCGCCATGGCGCGGGCGCTGCAGCTACGGGCGGCGCGCCGCCAGGGCGCGCCATGGTGCGGCGGCGGCCATCCGAACGGGCGCTACCGGACGCGGGCGGTAGCGGACGGCCTTTGGGGGCGCGATGGCGAAGCGGCAGGTGTCACGGCGGCGACGGCCCGCCGCTAAGCGTGAAGTTCCGCTGGCGGCTACTCGCTACAAGACGCTGGGCGGCCAACAGCGGGCGGCGACCAGCGCCAGCCGCACAACGTCGGGCGCGCCACGCTGCCAGACGCGAGGGCGGCCAGCAGCAGGGCGGCGACCAGCGTAGCCGGGGCCAGCAGGGCACGCGGCGGCACGAGCGTGCATCGGGCACGGGTACGGCCATGCAGCTTGGGACGGCGTCATCTGGACGTCGGCGTCGGGATCTCAAAAACATCGTCGTGTTCATCGGGAACATCGACGGCGCATGGCACAGCGGGTGCGTTGCGGCGGTACCGTGGTCATCTGGATCACGATCTGTACCGACTCCCATATAGTGTAGTCAACAAGTCTCTCGTGGTCCAAAAACATCGACATTGGTCGGCGACGTATTCGTCCGCTCAGTTTTTGAGAGAGAAATCCACACCATAGGTAGATTATCCGAAAAAATAAACTAATCGCAAAAGCGGAATCGCGGGAAGGAGATAAATCTATTTTTGCGAAGAGTGGGGATCGGATCTTATACCTCCGCGGGATTGACGAAAGCCTGCGTGATGCAGGCTTGACGGAGAGTTGGTGGAGCGAAGCGTGCTGATAACGTGTTCCACAACTCCTGCCGGCGAGTCCGGTCCAAGGTTGCGGAGCGGGAGCGAGCGTCGTAGATGAAGTAGTCGAACACGAAAATAAAAGACACGGAGAGATGTGGAGGAGACCAGTTTTATTAATCAATGATCCGGAATTATAATGACGTCTCCTCGTTGCTTTATATAGGGACTAGGGGTTAAGGAATAAGTACCCACTTAACGTAAAGAGGGGAACGGGAGGGGCTACCCCGTGCGATACGCACGAGGCGCGCCGCCACCCCAACCGATGACTCGGTTTCCCAACAAAAAACACACCTCCACCCAACACCCTGTAACGAGAGCGAATCCTATACGCACAGCACCGCAGGATTATACCTGGCCAAACCTCGGGCCGGGCCGGGCTTTGGGCCGGGCCGGGCTTCGGGCCGGGCCGGGCTTCGGGCCGGGCCTAGCCAAGCCCGACACAAAAAACCCAGGCCCGGGCCCGGCCCGGCCCGGCCATCGGGCCTGTGTTTCTGGGCCCGAGCCCGGCCCGAACACCTAAAAGCCCGTCGGGCTTCGGGCCGGCCCGGCCCGACCTTCAGTAAACTGCAAAAATGACGGGCCCGGGCCCGGCCCGGCCCGGCCTTCGGGCTCAAAAACTAGGCCCGAGCCCGGCCCGAGGGCAGCGTCAGGCCGGGCCAGGCCGGGCCGGGCTTTTTCGGGCCGGGCCGGGCTTCCCATGGCCAGGACTACGCAGGATGTAAGATTTCGGTTTGCAACCTATGAACGGACCTGTTTGCGTTTCACTCATTCGGTTCGCACTTTCTTCAATGAAGGAAGCGATCTCATCGTCGCGCCGAGGCCGAGCAAGAGCATTAGTGACATGAGCAAGAGTAAGCAACATGACGTGCGCTACTACCGGATTTTTTGACGGCAACAAAATTGAATTATAAAGTTAGTACAAAATTAAGTCAACTATTTTAAAACGGAGGGAGTAGTACTCAAGCTCCGTGTTTATACCTTAATTAAATGCTCATTTCCTACAGGGGTACAGGTGCTCAAGCGTGATGTGGTGCACTGGTGCTCAAGCTCCACCGGCGATGCCGCGTGGTCCAGGTGGAGAGCAGCCAGCCTTATTCCCAGCCGGTCGGCGCGTGCAACAACAAGTCGTCCATCTAGAACACGGCGTTCGTGGACTTGTTCACCAAGCACATCGACTTGGCTGTGCTGTGCTGTGCTGGTGAACGAGCTCAAGTCCTTTCCTTGTGTACTACACTGAGCCGGTGCAGGGGCAGGTGAGCTAAGCCGCCGCCGCCGCCGCTGACGACCTCATCGCCTCCTGCGAGCGACGGGCACAAGCACCCGCGCGTGCGCGGCCACTGCATCTTCTGGGCCGTGGAGGTGGAGAACTCGGTGCACTCAACAACGAGCAGCTCAAGGCCGCCGTGGATTCCTTGTACAACGGCCGGTTCCTGCAGCACGAGGTGAACAGCAGGATGCTCCATGCATGCATGCCGTCTTCCGGCAGCGGCTGGGCGCTCTTCGTGAACGAGTACAACGTGGAGAACGTCAAGGACCCGAACGCGACGCTGCCGTGGGTGGGACCTGGGTGCAGGGCCACGTGAGTGGGCGACGTCATCTGCGACGTGCTGGACAATCTGGCGGCGACGGAGCTCCATTTCCATTTCCATGTCCCTGTGTGGATCACGGAGCTGGACGTGTCGATCCATCCGTTCACATCCACCTCGCCTGCATTTCATTCCAGTTAGCATGCATGGCTGGAAAAAAACTTGCAATTACCATAGATAGCTTGTCCACTTGGGGTGCAAAAAACTACCAAGACACTCGCCCTGGATGTAGATATTTCCCCTGGATGTCGTACCCCTTGAATCATACGAACAGCAATGCTTGCAGATCAAATTCCTGTTATTTGTGCTCATCCCACGCATTTACACCTTTTATACTCCACAGCTCTAAAAGTTCTTCAGCTAATAGCCTTAGGTATACATCAATGTCGTTACCGGGTTGCTTGAGGCCTTGAATGAACACTGACATCATAATGAACTTTCGCTTCATGCACAACCAAGAAGGAAGGTTATAGATACATAGAGTTACGAGCCATGTGCTATGATTGTTGCTCTGCTCACCAAAAGGATTAATGTCATCTGCACTTACACCAAACCATACATTCCTTGCGTTATCTGCAAAGTCCTTACACTTTTTTTTTTTTATACACTGTGATCCGTCGGCGGTACTTTCAACTTCCCGTCTTTCTTACGGTCTTCTTTGTGCCATCGCATCAACTTGACATGCTCTTTGTTTTGAAACAAACGTGTCAACCGTGGTATTATAGGAGCATACCACATCACCTTGGCAGGAATCTTCTTCTTGGGGCGCTCGCCCTTAACATCATCAGGGTCATCGTGGCTGATCTTATAGCACAATGCATCGCGTACCGAGCATGCATTCAAATCCCCATACTCACCGCGATAGAGGATGCGGTCATTAGGTCATGCATGTATCTTCTGCATCTCTAATCCTAGAGGGCAGATAATCTTTTTTGCTTCGTACATACTGTCGGGCAATCGTGATTCTGTTATACGATTCTATAACTTTACGATCCAAATTAACCCGTATGATTCTAGGATTTTAGTTCTTAGAATCTACGACCTTACGATCCTGATAGTGAAGATTCTACGATTTGCGATCCTACCATTGAAGCTCCGATCCGATTCAAAATCATGGGGCTCACGTAAAGTCTCTTTTCTACTAGTGTTTTCTGGGTGATGGATGAGACAAACGAGGATCGGCGACGGCGGCAATAGAGAAGGGCTTGCTCTCAAGTACGTAGGCAATCGATCTCACTATTGCCGTTGCGGACTTCCTTGGTCTTTTCTTAGATTTTGATTTGAAGTAATTTCTTCACTCTTGCTATTCTGTTGACGGTTCCTCGAGGGTCACAAGTCAGCGCACCTGTCGGTGTTCCAGGAGGCGAGCTTTGGGCACGGCCGGCTGAGAATCGTCAACGAGACAAGCGCCGTCTGGACATGGCAGCACAACGACGACGAATACGCCACCATCCGCAGCGAGGTCTGGTTGGAGAGCTTGGCCAGTCCAAAGCTATCCAGGGCAGCCGCCGGTCGTCACGACGACGACGAGTTGTAGAATGTTGCAGATCACTACTGTTGGGACCGCCGGGAAATCAAATCTTTAATTGGGTTATTCGACGGCACTTTGTAGAATGCTCTACAGAACACTTTACAACTAAAAGACCATTTTAAGAATCATTCATTCGCTAAAAAAGGTTCATAACTTTGCGGATTCTAACGTGAACAGTGTGACAAGGTCATCTTGACTAAAGATAACCAGCAAAAAGGAAACTGGTAAGGACGCACTAAATGTTGCTTTTAAGATAAGTCAATTTAGCATCTATTCCTTCACAGCCCTCATGTGAAGCTATTATGGCGATTGATTCATATAGCTTTTAACCTACCTTCACCCATGAGTAGTACGAATATGTTCAGCATAAAAATTGCCATATGTCGCAAAACAAGCAATGATCTTCATCACCGTGGCCATCCTTCAGCTCTCTGTGCTATGGGGGGCTCTTTCAAGGAGATGATGTCTTGTAAGTCCTGCGGCGATAGCACCTTCGTAGAAGGCATGATGTCGCGAGAAATCAACTCTTTAATACTTGGGTCTCATAAGACTTTACCATACAGCTGGCTGCTGGCCTGTCCATGACATGATGTCGCGAGGAAATGGCTGCAAGCCAGCGACGGCAGTCTTGTTGCATATGATGATATGAAGGTGACGAAGAGTGTCCCCTGGTCAACAATGACAGTGCCGCCTCCACTGAAGCGCCTCCTCAGAGACCTTCCTGTTGGTGCGAAAACCAACCATATAAACAACCAACCACACTATGGCTATGCTCGCACGAATGAAAGGCAGCTTACTAAAGACGACGCCTAGAGGAGAGGAGATTCATTACCCAGAGACACCCATGACAATGGTGGGCGGAGCCATGCCATGGTTGAGAATGCACCAGTTATGGCTGGTGCGACGCAGCAGCCGTTCCTCCAGGTGGAGCTGGTGCAGGATGGGTGCAGCGCCCATGGTGAGCAGCCTCATGAGTGGCCGCGCCACGTTCCTCTCAATGACAGACCCGAACGTCATTCTTGACGCTGCTCTGCTCGTTCGTCTCGCGGAGGCCAAAGGGGGAAAGGCGTTTCCTCGAGTATTTAACCAAAAACTATCACAATTCATGGAAACGTGACGAAAAACTACCACTTTACGTTTTTGTGCGAAAAACTACCACTTTTATCTTAAACCGTGGCAAAAAACTATCAACTCGTTTAACTGCTCGGTTCGGCCGCGCTAAGCCCGAATCTGACCGGTTGGGCCCACACATAAGCGGCTAAAAATGCAATCAGGTCCCTACAAAAAACTTTTTAAAGCAATCGGGTCCCTGTAAAATAAAATAAAAAGCAATCAGGTCCCGCCGGCGAGCTCGTCAGCGACGAGCAGAGGCATGCGGCGGTGGTGGAAGTAGCAGCTTCGGCCGGCCTCGCACGCAGCCAGGGGGCTCGGCCAGGCGCGCTGCCACGGGCGTGCGGTTACCGGGCTCGGCCAGCACGCGGCGGGCGGGCGCCGCCATGGGAGCGCTGGGCGCAGCCACGGCGCTGGGCGCCACTCGGCTCGTTGTGCATGCCGCCACGGGCGGCGGCGCTGGAGGAGGGCCGCGGGCATGGCGGTGCGGCGGTGACTGGAGGCCGGCGGCGGGAGGCTGGTGCGGCGGTGGATGTTCGCCGGCCCCCGGTCGTGGCTGTGGCCAGCCAGCCATGGCACATGTCCCCTTCCATGGACTGGATTGCTTTCTTTAAGAAAAACTAGGGACCTGATTGCTTTTTTACGCCGCTTATGTGTGGGCCCAACCGGCCAGATTCGGGCTTAGCGCGGCCGAAACGAGCAGTTAAACGAGTTGGTAGTTTTTTGCCACGGTTTAGGATAAAAGTGGTAGTTTTTCGCACAAAAACGTAAAGTGGTAGTTTTTCGTCACGTTTCCATGAATTGTGGTAGTTTTTGGTTAAATACTTGCGTTTCCTCCAACACCTACCTGGTGGCTGGTGTGCGCCCGTCTCCTCCCTCCTTGAGGCTCTGGCTCCGGCTCTGCGCGGGGACTGACTAGTGAACGAGCAGCGGCGGCGGCCGGGATATGGATATGGTGGAGACAAGTAGGGGACGGTATGCAAGGCGAAGGTGGTTGACAGCGAGAGGTCGGGACTCCTGCACTCTGTTCGGCAATGTCGACGTTGTCAAGTCAGCTTTTTTTTTTTTAGGCAAAAAAAAAAACGAACCGAGTATACTATAACCATTTGATTACAGTGAGGCCTTATCTCTGGCAGCTGAAGTTTGAACGGTACGACCCTAAAGAAAGAAGATGGAGGAAGTGATGAAGGAGCTCAACTCTCGAAAGCCACCATAGTACAGTATATATGAAGGGTACGACCCTAAAGAGGATGGAAGAGAAGAAGAAGAAGAAAAGAGTAGGACGGACAATGCAGGTCAAATTCGGCCACAATGCAAGGAAGAAATAGCAGCAATTGGGGAGCTGACCATGTTTGATTTGCCGATCCCCCACGAGATCATCTACTAGTACTAGCTAGCTCCCAAAGATGTGATGTATATATAGCACGCGCTGCTACTGCTAGAGAAGACAACCCACCAACCCAAAGAATCAGGGCAGTTTTCTTTTCTTTTCTTTTGAGGATGGAATCAGGGCAGTTTCAAGAGGGTTTTTTTTACTCTTTTTCATATGTTTTTCAATTATTTATTTATTTTCGCTCACAGATGAAAATATATTTGTAGTGAGAGGTTATCTTTTGAAAAAAAAACTAAAAGTGATATCGAAATATATATATAGGCCAAGGAGCCAAGAGTCAAACAACCATCCAGTTTTTGGCGGAGCACTTTTGTAATTTAGGCCACCTACAATGTGGGCTCTTTCTTATCTTTCGTACGTGCTAATCCCGTCCGATCGATCGCAGGATTTCGGCTAGCATCCATGTCGGACGCTACGTCTCATTTTGCATAGAGTTCAGCAGTTTTTTTCATCATGTATGTGCCTGAAAGCGCTGGGGCCATGGACGTTTGCGCTGATGCTATCCACTTTATTAGTCCATAAGCGTCCGAACAATGGCTTTGCGTTGGACATGCCCTTAAGAGGGGATGGTGAGTAGTATGAGTTTAGAGTCTATCTTCCACAATCACAAGGAGGGGCGGGAGGGTGGAATTGGTTGAGAATTGATTAATGAAGAACATTTTGACTTTTTTAATCATAACTTAAGTTGTCATCCCTCGTATAATTTATCATGAATGCAATCCCATCCTTTTTTTTGATATCATTGTAGAACGGGGAGAGAGAGACAACAATAGCGCGATCCTCCACACCCTATGCTCAACAGCCAGATTCCCCTGCTCCTTTTCCCTCCTCGTGGATGATCGGTTTCTTCTCACCCTTACTCTCCCCATGGCCACCTCGCTGATTCCCATAATTGAACGCTAAGCTCTCCTCTTTATTTCCATGCAAATCGTCTTCCAATGTTATTATCAAATGAAACAACATTAAGACACAAATCATTTACGCCCCTAGGTTTACTTGGCGACTTCCGTCCCCCATCACTCCTTCTTTTTCCTCGGGTTCGACCGATGCCTCTCCACCCCCTCCTCTCCTTATGCCCGCCACCGCACCACTAGTATCAAGGAAGGACGCCAACGTCCCGAGCATGTCATTCCTCTGAAGCCGAAGGACGATGACGAGCCTTCGGGCATGGTGTGCCGCCTTTCATCTTGATAACTTGCCTCCATGTTGGTTGAACAACGGTGTGATGATACATCTCCAACGTATCTACTTTTTTAAACACCTTTTCTCTTGTTTTGTACTCTAATTTGCATGATTTGAATGAAACTAACATGGACTGACGATGTTTCTAGCAGAACTACCTTGGTGTTATTTTTGTGCAAAAATAAAAGTTCTTGAAATTAGACGAATCTTTGCGGATATTTTTTATGGAATAAATAAAAAAAACACTGGGGCAAAGAAGTACCAAAGGGGGCCCACCATGGGGCCACAAGCCAGGGGGCGCACCCTAGTGGCTTGTGGGCCCCATAGACTCCGGCTAACCTAATTCCAAACCTATAAATTCTGTCTTCTCGAGAAAAAAAAGAGATAAAGTTTCATCGTTTTTTATGATACGGAGCCGCCACCACCTCCTATTCTTCACCGGGAGCCTAATCTGGAGTTCGTTCGTGGCTCCGGAGAGAGGGATTCATCGCCATCGTCATCACCAACCCTTCTTCATCACCAATCTCATGATGCTCACCACCATGAGTGAGTAATTCCTTTGTAGGCATACTAGAGGTAGATGGAGATGGATGAGATTTCTTATGTAATCGTGTCAATTTATTAGGGCTTGATCCCTAGTATCCACTATGTTCTGAGATTGATGCTGTTGTAACTTTGCTATGCTTAATGCTTGTCACTAGGGCCTAAATGCCATGATTTTAGATCTAAATATATATACGTTCATGAATATATTTGAGATGTTGATCTAACCTGCAAGTTGTATGCACCTTTTATCGTTCTGAACTTTAGACCCCCAAGGTGACAATGATTAGGATATCGACAAGGATGACTTTAACTTGAGGAGTTCATGTATTCACCACCATGTGTTAATGCTTTGTTCCGGTTCTCTATTAAAAGAAACGTCTTAATTACCCATAGTTTCCATTAGGACCATGTTGAGGGTAGGAAAAAAGATGCCATGCAATTTCTTATCGCAAGCACGCATGACTATATACGGAATACATGCCTACATATGATTGATGAATTGGAGCTATTGTGTGTTGCTCTAGGTTTTGTCAATTATGTATTGAATCTCATCTAAATATCCATCGCTACTCCATGCTTATGCTTTAATATAGTTGTCTTTACTCAAGTTATTACTGCTGCTCTGTTTGCTACAAAACTACTACTACTATTACTGTTGATGTTGTCGTTACTATTATTATCATTGCTATCATATTACCATGCTATTAATAAATTGTTGCAAGGAGGTGATTCTCAGGTGTGGTTGAATTGAAAACTCAAGTGCTAAGGCTTATGAATATTCTTTGGCCCCCTTTCTGTCGAATCAATAATTTTCGGTGAAATACTATCCTCGAAGACTGTTGCGATCCCCTGTATTTGTTGGTCATCAAGACTATTTTCTGTTGCCGTTGCCAGGGAGCATAGCTCTATTTACTAAGTTCACTTGGGAGTTAAATATCTGCTGCAATTTATATTCACTATGAAAAATCTTTGAGACACTAAGACCAAGATCATGCCCTCCAGGACGAGGGCGGGTAAGGAACTGCCAACTAGCTCTACGATTGATTCACCTAATGTTTGAGTCAACTCGTGACACCACCACCTGCTATAAAATTTGATATGTCGCAAGTAATAGACACTGCTTCTACTATTGATGATACTCATGATGATGCTTCTACTTTGCTTGATAAAATAGTTCCACTTGATGAATTACTGGATGTTCATATTGCTAAAGTTAAAGACACTAAATTTCTTGAAAATTATGAATCACCTACTACACCTAGTACTCGTGTTAGAAGTAAGATATTAGAAGATGTTCTTGAAGGTTACACTTCTGATGAGAAGTTTACTAGAGAGTTTATGGCTTATGATACTACTAAAGGCATAGAAGGTTTAACTGTTATACTTGAAGAAAAAGTTGAAGGAAATATGCCCTAGAGGCAATAATAAAGTTATTATTTATTTCCTTATTTCATGATAAATGTTTATTATTCATGCTAGAATTGTATTAACCGGAAACATAATACATGTGTGAATACATAGACAAACATATAGTCACTAGTATGCCTCTACTTGACTAGCTCGTTAATCGAAGATGGTTATGTTTCCTAACCATAGACATGAGTTGTCATTTGATTAACGGGATCACATCATTAGGAGAATGATCTGATTGACATGACCCATTCTGTTAGCCTAGCACTTGATCGCTTTAGTATGCTGCTATTGCTTTCTTCATGACTTATACATGTTCCCGTAACTATGAGATTATGCAACTCCGTTTACCGGAGGAACACTTTGGGTGCTACCAAACGTCACAACGTAACCGGGTGATTATAAAGGAGTACTACAGGTGTCTCCAAAGGTACATGTTGGGTTGGCGTATTTCGAGATTAGGTTTTGTCACTCCGATTGTCGGAGAGGTATCTCTGGGCCCTCTCGGTAATGCACATCACTATAAGCCTTGCAAGCAATGTAGCTAATGAGTTAGTTATGGAGTGATGCATTACGTAACGAGTAAAGAGACTTGCCGGTAACGAGATTGAACTAGGTATTGGATACCGACGATCGAATCTCGGGCAAGTAACATACCGATGACAAAAGGAACAACGTATGTTGTTATGCGCGGTTTGACCGATAAAGATCTTCGTAGAATATGTAGGAGCCAATATGGGCATCTAGGTTCCGCTATTGGTTATTGACCAAGAATAGTTCTAGGTCATGTCTACATAGTTCTCGAACCCGTAGGGTCCGCACGCTTAAGGTTTCGATGACAGTTATATTATGAGTTTATGAGTTTTGATGTACCGAAGGAGTTCGGAGTCCCGGATGAGATCAGGGACATGACGAGGAGTCTCGAACTGGTCGAGACGTAAAGATCGATATATTGGACGACTATATTCGGAGTTCGGACAGGTTCCGAATGATTCGGGTATTTTTCGGAGTACCGGAGAGTTACAGGAATTCGCCGGGGAGAAGTATTGGGCCTTATTGGGCCCTGCGGGAAAGAGAGAGGGGCAGGCCGCGCGCCCCCCCCCCCCCCAAGGCCTAGTCCGAATTGGACTAGGGGAGGCCGCACCCTTCCTCCCTTCCCTTCCTTCTCTCCTACTCCTACTAGGAAAGGAGGAGTCCTACTCCCGGTGGGAGTAGGACTCCCCTTGGTGCGCCTCCTCCCTTGGCCGGCCACCTCCTCCTTGCTCCTTTATATCCGGGGGCAGGGGGCACCCCATGACACACAAGTTGATCTACGGATCGTTCCTTAGCCGTGTGCGGTGCCCCTCCACTATATTCCACTTGGTCATATCGTCATGGAGCTTAGGCGAAGCCCTGCGCCGGTGAAGTCATATCGTCATGAGCTTAGGTGAAGCCCCGCGTCGGTGGAGCATCATCATCGCCACCACGCCGTCAGGTTGACGGAACTCATCCCCGACGCTTTGCTGGATCGGAGCCCGGGCATCGACATCGAGCTGACCGTGTGCTGAACACGGAGGTGCCGTACGTTCGGTACTTGGATCGGTCGGATCGTGAAGACGTACGACTACATCAACCGCGTTGTTATAACGCTTCCGCTTTCGGTCTACGAGGGTACGTGGACAGACACTCTTCCCTCTCGTTGCTATGCCATCACCATGGTCTTGCGTGTGCGTAGGAAAATACTGAAATTACTACGTTCCTTAACAGTGGCATCCGAGCCAGGTTTTATGCGTTGATGTCTTGTGCACGAGTAGAACACAAGTGAGTTGTGGGCGATATAAGTCATACTGCTTACCAGCATGTCATACTTTGGTTCGGCGGTATTGTGAGATGAAGCGGCCCGGACCGACATTACGCGTACGCTTACACGAGACTGGTTTCACCGCTTCGAGCACTAGTTGCTTAAAGGTGACCGGCGGGTGTCTGTCTCTCTCACTTTAGTTGAACCGAGTGTGGCTATGCCCGGTCCTTGCGAAGGTTAAAACAGCACCAACTTGACAAACTATCGTTGTGGTTTTGATGCGTAGGTAAGAACGGTTCTTGCTCAGCCCGTAGCAGCCACGTAAAACTTGCAACAACAAAGTAGAGGACGTCTAACTTGTTTTTGCAGGGCATGTTGTGATGTGATGTGGTCAAGACGTGATGCTATATTTTATTGTATGAGATGATCATGTTTTGTAACCGAGTTATCGGCAACTGGCAGGAGCCATATGGTTGTCGCTTTATTGTATGAAATGCAAACACCATGTAATTGCTTTACTTTATCACTAAGCAGTAGCGATAGTCGTAGAAGCAATAGTTGGCGAGACGACAACGATGCTACGATGGAGATCAAGGTGTCGCTACCGGTGACGATGGTGATCATGACGGTGCTTGGCGATGGAGATCACAAGCACAAGATGATGATGACCATATCATATCACTTATATTGATTGCATGTGATGTTTATCCTTTATGCATCTTATCTTGCTTTGATTGACAGTAGCATTATAAGATGATCTCTCACTAAAATTATCAAGAAGTTTTCTCCCTGAGTATGCACCGTTGCTAAAAGTTCGTAGTGCCCAGACACCACGTGATGATCGGGTGTGATAAGCTCTACGTCCATCTACAACGGGTGCAAGCCAGTTTTGCACACGCAGAATACTCAGGTTAAACTTGACGAGCCTAGCATATAACAGATATGGCCTCGGAACACGGAGACCGAAAGGTCGAACGTGAATCATATAGTAGATATGATCAACATAGTGATGTTCACCATTGAAACTACTCCATCTCACGTGATGATCGGACATGGTTTAGTTGATTTGGATCACGTAATTGAAGGAAATATGCCCTAGAGGCAATAATAAAAGTTATTATTTATTTCCTTATATCATGATAAATGTTTATTATTCATGCTAGAATTGTATTAACCGGAAACATAATACATGTGTGAATATATAGACAAACAGTATGTCACTAGTATGCCTCTACTTGACTAGCTTGTTAATCAAAGATGGTTATGTTTCCTAACCATGAACAAGGAGTTGTTATTTGATTAACAAGGTCACATCATTAGTTGAATGATCTGATTGACATGACCCATTCCGTTAGCCTAGCACATGATCGTTTAGTATGTTGCTATTGCTTTCTTCATGACTTATACATGTTCCTGTAACTATGAGATTATGCAACTCCCGTTTACCGGAGGAACACTTTGGTGCTACCAAACGTCACAACGTAACTGGGTGATTATAAAGGAGTACTACAGGTGTCTCCAAAGGTACATGTTGGGTTGGCGTATTTGAGATTAGGTTTTGTCACTCCGATTGTGGAGAGGTATCTCTGGCCCTCTCGGTAATGCACATCACTATAAGCCTTGCAAGCAATGTAGCTAATGAGTTAGTTATGGAGTGATGCATTACGAACGAGTAAAGAGACTTGCCGTAACGAGATTGAACTAGGTATTGGATACTGACGATCAAATCTCGGGCAAGTAACATACCGATGACAAAGGGAACAAAGTATGTTGTTATGCGGTTTGACCGATAAAGATCTTCAGAGAATATGTAGGAGCCAATATGGGCATCCAGGTTCCGCTATTGGTTATTGACCAAGAATAGTTCTAGGTCATGTCTACATAGTTCTCGAACCCGTAGGGTCCGCACGCTTAAGGTTTCGATGGCAGTTATATTATGAGTTTATGAGTTTTGATGTACCGAAGGAGTTCGGAGTCCCGGATGAGATCGGGGACATGACGAGGAGTCTCGAAATGGTCGAGACGTAAAGATCGATATATTGACGACTATATTCGGAGTTCGGAAAGGTTCGAATGATTCGGGTATTTTTCGGAGTACCGGAGAGTTACGGGAATTCGCCGGGAGAAGTAATGGGCCTTATTGGGCCCTGCGGGAAAGAGAGAGGGCTGCCTAGGGCAGGCCGCGCGCCCAAGGCCTAGTCCGAATTGGACTAGGGAGGGGCCGCACCCTTCTTCTCTTCCCTTCCTTCTCTCCTACTCCTACTAGGAAAGGAGGAGTCCTACTCGGTGGGAGTAGGACTCCCCTTAATGCGCCTCCTCCCTTGGCGGCCACCTCCTCCTTGCTCTTTTATATCTGGGGCAGGGGGCACCCCATGACACACAAGTTGATCTATGGATCGTTCCTTAGCCGTGTGTGCGGTGCCCCCTCCACCATATTCCACTTCGGTCATATCGTCGCGGAGCTTAGGCGAAGCCTCGCGCCGGAGAAGTCATATCGTCATGGAGCTTAGGCGAAGCCCTGCGTCGGTGGAGCATCAACATCGCCACCACGCCGTCGTCTTGACGGAACTCATCCCGACACTTTGCTGGATCGAGTCCGGGATCGTCATCGAGCTGAACGTGTGCAGAACTCGGAGGTGCCGTGACGTTCGGTGCTTGGATCGGTCGGATCGTGAAGACGCACGACTACATCAACCGCGTTGTTATAACGCTTCCGCTTTCGGGTTCACGAGGGTACGTGGACGGACACTCTCCCCTCTCGTTGCTATGCCATCACCATGGTCTTGCGTGATCGTAGGAAATTTTGAAATTACTACGTTCCCCAACAGTAATCACTTAGATGACTAGAGAGATGTCCATCTAAGTGGGAGTTCTTAAGTAATATGATTAATTGAACTTTAATTTATCATGAACTTAGTCCTGGTAGTATTTTGCAAATTATGTTGTAGATCAATGACTCGCGTTGTTGCTTCCCTATGTTTGTTGCTTTCATATGTTTATTTTGATATGTTCCTAGAGAAAAATTATGTTGAAAAATGTTAGTAGCAATGATGCGGATTGGATCCGTGATCTGAGGTTTATCCTCATTGCTGCACAGAAAAATTATGTCCTTAATGCACCGCTAGGTGACAAACCTATTGCAGGAGCAGATGCAGACGTTATGAACGTTTGGCTAGCTCAATATGATGACTACTTGATAGTTTAGTGCACCATGCTTAAAGGCTTAGAATCGGGACTTCAAAGACGTTTTGAACATCATGGACCATATGAGATGTTCCAGGAATTGAAGTTAGTATTTCAAGCAAATACCCGAGTTGAGAGATATGAAGTCTCCAACAAGTTCTATAGCTAAAAGATGGAGGAGAGTCGCTCAACTAGTGAGCATGTGCTCAGATTGTCTGGGTACTTCAATCGCTTGAATCAAGTGGGAGTTAATCTTCCAGATAAGATAGTGATTGACAGAATTCTCTAGTCACCATCACCAAGTTAGTAGAACTTCGTGATGAACTATAATATGCAAGGGATGACAAAAGTAATTCCCAAGCTCTTCGTGATGCTGAAATCGACGAAGGTAGAAATCAAGAAAAGAGCATCAAGTGTTGATGATTGACAAGACCACTAGTCTCAAGGAAAAGGGCAAAGGGAAGAAGGGGAACTTCAAAAGAACGGCAAGCAAGTTGCTACTCGAGTGAAGAAGCTCAAGTCTGGACCTAAGCCTGAGACTAAGTGCTTTTGCTACAATGGAATTGGTCACTGGAAGCGGAACTACCCCAAGTGTTTGGCGGATAAGAAGGATGGCAAAGTGAACAAAGGTATATTTGATATACAGATTATTGATGTATATTTTACTAGTGTTCATAGCAACCCCTCGGTCTTTGATCTGGTTCAGTTGCTAAGAGTAGTAACTCAAAGCGGAGTTGCAGAATGAACAGAAACTAGTTGAAGGGGAAGTGACGATGAGTGTTGGAAGTAGTTCCAAGATTGATATGATCATCATCGCACACTCCCTATACTTTCGGGATTAGTGTTAAACCTAAATAAATGTTATTTGGTGTTTGCGTTGAGCATGAATATGATTTGATCATGTTTATTGCAAAACGGTTATTCATTTAAAGTCAAAGAATAATTGTTGTTCTGTTTAAATGAATAAAACCTTCGATGGTCATACACCCAATGAAAATAGTTTTCAAAAGCGGTTATTCATTTAAAGTCAAAGAATAATTGTTGTTCTGTTTAAATGAATAAAACCTTCAATGGTCATACACCCAATAAAAATAGTTTGTTGGATCTCGATCGTAGTGATACACATATTCATAATATTGATGCCAAAAGATGCAAAGTTAATAATGATAGTGCAACTTATTTGTGGCACTTGCCGTTTAGGTCATATTGGTGTAAAGCGCATGAAGAAACTCCATGCTGATGGGATTTTGGAATCACTTGATTATGAATCACTTGATGCTTATGTAACCATGCCTTATGGGCAAGATGACTAAAGACTACATTCTCGGAACAATGGAGCGAGCAAATGACTTATTGGAAATAATACATACTGATGTATGCGGTCCGATGAGTGTTAAAGCTCACGGGAAGTATCGTTATTTTCTGACCTTCACAAGATGATTTGAGCAGATATGAGTATATCTACTTAATGAAGCACAAGTCTGAAACATTTGAAAAGTTAAAATAATTTCAGAGTGAAGTGAAGAATCATCGTAATAAGAAAATAAAGTTTCTACGATCTGATCGTGGAGGAGAATATTTGAGTTACGAGTTTTGCCTTCATATAAAACAATGTGGAATAGTTTCACAGCTCACGCCACATGGAACACCATAACGTAATGGTGTGTCCGAACGTCATAACCGTACTTTATTTTGATATGGTGCGATCAATGATGTCTCTTACCGATTTACCAATATCGTTTTGGGGTTATGCATTAGAGACAGTTGCATTCACGTTTAATAGGGCACCATCTAAATCAGTTGAGATGACACCGTATGAACTATGGTTTAGCAGTAAACCTAAGCTGTCGTTTTTTAAAGTTTGGAGTTGTGATGCTTATGTGAAAAAGTTTTCACCTGATAAGCTCGAACCCAAATCGGAGAAGTGCGTCTTCATAGAATACCCAAAGGTAACTATTGGGTACACCTTCTATCACAGATCCGAAGGCAAGTTTTTCGTTGCTAAGATGGATCCTTTCTAGAGAAGAAGTTTCTCTCGAAAGAAGTGAGTGGGAGGAAAGTAGAACTTGATGAGGTAATTGTACCTTCTCCCATATTGGAGAGTAGTTCATCACAGAAATCAGTTCAAAGTGATTCCTACACCAATTAGTGAGGAAGTTAATGATGATGATCATGAAACTTCAGATCAAGTTGCTACCAAACCTCGTAGGTCTTCCAGAGTAAGATTCGCACCAAAGTGGTACGGTAATCCTATTCTAAAAGTCATGTTACTAGACCATGATGAACCTGCGAACTATGAGGAAGCGATGATGAGCCCAGATTCATGAAATGGCTTGAGGCCATAAAATCTGAGATAGGATCCATATATAAGAACAAAGTGTGGACTTTGGTTGACCTGCTCGATGATCAGCAAGTCAAGTTAAATAAATGGATCTTCAAGAGGAAGACGGACACTGATAGTAGTGTTACTATCTACAAAGCTCGACTTGTCACAAAAAGGTTTTCGACAAGTTCAAGGTGTTGACTACAATGAGATTTTCTCAACTGTAGCGATGCTTAAGTCTATCCGAATCATGTTAGCAATTGCCACATTTTATGAAATCTGGCAAATGGATATCAAAACTACATTCTTCAATGGATTTATTAAAGAAGAGTTGTATATGATGCAACCAGAAGGTTTTGTCAATCCTAAAGGTGCTAACAAAATGTGCAAGCTCCAGCGATCCATCAATGGACTGGTGCAAGCATCTTGGAGTTGGAATATACGCTTTTGATGTGTTGATCAAAGCATATGGTTTTATACAGACTTTTGGAAATGCCTGTATTTACAAGAAAGTGAGTGGGAGCACTACAGCATTTCTGATAAGTATATGTGAATGACATATTGTAGATTGGAAATAATGTAGAATTATTCTGCAAAGCATAAAGGAGTGTTTGAAAGGAGTTTTTCAAAGAAAGACCTCGGTGAAGCTGCTTACATATTGGGCATCAAGATCTATAGAGATAGATCAAGACGCTTGATAAGTTTTTCAATGAATACATACCATGACAAGATTTTGAAGTAGTTCAAAATGGAATAGTCAAAGAAAGAGTTCTTGCCTGTGTTACAAGGTGTGAGATTGAGTAAGACTCAAAACCCGACCACGGCAGAAGATAGAAAGAGAATGAAAGTCATTCCCTATGCCTTGGCCATATGTTCTATAAAGTATGCCATGCTGTGTACCAGATCTATTGTATACCCTACACTGAGTTTGGCAAGGGAGTACAATAGTGATCTAGGAGTAGATCACTGGACAGCGGTCAAAATTATCCTTAGTGGAATAAGGATATGTTTCTCGATTATGGAGGTGAGAAAAGGGTTAAATGCGTAAAGGGTTACGTCGATGCAAGTTTTGACACCGATCTGGATGACTCTAAGTCTCGATCTAGATACATATTGAAAGTGGGAGCAATTAGCTAGAGTAGCTCCATGCAGAGCATTGTAGACATAGAAATTTGCAAAATACATACGGCTCTGAATGTGACAGACCCGTTGACTAAGCTTCTCTCACGAGCAAAACATGATCATACCTTAGTACTCTTTGGGTGTTAATCACATAGCGATGTGAACTAGATTATTGACTCTAGTAAACCCTTTGGGTGTTGGTCACATGACGATGTGAACTATGGGAGTTAATCACATACAGATGTGAATATTAGTGTTAAATCACATGATGATGTGAACTAGATTATTGACTCTAGTGCAAGTGGGAGACTGAAGGAAATATGCCCTAGAGGCAATAATAAAGTTATTATTTATTTTCTTATTTCATGATAAATGTTTATTATTCATGCTAGAATTGTATTAACCGGAAACATAATACATGTGTGAATACATAGACAAACATATAGTCACTAGTATGCCTCTACTTGACTAGCTCGTTAATCGAAGATGGTTATGTTTCCTAACCATAGACATGAGTTGTCATTTGGTTAACGGGATCACATCATTAGGAGAATGATCTGATTGACATGACCCATTCTGTTAGCCTAGCACTTGATCGTTTAGTATGCTGCTATTGCTTTCTTCATGACTTATACATGTTCCTGTAACTATGAGATTATGCAACTCCCGTTTACCGGAGGAACACTTTGGGTGCTACCAAAGCGTCACAACGTAACTGGGTGATTATAAAGGAGTACTACAGGTGTCTCCAAAGGTACATGTTGGGTTGGCGTATTTCGAGATTAGGTTTTGTCACTCCGATTGCCGGAGAGGTATCTCTGGGCCCTCTCGGTAATGCACATCACTATAAGCCTTGCAAGCAATGTAGCTAATGAGTTAGTTACGGAGTGATGCATTACGTAACGAGTAAAGAGACTTGCCGGTAACGAGATTGAACTAGGTATTGGATACCGACGATCGAATCTCGGGCAAGTAACATACCGATGACAAAAGGAACAACGTATGTTGTTATGCGGTTTGACCGATAAAGATCTTCGTAGAATATGTAGGAGCCAATATGGGCATCCAGGTTCCGCTATTGGTTATTGACCAAGAATAGTTCTAGGTCATGTCTACATAGTTCTCGAACCCGTAGGGTCCGCACGCAAGGTTTCGATGATAGTTATATTATGAGTTTATGAGTTTTGATGTACGAAGGAGTTCGAGTCCCGGATGAGATCGGGGACATGACGAGGAGTCTCGAAATGGTCGAGACGTAAAGATCGATATATTGGACGACTATATTCGGAGTTCGGAAAGGTTCGAATGATTCGGGTATTTTTCGAGTACCGGAGAGTTACAGAATTCGCCGGGAGAAGTATTGGGCCTTATTGGGCCCTGCGGGAAAGAGAGAGGGCAGGCCGCGCCCCCCAAGGCCTAGTCCGAATTGGACTAGGGGAGGCCGCACCTTCCTCCCTTCCCTTCCTTCTCTCCTAATCCAACTAGGAAAAGGGGGGGAGTCCTACTCCCGGTGGGAGTAGGACTCCTCCAGGCGCGCCCCCCTTGGGCCGGCCACCTCCTCCTTGCTCCTTTATATACGGGGGCAGGGGGGCACTCCATGGACACACAAGTTGATCTACGGATCGTTCCTTAGCCGTGTGCGGTGCCCCCCTCCACCATATTCCACTTCGGTCATATCGTCACGGAGCTTAGGCGAAGCCCTGCGCCGGTGAAGTCATATCGTCGCGGAGCTTAGGCGAAGCCCTGCGTCGGTGGAGCATCATCATCGTCACCACGCCGTCATGCTGACGGAACTCATCCCCGACGCTTTGCTGGATCGGAGCCCGGGGATCGTCATCGAGCTGAACGTGTGCTGAACACGGAGGTGCCGTACGTTCGGTACTTGGATCGGTCGGATCGTGAAGACGTACGACTACATCAACCGCGTTGTTATAACGCTTCCGCTTTCGGTCTACGAGGGTACGTGGACAGACACTCTTCCCTCTCGTTGCTATGCCATCACCATGGTCTTGCGTGTGCGTAGGAAAATTTTGAAATTACTACGTTCCTTAACAAAAGTGATGTATACTATGCAACCTTCCACTTGTAGATGTTGTTGGGCCTCCAAGTGCAGAGGTTTGTAGGACAGTAGCAATTTTCCCTCAAGTGGATGACCTAAGGTTTATCAATCCGCGGGAGGTGTAGGATGAAGATGGTCTCTCTCAAACAACCCTGCAACCAAATAACAAAGAGTCTCTTGTGTCCCCAATGTTGGAAATATGCCCTAGAGGCAATAATAAAAGGATTATTATTATATTTCCTTGTTCATGATAATTGTCTTTTGTTCATGCTATAATTGTATTATCCAGAAATCGTAATACATGTGTGAATACATAGACCACAATATGTCCCTAGTGAGCCTCTAGTTGACTAGCTCGTTTATCAACAGATAGTCATGGTTTCCTGACTATGGACATTAGATGTCGTTGATAACGGGATCACATCATTAGGAGAATGATGTGATGGACAAGACCCAATCCTGAGCATAGCACAAAGATCGTGTAGTTCGTCTGCTAGAGCTTTTCCAATGTCAAGTATCTTTTCCTTAGACCATGAGATCGTGTAACTCCCGGATACCGTAGGAGTGCTTTGGGTGTACCAAACGTCACAACGCAACTGGGTGACTATAAAGGTGCACTACAGGTATCTTCGAAAGTGTCTATTGGGTTGACACGGATCGAGACTGGGATTTGTCACTCCGTATGACGGAGAGGTAGCTCTAGGCCCACTCGGTAATGCATCATCATAATGAGCTCAAAGTGACCAAGTGTCTGGTCACGGGATCATGCATTACAATACGAGTAAAGTGACTTGCCGGTAACGAGATTGAACGAGGTATTGGGATACCGACGATCGAATCTCGGGCAAGTAACGTACCGATTGACAAAGGGAATTGTATACGGGGTTGCTTAAATCCTCGACATCGTGGTTCATCCGATGAGATCATCGAGGAGTATGTAGGAGCCAACATGGGTATCCAGATCCCGCTGTTGGTTATTGACCGGAGAGCCGTCTCGGTCATGTCTACATGTCTCCGAACCCGTAGGGTCTACACACTTAAGGTTCGGTGACGCTTAGGGTTGTATGAATATGAGTATGCAGCAAACCGAAAGTTGTTCGGAGTCCCGGATGAGATCCCGGACGTCACGAGGAGTTCCGGAATGGTCCGGATGTAAAGAATTATATATGAGAAGTGTAGTTTCGGCCATCGGGAGAGTTTCGGGGGTCACCGGTATTGTGCCGGGACCACCGGAAGGGTCCCAGGGGTCCACCGGGTGGGGCCACCTATCCCGGAGGGCCCCATGGGCTGAAGTGGGAGGGGAACCAGCCCCTAGTGGGCTGGTGCACCCCCCCCCCCCCGGGCCCCCTGCGCCTAGGGTTGGGAACCCTAGGGGAGGGGGCGCCTCCACTTGCCTTGGGGGGCACTCCACCCCCTTGGCCGCCGCCCCCAGAGATCCCATCTCTAGGGGCCGGGCGCCACTGGGGGTCCCTATATAAAGAGGGTGGGGGGTGGGAGGGCAGCCGCACCCAACACCCTGGCGTCTCCCTCCCCTCCCTGCTACACCTCCTCCTCCCGTAGTTGCTTGGCGAAGCCCTGCCGGAACCCTGCTGCATCCACCACCACGCCGTCGTGCTGCTGGATCTTCATCAACCTCTCCTTCCCCCTTGCTGGATCAAGAAGGAGGAGACGTCACGTTGACCGTACGTGTGTCGAACGCGGAGGCGTCGTCCGTTCGGCGCTAGGATCTCCGGTGATCTGGATCACGACGAGAACGACTCCCTCAACCCTGTTCTCTTGAACGCTTCCGCACGCGATCTACAAGGGTATGTAGATGCACTCCTCTCTCTCGTTGCTAGATGAACTCATAGATTGATCTTGGTGAATGTAGGAAAAATTTTATTTTATGCAACGTTCCCCAACAGTGGCATCATGAGCTAGGTCTATGCGTAGTTCTCTATTGCACGAGTAGAACACAAATCTGTTGTGGGCGTAGATCTTGTCAACTTGCTTGCCACTACTAGTCTTATTTTGCTTCAGCGGTATTGTGGGATGAAGCGTCCCGGACCGACCTTACATGTACGCTTACGTGAGACAGGTTCCACCGAATCGACATGCACTAGTTGCATAAGGTGGCTAGCGGGTGTCTGTCTCTCCCACTTTAGTTGGAGCGGATTCGATGAAAAGGGTCCTTATGAAGGGTAAATAGAAGTTGACAAATCACGTTGTGGTTATTCAGAGGTAAGAAAAGCGTTCTTGCTAGAACCCTATTGCAGCCACGTAAAAGATGCAACAACAATTAGAGGACGTCTAACTTGTTTTTGCAGCAATTGCTTTGTGATGTGATATGGCCAAAAGTTGTGATGAATGATGAATGATATATTGTGATGTATGAGATCATGTTCTTGTAATAGGAATCACGACTTGCATGTCGATGAGCATGACAACCGGCAGGAGCCATAGGAGTTGTCTTAATTATTGTATGACCTGCGTGTCAATGATTTAACGCCATGTAATTACTTTACTTTATTGCTAAACCGTTAGCCATAGTAGTAGTAGTAATAGTTGGCGAGCAACTTCATGGAGACACGATGATGGAGATCATGATGATGGAGATCATGGTGTCATGCCGGTGACGAAGATGGTCATGGAGCCCCGAAGATGGAGATCAAAGGAGCTATATGATATTGGCCATCTCATGTCACTACTATATAATTGCATGTGATATTTATTATGTTTATGCATCTTGTTTACTTAGAACGACGGTAGTAAATTAGATGATCCCTTATAATAATTTCAAGAAAGTGTTCCCCCTAACTGTGCGCCGTTGCTAAAGTTCGTCGTTTTGAAGCATCACGTGATGATCGGGTGTGATAGATCCTTACGTTCACATACAACGGGTGTAAGACAGTTTTACACATGCAAAAACACTTAGGGTTAACTTGACGAGCCTAGCATGTACAGACATGGCCTCGGAACACAGAGACCGAAAGGTCGAACATGAGTCGTATGGAAGAAGATCAACATGGAGATGTTCACCGATGATGACTAGTCCATCTCACGTGATGATCGGACACGGCCTAGTCAACTCGGATCGTGTAACACTTAGATGACTAGAGGGATGTCTAATCTGAGTGGGAGTTCATTAAATAATTTGATTAGATGAACTTAATTATCATGAACTTAGTCTAAAATCATTTCAAAATATGTCTTGTAGATCAAATGGCCAACGCTCATGTCAACATGAACTTCAACGCGTTCCTAGAGAAAACCAAGCTGAAAGATGACGGCAGCAACTATTCGGACTGGGTCCGGAACCTGAGGATCATCCTTATAGCTGCCAAGAAAGCATATGTCCTAGAAGGACCGTTAGGTGAAGCACCCATCCCAGAGAACCAAGACGTTATGAACGCTTGACAGTCACGTGCTGATTATTACTCCCTCGTTCAGTGCGGCATGCTTTACAGCTTAGAACCGGGGTTCCAAAAGCGTTTTGAGCGACACGGAGCATATGAGATGTTCGAGGAGCTGAAAATGGTTTTCCAAGCTCATGCCCGGGTCGAGAGATATGAGGTCTCCGACAAGTTCTATAGTTGTAAGATGGAGGAAAACAGTTACATCGGTGAGCACAAACTCAAAATGTGCAGGTTGCACAACCGCTTTGTCCCAGCTGGACATTAACCTCCCGGACGAGGCGGTCATTGACAGAATCCTTGATCGCTCCCACCGAGCTACAAGAGCTTTGTGATGAACTACAATATGCAAGGGATGGTGAAAACTATTCCTGAAGTATTTTCAATGCTAAAGTCAGCAGAGGTAGAAATCAAGAAAGAACATCAAGTGTTGATGGTCAATAAAACCACCAAGTTCAAGAAGGGCAAGGGTAAGAAGAACTTCAAGAAGGACGGCAAAGATGTTGCCGGCGCCGGTAAAGCAAGTTGCCGGAAGAAGTCAAGGAATGGACCCAAGCCTGAGACTGAGTGCTTTTATTGCAAAGGCAAGGGTCACTGGAAGCGGAACTGCCCCAAATACTTAGCGGACAAGAAGGCCGGCAACAGTAAAGGTATATTTGATATACATGTAATTGATGTGTACCTTACCAATACTCGTAGTAACTCCTGGGTATTTGATACCGGTGTCGTTGCTCATATTTGTAACTCACAGCAGGAGGTGCGGAATAAGCGGAGACTGGCGAAGGACGAGGTGACGATGCGCATCGGGAATGGTTCCAAGGTCGATGTGATCGCCGTCGGCACGCTACCTCTACATTTACCCACGGGATTAGTTTTAAATCTCAATAATTGTTATTTAGTGCCAAGTTTGAGCATGAACATTGTATCTGGATCTCGTTTAATGCGAGATGGCTACTCATTTAAATCCGAGAATAATGGTTGTTCTATTTATATGAGAGATATGTTTTATGGTCATGCCCGATGGTTAATGGTTTATTCTTAATGAATCTCGAGCGTAATGTTACACATATTCATAGTGTGAATACCAAAAGATGTAAAGTTGATAACGATAGTCCCACATACTTGTGGCAATCGCCGCCTTTGGTCACATTGGTGTCAAGCGCATGAAGAAGCTCCATGCTAATGGACTTTTAGAGTCTCTCGATTATGAATCATTTGACACGTGCGAACCATGCCTCATGGGCAAAATGATCAAGACTCCGTTCTCTGGAACAATGGAGCGAGCAACCAACTTATTGGAAATCATACATACCGATGTGTGCGGTCCAATGAGCGTTGAGGCTCGCGGAGGATATCGTTATGTTCTCACTCTCACTGGTGACTTGAGTAGATATGGGTATGTCTACTTGATGAAACACAAGTCTGAGACCTTTGAAAAGTTCAAGGAATTTCAGAATGAGGTAGAGAATCAACATGACCAAAAGATAAAATTCTTACGATCAGATCGTGGAGGAGAATATTTAAGTCACGAATTTGGTACACACTTAAGAAAATGTGGAATCGTTTCACAACTCACGCCGCCTGGAACACCTCAGCGTAACGGTGTGTCCGAATGTCGTAATCGCACTCTATTGGATATGGTGCGATCTATGATGTCTCTTACCGATTTACCGCTATCATTTTGGGGATACGCTCTAGAGACAGCTACATTTACTTTAAATAGGGCTCCGTCTAAATCCGTTGAGACGACACCGTATGAATTATGGTTTGGGAAGAAACCTAAGCTGTCGTTTCTAAAAGTTTGGGGATGCGATGCTTATGTCAAGAAACTTCAACTTGAAAAGCTCGAACCCAAGTCGGAAAAATGTGTCTTCATAGGATACCCTAAGGAAACCATTGGGTATAATTCTACCTTAGATCCGAAGGCAAGATCTTTGTTGCCAAGAACGGATCCTTTCTGGAAAAAGAGTTTCTCTCGAAAGGAGTAAGTGGGAGGAAAGTAGAACTCGATGAAGTACTACCTCTTGAACCGGAAAGTAGTGCAGCTCAGGAAAATGTTCCTGTGGTGCCTACACCGACTGGAGAGGAAATTAATGATGATGATCAAGGTACTTCGGATCAAGTTGCTACTGAACTTCGTAGGTCCACAAGGACACGTTCCACACCAGAGTGGTATGGCAACCCTGTCCTGGAAATCATGTTGTTAGAAACGATGGCGCATAGGACTCCGATTGCTCTGCACCTCAACGAAGAGAAAGAAAAGAAAGTCTGAGGTAGCACCGTAGTAGCCAAATGAACCAGCAGTTCATAGCCATCAATCGCTTTGTTTCTAAAAAATATGAATCACACGATACACATGCATGCTTATTATATATATTTCTCTAAAGGGGGAAATCTAAAGACAAGAAGCATTTTATTCAGTTTCTGGAAGATACTATGTACATATGTACATTCTGGAAACAACTTTAGTTTCTACATGCTCCGTTCCTAAATACTACTATCAAAATGTCTATTTAGGAATGGAGGGAGTAGAAGTTAATATGTACATTTTTATTATCTTGGCAAGTTTAGGGGTTTTTTTTTTGCACACATTTAATTTTGCAAGTTGTGATCTTAATTTTTACATGGGGCTGTGATTATTTCCACAATTGTTAAACATCTCTATTGCCTTGCACATATTTTTATTCATTTTTTGATATGTTTCTTTTTAGGATGAATAATAAAAAAAATCACACGATACACATGCATGCTTATTATATATATATATATATATATTTCTCTAAAGGGAAAATTCTAAAGACAAAAAAACATTTTTTCTCTATAGACAAAAATAGTGTTTTGAAAAGAAAAAAAAAGGTCCTCCATGATCTCCGTCGTACAAAGATAAGACACCGACTGTCGCACGTTTTCTTTTGTTTTATTTTAGGAAACCGATTGTGGCACGTGCACTAGTTCCGACATCCGAAAGGAAGTTGGGCTGGGCCTGCTCGCGAGATTATAATAAGTTGGCGCAAAGAAAAAAGAAACTAGCCCCAAATCCCCAGCCCACACCTCGCCGGCGGAGGCGGAAAGAAGGCAAACAAGGAACCCTAGCCGCCTGAGGAAGGAGCGCCCAGATCTATCCGCAAGGTACGCTCACCGAAATCCCTAATCTGGGAGCCGGCGGCGGTGATTCGTGATTGGGGAGCCTAATTATTTGCAGACCGGCGAGGATCCATGGCAGCGGTTCGATGCCTGGCGAGGAGGCTCGGTAAAACGGAATTTTTTTCAAAACTGTGATAGATTTTATAGCATTTTCGGAAACTATATGACGTAATGCAAAAAAACCACAACTAGTAGCCCGTCGGCCATCCTCCGCCGGTAGGGCTTTTCGCCAAAGCTAGGCCGGTAGGGCTTTCGGCCAAAGCTAGGCGAAGTAGGTGATTTCGCCATCATTAGGCGAAGTAGGTGATTCGGCCATCATTAGGCGAAGTGGAGCATTTCGCCAAAGCTAGGCGAAATAGACTTTGGTCTAGTCTAGGCCGAAAAGTACTACTTCGGTCTCATGTAGGCCGAAGTTGCATGGCTCGTGCTGAAATGTTCCCGCCACCCCTTCCCGCCACCCGTTTCCCGCTAACCCCTTCCCGCCACCCGTTTCCCGCCATATGTTCCCGCCAACCCTTCCCGCCATATGTTCCCGCCACCCGTTTCCCGCCAACCCCTTCCCGCCACCCGTTTCCCGCCATATGTTCCCGCCATCCGTTTCCCGCCAACCCTTCCCGCCAAAGGTTCCCGCCACCTGCTTCCGCCAACCCCTTCCGCCACCCGCTTCCGCCAACTCTTTCCCGCCTTTATTTTCTCCTCTGTATCTATAAAACCCCTTCAGCGAAGGTGGATAAGCATTCAGTGTAGTGTAGTCGAGATGTCCCATTATCCATTCGATCGTAGTTTTCACCTGGGATGAGCAGCACTCTTCCGAGTCTAGTTACCGATTTCGGGATGGACAATAGGATAGTTCCATGGGACGAACTCACCGGTAGTGACACCATAATGAATGAGTTGGCTCACCAATTACGTAGGTGCGGGTGGCTGAAAGGACCTATGAGGAGGTACGTCAAGAACTTCTTAGGTTGCATGAAAGGTGGAAGAAGGTAGTGGAGCCGAAGAGTGAAACTTTCAGAAGGACTGCAGCAAAGAATACATTTTTATGGACTGAGGAGAGCGAGGACGACGAAGATGTCTTCATGCCGCCGCTTCCGGTTCTCGCATCGTCAAAGGGCAAGAGTTCTGCATCGTCCAAAGGCAAGACTTCTGCATCCTCGAAGGGCAAGAGTTCTGCATCCAGCAAGGGCAAGAGTTCTGCATCCAGCAAGGGCAAGAGTTCTGCATCGTCGAAGGGCAAGAGGGCTGCATCAACAGAGGATGACGATGATGACTTCATGTAGTATGTAAGATGTATTCCAGTTTGTATTGTATTATTGTAGGGCATTATGTTCTATCTGAATTTCATTTTGTAGTATGTAAGATGTATTGCACAAGTTCAGCCGCACTGCTTAATTCAGATGTACTTGTATCTTAATTATCGGTTGTAATCTATTTGGAAATGTAACTGGAATAAGAATGCGAATTAATAGTAATATGTCTCTCGCATACATAAAACAATATATGTCTCCTGATCAGATAGAAGGAAGTGCGATAGTAACATAGATAATGAGTCATACATAGATAATAAGCATATGCGAATAGTCTGAAACTAACATAGATAATGAGTCATACATAGATAATAAGCATATCACTGCGGGGGACGGCGACGAGTCTGGGTCTTCCTCGGGCGAGGACCGGAAGGCGATAAGCGCTGAGGCGGTGGACGAGGCTCGCGATAACCACGACCATAGTTAACCTCGTCTGCATCACGGTCTATGTCTCCTGCGTCGGTGGTGGTGGTGGAGTGTGAAACACTGTCTGCGAGAAGCCATAAATGTTTGTAGCATGGTCATCATCCTCGCGGTCGCCCTCAAAGTAATCAGCACCACCACTAAGGATGGGTGACTGCTCTGAATGCATGAACGGTTGCGACTGGTTGCCGCCTGCGGTAAAGTAAAAACTTGTAAAATTGATACAAATTCATGAAAGATTACTAATCTGTTCAAAAGAATGTAGTGATTAGGTTTACCAATTTACATCTGATGATGCAAGTAAGATCTCCCAGGCTGTGAAGCAGGTGGCTGATGCCGTGAAGAGCTCCCCGGCTGTGAAGGAGGTGGCTCATTCCAGGAAGATCTCCCCGCTGTGAAGGAGGTGGCTCATTCGGGAAGAGCTCCTGGCTGTGAAGGAGGTGGCTCATGCCGGAAGAGCTCCCCGGCTGTGAAGGAGGTGGCTCATGCCGGGAAGAGCTCCTCGGCTGTGAAGGAGGTGGCTCATGCCCGGAAGAGCTCCACGGCTGTGAAGGATGAGGTTCTGCACGGTGCACGTAAGGTCGTGGTTGTGAGCGTTGCCTGAGGGTCGTGGTTACGAATGCTGTCTGAGAGGGACGTGGCGGACGATGTGCTGGAGGAGGAAGTGCAACATCCGAAGACCGTCTACACGTAACAGCAGCGTAAATCCCCCGTAGCTTGTCATCAAGACGCCTCAACCATGAGACGCCCTCTCGCGGTGGGATAGTTTCTCCCCTCTGAAAGCGCCGCATTAAAGCGGAAACCTCCTCTCGCTACCATCTTGTCAAGTCACCACCGTAGATGAAGAGTTAACCAATTATATCCTCGTTGTATGATAGACACCACGAATAGACACCCAAGCGAATATGTCCAGATTAACAAAAGACTCAACATATAAGAACCAAGGCATTTACCGGCGTGGTGTCTCGGTTCCCACAACAGAGGCAGTTGGGTACATATCGGCTGGTGAGAGGTGCTTCGATCTGATCAGGAGCAGCTGATGGAACCAAGTAGATCCTTGTTGTATGCCGGTAACGCTGCAGATACAACCCGAACATTTGCCAGTTAAAGGCCCGACCCTCACCCCAGGTATTTGTCGCAGCGGTAGTCCATTCGTCAACGTAAGGGGTAATGCTCTTAAGCCAGTAATCCATGGACTTGTTTCCTCCTAGGCGACTGTCCCTGATATTGACATGCGCGATACAGAATTAGGTATATTATGAATGTATAGCTGACAACTAAAATAGTATTAGTACTTACTTGTGCACGTGCTCGGCAAGCTGTGGAATTTTGGAATCTCAGGCTCTTGATATAGACCGAACTGTCTCATTACTCTATGAAGAGACATCTCCTCAACCGTCACATCGAACACCAACTTGGCCTTGGTCATCCAAAAATGCCGATCTCTAGTGCACAATCCAGAAATCCCAACTGGGTACCTCGATGATATAGCCTCGGCCAGTATGGCTCCCAGATAACTTGATCCTCGTGCAAACTATCAAACTGCGCCGTGAAGGACGGGTAGCATCCCCTAACCTGACTATGCGCAAACTGTCTCTGTGCATGACAACAAATAAGCATTAGTAATACTAATGAATGGCAAAAAATAATTAAATTAATTGTTACTTAATATAAATGTACCTCTCGCCGTGCCCAAACAGAACCCATAGTAGGTAAGTCGCCGATAGCAGGCACATAAGCCCCAGCTAAGTCCTCCAAACCAAAAGGTTTATCAATGTAGACATAGGGTCGTCCAATAGGGATTCTCTCGTATGACCAGAGCTGCAACAATAATGGACATCCAACAACACCAGATTTTCTAGACTTCAACAAGCAAGCTTTGCACAGGCCTCTGTACGTAGCCGCTAACACAGCAGAACCAAAACTCCTCTGTAGAATATCCGCAGGGCAACGTGTGTCAGCTATCTCTCGTGCAATACCGATGAGTCGTGCATCGAAAGTGGTCACGTGGTTCTCCGTAAACATCGTCTTGCCGAACAGCCAAAGAATATATGCCTCTAAGGACCGGTCAATCTGTGCCTCCGACAAATCAACATTGGGATGTCCTAACGAGACAATCTACATAGAAACGTAATAATTGTATGAAAATCGGGCAACTAAAAAACAACATTTGTTTACGTGGCCGTGATGGTTACCTGAAACTGGCTCAACCATCTAAAAAGAGGTCCATGAGGATCGTTGTCTATGGCCCTAGCAGTCGGGACCGCAGCCAAAAAACGGGTCTGCATCGCTGTTTGCCACCCTGATTCTGCCTCTAAGGGACCTATGGCAGCACCGGCCAGAGGTAATCCCAACAAGTACGACACATCCTGTAAAGTAGGCGCCATCTCTCCCCATGGGAAGTGAAACGTATGTGTCTCTGGCCTCCATCTATCTACTAAGCAGGTAAGGAGTGACTTGTCGTGAGAAGCGTCTCACTTGCCTCTTGTGTAACTACCTTTGGTTCACCTGCCTCATCTAAGTCCGGACCATCAATCCACTCATCCAATGTACCTGAACCAGCCGTGCCAAGGGTAGAAGTCCAGCCCAACAACCTACAAAATAAAAATATTGTTAGCGGCTATAAAAAGTATGTAAAACATAGTAAGTCATTATATGGACTCCATTATATGCACACATACCTATCAACCCATGAATCGTGTATCAGCCGGTTAGTCTTTGGGGTACGAGTGACCAACACGTCTAAGTTGTTGCCCGCTTCCAATAGGGCGCCCGGTGCTTTCATCGATGTTGCCATTAAGCAACGGATAGAAAGACATATCTGCAATTCAAACAACAAATCTCAAGCAAATAAAAACATAGATCGACATATTACAAATTAAAACATAGTCACGACATAGTAATGCAATTAAAACATAGTCACGACATATTACAAATTAAAACATAGATCTGACATATTACAAATTAAAACATAGTCACGACATATTACAAATTAAAACATAGTCACGACATATTAAAACCCACTACGACACATTATATAGCTTGTGAGTTATTTCTTCCTCGTCCGCCCCTTGACCTCATTTGCCACGACCACGTCCACCTCTTCCTCTTGTTGTCGCAGCCGTCGATGTGGAAGCACTCGTCGATGCGGAAGCACCATCTTTGTTCAGGTCGGGACAATATTTCATCCTATGCCAATAAGCCGCGCATAACAAACATTGCCTGGTTGCTCCACCAGCTTCAGACCGGGTCCATATCGTTCCGGATGCGACGGGCCTTCCGTCTGCCCCTACTTGTTCGCGAAGGTGCTGGATGCGGGATATATACTCTCTCACCGTCGTTTACCTTGTTGAAATTGCCGGCGACTCTAAACCCTGTCATCTCGCTTTGTCCGGTGTTGAGCCTTGCCTCTTTTAAATAGTATGGGGACACGAAGGAGATAGCATCCAACTCAATCTGCCCACAGGCAGCCAACACATGAGAGCAAGGTAGGTGCAACAACTTCGGTTTGTTGCATGTACACTCACACGTTGGATAAAATTCTGTTCCAATTTTTACCTCGTGTGTCTTCACCTCATTTCCAGAACCAAAACCATCGGTAGGAAGCTGAACCTCATACCTCCTTTCTTGATTCCCTATGAGTCTGATAGTGTGCTTCTTTGCTTTCTCTATCTTCTTTGCCATGTATTCCATGACACGGCTACAATAAGGTGTGTTCGATTATCTTCAATATGCTACATGCTAACTTCGTGCCTTTCTCTGAAATATCTCAAAGTGCCATGGAATACAGCCTCCACAATAGCTGTGGAGTGGCAATGCTCTGTTCCCTCTCAGCACAAAGTTATACACCTCTGCAAGATTGGTTGTCATGTGGCCATACCTAGCTCCATGTGTGTCATGCAGCAAAGACCAATTCACTGGAGGCTCTTTCTCTATCCACTCGGAAAAATTCTTTATTGCCCTTCCCTTCTTTCTCGTAGTATTAGGAGGGTCAATTCTGGCAAGTCACAAAGACCTCTGGCTCCTCTAGCTCCATGATGAGTGCTGCTAATTTAACTTGATCTTCTTCCATTTTCTTCCTCGCTTGCGGACCTGCTTCTTAGTAAACTCATCTAGTTTTGACCAAATAAATACTTATATGCGCTGCTAGCTCTGCTTGCATAATTTTTTGAACAAGTTCATCAACCGCTTGTTCTTGAACTGTGAGAAAAATTAGCCCCAAGATGGCGCATGCACCACCGGCTCTGCAAGTCCCTCCAAGGTGTTCGTTCGTCATCTGTTGGATTACGAAGTGTCTTCACGGCCTTCAATATACCAGCATGTCTGTCATGAATGACACACACGTTTGGTCGGTCCTTCACAATGGCAATTTTCACTTGGCGGAAGAACCATACCCAGCTGAGAAAGTTCTCACCCTCCACAAATGCCATGGCAAGTGGGATGATTTGATTGTTCCGTCCACACCAATAGCAGTCAGGATTTGCCCTCTATCTTGACCGGTCAGAATGTACCATCCACAAACAGAACAGGAGGACAATGCCGGAAAGCTTCGATGCACATACCAAAAGAGAAGAACACTCGTTTCAACACCTTGAAATCTGGTATACTCAGCAACCTCATGTGTTGTACGTTCACATAAGTGCCGGGATTCCTCTCCTTCAGTATGCCCAGGAGACGGACAACATTATCATATGAGTCGAAGAACGTCCCAAACCTTTCCTCCATAGCCTTCTGCTTAGCCCTCCAAGCCTTCCCATAAGGAATGACATACTTCCATCTGACCTTCACTGCTGTCTGGATGTGTTTTGCTTCCATATCTTTCTTCTCAACTATCTCAGTATACATGAGTTGCGCAATGAGACTTGAAGTCAGGTTGGGATGCTTCACCAGCAGGTTCTTCCTCACACAATTATGTGGGATGACAATGGTGACAACCCAGTGGATGTCGTGCTTGACGCGTGCCCGTGCACCTTCCTGGACAACCTTTTTCAACACATTTCACGGTATAGTTTGTTGGACTTGATATGTGTGTCTTAAAAACCCTCTGCGTAGACATAGCCCACTTTATCACCGCATACTTCAATTTTTTTCTTTGTATCAAACATAGCCCCTATTTGTACTTGGTTCAGATTATACTGCCATGGAGTCTCATGGCCATCGTTCACCGTAAGGCGGTGGATATGTCCTGCTCCCATGCAGAAGGAATCGGTACCTCAACTTCATCCTCGAATTTTCAGAATCCAGTTCCTCCACCAATCCATCCTCGTCCTCTTCCTCCATCACCCTCTGCATTTCATCCCTTCCTCATCCCCATCAGCAAAACCTGAACCAGCTAATATTATCGACTGGCTGCTCTGCCCAGTATCAGGACCACAAACATTGTGTGGCACGTAGTCTGACTCTTTCTCGGGTTGGCTAGCATCCACATCTTGTGGTTGTGACCCGGATAAAACAATCTCGTTAGCCACTTCACTGCCTTGGCCGGGTTCATACCCCTGTGGAGTTCTACGGTATTCTCCTCCTTCGCACAGGTTGCACAAGTGCATATGGGTGGATTCTTCGGTCTCGACAGCGTCTTAACAGGGACAACCAATGCTAGCTCCTATCTACCGGCATCAACTCCCACTTGACATTTTTACAGGATTTGGTCCACAATGCATGAATACTGACAGAACATACTTCAGGATCCAGACCGAAACTAGTTGTCAACCAGTACTTCAACTGTCTAATGTCCAGTCTGTCCGGGTCAGCTAGTGTCATGACGCCATTTTTAAACTCGCTAAGATCAACCCCCAACTCATTATATCGAACATTACCAGCGCCGTAGTAAACATTCAGATTTACTGATTCAGACATTTTCACCTGTCAGACATTGCCATCTTCTCATTAATCACAATATACACTAATATTATCCGCTACTACGGACTATGCGCTAAAATGCCTCCAAAAATATATTAACACTAAAATTCACAATATACACTAATATTATCCGCTACACGAACTATGCGCTAAAATGCCTCCAAAATTATATTAACACTAAAATTCTAGCGAACACTAATATTATCCGCTACACGAACTATGCGCTAAAATGCCTCCAAAATTATATTAACACTGCAATTCTAGCGAACACTAATATTATCCGCTACACGAACTATGCGCTAAAATGCCTCCAAAAATTTATTGACACTAAAATTCACAATATGACTTATATACACTAACTAAACTATACAATTTACATAATATTTGTGAGGCCGTGATTATACCTTCGAAGTGTGTGTACGCTTCTTGCACCACCGGAGAACGACAACGCCGCCCCCGACGACCGGAGGTTCAACTCGGTCAGCCCCTAACCTGCTCCTCCTCCTCACCACCTCCTCCTCTGCAGCAGCTTCTACTAGTCACCACCACCTACTACCCGTCCTCCTCTCCACCATGGCTCCTCCTCCCCACCATGGCTACTCCTCCCCAAACACATCAAAAACTATCCCATAGCAAAAAATAACACCATAGGCCGGTGGAGATTGCGATGATCTACCGATTCTGTGGGTTGGATTTGCAAATGAGTGGCAAATGGAGGAGATCGGCGCGGGGGGGCGAGGTAGAGAAGAACTGAGAGAGAGAAGAACGAAGAAGAACAGGAAAGAACAGAGCGCTCGCGTCGGCGGGCTTATCCGCACCTTTTCGGCCGTAGCCTGGCCGAAAAGCTCTGCTTCGGTCACCTGTGGGCCGAAAACGGCCCAGTTCGGCCTCCCAGCAGCCGAAGCTACTATTTTCGGTCGGGCCCCAGCCGACAGCGCGTTTTCGGCCCATGCGCGGCCGAAAATCCTACTTCGGCCATGCCCTGGCCGAAAAGCCCCTTTTCGGCCCACCCCTGGCCGAAAAGCCCCTTTTCGGCCCACCCCTGGCCGACGGGCTACTAGTTTTGCATTTTTCTCATTCTACACTATAGTTTCCGAAATTGCTACAAAAAACATGATACTTTTGAAAAAAATTCCGGTAAAACGCTGGCCACGGTCGCGGAGGAGCGACGCGGCCAACTCGTGCCAAGAAGGTTCTTCAGCGAGGTATCTTTTCTCTCCCGACATCAAGGATGGCAACTATTAAGCGAAGCTCCCTTTACATCCTCCGTTTCTCTTTACTTCGCATCTAGTGTAGAATTTTCTAAATTTATATTTGAAGACATCAACATTTACAATACTAAAATTATTATACAATATGAAAAAAATAATGGCATAGTGCTAGTGATATTGATTTGGTATTGTGAATGTTGATATTTTTTCTACTCCCGTCCATCCATCCCACTCATCCGTTTGAGCGAATAAGTAATATGGATCGAACGGAGTATGTTTGATTTCAAACAAATCTTATATGCGAAGTAAAAAGGAAACGGAAGGAGTACTTACTTAGCTAGAAACAAGAACTAGATCAATTGGCATCATCATAATTGTTTAACCTGACCTGAACCGAGCATGATCGTTAAGCAACCATATTGTCCTGATTGATTCGAGCATAATGACTGTTTACTCATGCCTTTAGCAAACTGTTAATTGCAACACAAAAGGTTTGATGTTTGCTGTTTTGATATATTGAATCATCCCCTCTTCTGCTTGCTGCACTTCCTACTAGTCAATGCTTCATTTCCTAAGCACATGCACTGTAGAACTGATGGATTAGCGCAATTGCAGGATCTTGAATTCCTAGCAATGATCCATCCAGGTTAACTGATTTCAAGTAACTCATTTAACAGATCTCTTTATTAGCAACCAAATGAAGCATACATTGCATATATGTATGATGTATATATATTGAACCTCACCTAATTGACAGTTAGTATATTATCCTTCTCAATTATTTAACAGTTGTAATCAATGCTTATTTAATAATCAATGATATGAAGGAAGCACACTGATCATTATTTCTGTGTATCAATCCAGGATGCTCATGAGATGGAGCAGAAGATGAGGAACCAGAAGGTGGAGGAGCTGTATGATGCCTTATACAAGCGGGGGAAGGTTCCCACCACTAGTTCCTCTGTACAAGCCAGTCAAGAACCTGACCCTCTGTAGGATACAAAACTACATCTATTTCTTCCTTAAGTTTCTGTTTGCTTGACAATAGGAGTTGATATATATGATCTTACCTCTTTCTACATGCAGGCGTAATAGGCGTTACGCAATGAGGATTCGGGGTGTGTTTGAGTTAGCTGCCAAGATGACGTTAGGCTTTATGCTGGTTGCTTATGCGGTTAGTCCAAAACTGCCCAGAGAAGAGGACACCACCAATACTTGCCCACAATGCGGCTTGAGAACATCAACAACCAGAGAAGGCACCACCAATAATTGAGAACCAAAGATGATGCTATCTTTAATTTGTGATATTGTGTGACATGGTATCATGTAATTATATCTCTTGTCTATTAACTAATTGAGTAGAATATACAGTACTCGAACAAATTGTGCAAGGAATCTGGTCTCTGCTACATTGTATCATGTAATTATATCTCTTATCTATCAACTAATTGAGTAGAATACACTACTCGAACAAATTGCTAAGGAATTGGGTCTCTGCTATTTAAGATCTACCGCAATTGTGTAAGGTTGAATTTTGACGTCACTCGTCTATTATCTAAAACGTCCATGCAGGTCCTCTGAGCTCTCACACTTTCTAGACCAGTTCATTGCCTCTGTTGTAATCTGATTTACTTCCAACCCCCCATCCCCATGGCCAAAGGCCCATGTTCTTGTAAATAACTCTGTTTTCATTTATAATAAATAACAGTAGGAGCCTCTCCTGCTGTTTTGGTTGCTCAAAAAAAGTTTATGACGTGGTCATACATGTAACTAGTATTAATTAATCTGGGAAGTTTCAGCGGTTTCGAGAAAAAAAGAAGCTTTTTTTAGCTGGCAATTTCAAAATTTTGCTTCAAACTTGGAACATTTTCGAAAAATGCAACATAATATCCAGAAAATCATATATGCATCCAGTAAAGATCTGGGAAAGTTTCAATCGATTTGGAACAGTGGATTGTGAGAAATTTGGCCATTCTTATGCCACCCCAACACAAGCAAAAAAATGAATAAGAATAATCCCCCCCCCCCCCCCCGGTCCAAAAATATGAATAAGAATAGTCAGGATCGGACCCTGATATGCCTGCACTTGTAACACAGCGGTAAACTGCATTGCACCACTTCATTTATTTTATTTACTGAGGTATCACACAGCACATCAGATCAAAAATGTTAGGATTCACTTCTTTCTATTTGAACAGAGTACTTCTTTGCACAATGGTCTCCCGTACTGTTAAAAAGATTCTTTGGTGCACGAAAATGTACAGCTAAGTCACAAAAACCAAATAATCTTGACACACTGGGGCAGGTAGAGGGCAATCATGTCATACTGTTGCAGTACACAGCAGAGTAACCAACTAGTCATCATGCTAAACCTTTTCCACAAAACTAATGAAGTACAGGGTGAGCAAATAGCTCCCACGTCCTTGAACAAACAAACAACTTCACAAGAGACCAAAATAACATCAAGGGCTTGTTTGGGACTGCTCCGCTTCACCAAAATCAGTTTCACTCCACCAAATCCAATTTGGAGTAGTTTCATACAGAAGTTGTAGCACTATCAAAGAGAATGTTTGGCTTCCATGTAGCTCCAGGTTCAAAAATGGGAAATTTGGTGGAAGGATCTATTTGATTGGATGAGGGAGGAGAAACGAAGGGGTATCCACTTACTGGTGGCAGAGGAGTTTTCTGGAGCACCCCCTCAAGAGCTTCATAAAAAACTGGGAGTTGTACCCCAGATTCTAGTTTTTTTGCGGAGCGGCATATCGTGGAGCTACCCCGTTTGGCTTGGGTTTTTTTTTTTTTGAGCGGAGCTGAATTTTGAGGAGCAGAGCAGTCTCAAACAGGCTCATAGTACTATACCACTTGAGCCAACATTCTCACTGATAACTCAGTCTTAACATATAAGACAGCACTTTTCACCAAGCAACGCAGCTAGTTCAGCCTTACCATAACATACAACCGCACTGAACATGACAGATAATTTAGTTTAACAAAGCCGCAGTGTCCAAACAGAGCAATGGCAACTACATAAAGTGCTGAGGTTAGTCGCTATGGAACTAGCAGTCCTCACAGTTCTACATTGGGCATCAACGCATCCTCTTGTTGGCACCAGACTTCTGAGATGGCGTCATCTCCTTCTTGCCATCAGGCACATCCAACATTGACATGTACATGTAGCCATAAAGGAATGCTGGGCTATACATCATGACTAAATGGTACCATTTTGCCCTGCGATAGAAGCGCCTGCAAGGCAGTACAAGAGAGATTAGAGCCCTTGTAACCAAGACTGGAACAGGCATATAGAACAATACCGGGCTCGAGATCATACCAGACGGTCCCTGTTTTCGGACATCATGCGGTAGAGCTCTTCTTTGACCTGCTGGATCTCAGCCGAAGGAGTTGCGGCAGCCTTCTGCATCTTGGTCTGCATTGTAATTGACAGCAAGACAGGGGGAAACCGCATCAACCCAAATCAGGAACAGATCAATATCAAAGTTTATCTCAGAAGTAGAGCAGGTATATATGCTTTATGACGGCAGTAGCACTCAAAAAGATTCCAAGAGGCATGCAATCAATCAATTGGCAAACAAAGCAATGTTTATGTCATTCAGCACTAGAGTCTGACAGCACTAGCACCTAACTAAATTCAGTCAAGCATGCAAATAAATGAAGATCAGCAGCATATCAAGCAAATTCTGACTACATAATTATTCTGCCCTTCTTTCATTCAGATTGTAGCATTTGGTAAAGGAGAAGGAAGCGCTAGCTTGCTAATTAAACATGAAGAGTACAATGGAATTTACAGAAGAGGTTAGGAAGTTGGAATGTCGGATAGATCAGGAGAGACCCTGAACTTAAGTTGATTTAAATCCTCCTTACGCACAGCAGCCCACCCTTCCAATGTAGGAGTCACACCATAAGTATTTCCTGTTTCTTTGCTTCCAGATAGTCCAGGCAGCCAGGTACACAATTTGTTTGAGCAATTTATGCGGCCAGACAGTAGCAGCATAACTCAGCCTCATCATCTCAGGTAGACCCCTTGTGGGGTCCCAGGTAATATGAATGGTATTACAACAAGCAGCACTGAATGTGCAAGCAAAGAATAGGTGAACGGTGGTTTCTTCCACGTCATCATCACGCAGCAGGCAAGAAAGATCCTCTACAATATCAAAGTGCCTCCTCTTAAGCATATTCCTAGTGTTCAGTCTATACATAAACCATAACCAAGCGAAAACCTTTTGTTTCATGACGCACTTGGATTTCCATATGCTGGTCAGAACAGGGGAGGGGTTGTATTTGCCTGAAGTATCTATAGTACTTATTTGGCCTGTCTCGTAATCCCCCAAATATAGGATCCAATCATCAGGACTCCAAGGCTCGAGCCGCACACTGTTCAATTTGATTTGGAGGTGCTGAAGCTCTTCCCGAGCCTCCAAGGATAGAGGCAGGTGAAAGCTGTGCAGATGGTCTTGAGGTTCCATGAACTGCTGGACTGAGAGATCCTCCTGAACAGCAAAAGAGAGCAGGTGCTCATATTGGTCCATCAGCAAGCCATCCTGTTCCCAAGCATCCTTCCAGAATAGAACAGAGTCACCGGCATTCACAGGCCAGCAGGGGAGAATCCGCATTACTAGGGTTAGGGTTAGGGTTCCTACGATGGGAGCAAAGAAGGGGCGAAAATATGGCAAATCGGGAGGAAACCGGTCTATGGCCGCCGTCACCTAGCGTCCGGACGAGGAGGGAGTTAGGGGGGTACCGTGCTGTGAAAGAGGCGAGAGGTGGTTGGCTGGTTCTGCTGCGCCGCCGCCGGGGCCAGCGATGGCCGGAGGGCGCGGCCGCCGATCCGCTGGCAGATGGTCCGGAGCGCGGTCGCCGCCATGGAGATGAATTGCTTCCGCCGCCGGCGCAAATCGAGACTCGAGAGAAGAGGAGAGGAAACAAGACGCTGGCTCCACGCCGATTTTACATACCCGAGCGACAAGCCCTACCGGGCTCCCCTTGTGGGCCTTCCATGGGCCTCAACCACTGGTTTCGGACATTTTTTTTTCATTTTTCGTTTTCATAATTTTATTTTAGCTTTTAGCTACCAGTTATGTTCCTGTGGAGATCAGAAGTTTCGGGCAAGGTGCGGATGTTTATGTGGAGATTATCAAAGCACTCGCTTCCGACTAATGACGTCCGTGCTCATCGCCATATGACTGACTCGCCGCAGTGCGGGTTATGTGGAGTTCTGGACTCTTGGCACCATTCACTGATTGAATGCACCTCTTCTAGGAGCGTGTGGGCTCTCATCGATGAAGAGATCACGCATAAAATAACAGCTATATCGGAGCCAACAGCAAAGCAATGGTTGTTTACGGCGATGGAGCTGTTATCACGGGACGAGTTTGCGATGGTTTCGGTGACATTGTGGTCTATATGACACGCGAGGCGCAAGGCAATACATGAAGCTATTTTTCAAGCCCCCTATGCGACCCATGATTTTATCACAAGGTATATGGCTGAGCTTGGCATTGTTAAGGAAAAGATGCAGCAAACTATTGTGAGGGGCGTTACCACAATACACTCACAACCACGGAAGCCACCACCGGGGTATTTCAAAATACATGTGGATGGTGCAGTTACGGGCACTAGAGGAGGTTCGGCTGCTATATGCAGAGATGAACAAGGAAATTATATGGGTAGCTCAAAGACCTTTGGTTGTGCAAGGAATTACAGATCCACCAACTCTAGAAGCGATGGCGTGTCGAGAAGCTCTGGCTCTAGCAGAAGATCTGGGAATCCATACTTTGTGGTGGCCTCCGATTGCCAACAGGTGATCTCGGACATCAAGGGAAAAGCAAGGGGAACTTATGGAGCAATTGTTAGTGAGATAAACATTAGATCTTCGTCTTTTCTTTGCACTTTTGTTTTTGAGAGTCGTCTTTGTCAATGTAGAAGCACACCGTTCAGCACACCATTTAGTCGTCTTTGGCGATGGTCGGAGGGTGCGGCGCCGATCCATTGGCAGATGGTCAAGAACGCAGTCGCCGCCATGGAGATGGATAGTTTCCACCACGGCGCAAATCGAGACTCGAGAGATAGAAGAGGAGAGGAAAGCAGACGATGGCTCCACACCCATTTTACACATACCCGAGCGACAAGCCCGACCGGGCTCCTTTGTGGGCCTTCCATGGGCCTCAACCACTGGTTTCGGACATTTGTTTTTCATTTTCGTTTTCATAATTTTATTTTAGCTTTTAGCTACCAGTTATGTAAAAAAACAACTATTAGCTACCAGTTTTTGTATAAATGTTTTGTATTTCAGTATTTTATCCAAAAAACCCTAAAACAGGTAATTTAGCCAACACCTATAAATCATTTACTGGTTTTTGCGATTCCTTTGGTTTTTTCCTGGGATGGGATAGCAGGGCTATTATAGCTACAGGATTTCCTGACCTGTTTGTAGCCATTTTATAGCTACATGAATTTTAAATAATTTTCTAGAATTGTGAAAAAATGTTTTGTACTTCTTTAAAAATATGCGGGTTTTAAAAATACTATTGGTTTTTTAAAAATGTTCATAATTCGTTTTAATGTTCATAAAAAATCAAGATTTTTTGGTGAAAAAACCTTGTATTTTGATAAAAAATCTAGTGTTAAGATATCATAGATTTAAAAATTCTCATGAATTCAAAATAAATTCAAATTTTTGAAAAAGTTCGTGAATCTAAAAAATGTACCAAAAATATTCAAGATATTTTTATAAAAATGCAAATAATGATCACGGATTTGAGAAAAAAATCTGACTTCAAAATGCTCACTATTTTAAAAAAATCACGAGCTAAAAATTAAATTAAAAATATTTTGCATGCCGCTGCTATTTAATTTTTTTTTTGAGACAATGCCGCTGCTATTTAATGTAATGCTCCAAGTTAGTGCACACTAATTTAACTTATCAACATGTGTGATCTTCCAAGATTTCTCCGATTTTAGTGATTTTAGGCCTCTGTTTCTAATATTCCCAAAGCGTATGTTGGCATGTGGTTATAAAATGATAAATCCATATGCTCATTTGACCCACATAACGTGGATACAACGGATATCGCAAAAAAATGAGCAGGAGATTGGGCCAACATACGCCAAGTCAACGTACAGGCGATCAGGAGGCGACCTTCTCTGCCTCCTTTCTTCGCTGGTATGGCTGCGGGTCCTCGGCCCCTTCGGCTGCTCGACGGGCTGGGGACCGGCAATGCTAGACTCACGGAGAGAAGAATTACGGGATTCACGGACTAGCAAACGTGGGAGCTTGAGATTGGAGGAGGGAGGAGGATGGAGGATGGGCCCCACCCCGCCTGAAAATCAGGCGGGAGAAGATTAGTTAAAGAGAAAACCCCGTAACAGCTTCGTAATAATCCGTGCGTCTAGGATTATTGGGCTGGGGACCCCGGCAACTTTGCTCTGGCTTCTACGTAGATAGGATATGTTTAGTTTTTGCATCAGCCAAGCTTGCCGTTGTTATAAATAATTGTTCTGTTGTCCTCAATTCACTTTTCGGTTTTTTAATGCTACAAGCATTATTGTTCCAGTTTTAGTTAGTTCTTAATCATGCCATTTTTCTTTCTGCCTTTGTAGCAGAAAGATTAGTGAGACTGACTATCTTCTGAACATGTTCCATGTGAGAGAAATAGCATGTTGATTTCATCTTGAAATAATCATAGCTGGCTGACGAGGTTCGTAGCTGAGGGTCATGTGCAGAGCTGGAGGAAGAAGTTGCGAGGCTTGGAACTCTCCTTGTGAAGGGCTCACGGACAGCAGTGAGGACAATGCCTCTTTAGTTGTAATTTTGATACTCCTAATGTGCAAGTAAACACTCCTATGATACTCCTTATGCTAAAATGTTGGTTGTTAGTACAGAGGTGGTGACATTATTTGGTTCTCTGGTATTGATTTCATGATTTGTGGTTAATACATGATGTAATACAATCCATATTGCATTATACTTTCAGTTACATCTCCTACCTACTCACTACTAACATTTTTTCTAATTCGCTTCTTGCGCCATTGACGCAACCGGGTCATCTAGTAGACAACAAAGAAGAAGCAGCTGCCGAGTGCTCTCCATCCATGATTGATGCCGAGGCGGGGAGGGGGCAGAAGCAAGGCGCCTCTCCTCACGTCGGCTTTGAAGGCGGCACCTCTCCACGACGACAGCAGGCGGCTCCCATGGCGCTGGTCGTGGCAACGCGTCGGCCAGGCGAACACGACGTCAAGCTAGTGGCGGCGGGCGCCCGTCGGCATGGAAGGGCGCGAGCCAGCCGCGTCGACCTCTGAGACGTGCTCGAGGTCAAGATCGCGGCGCATGGGACCATGGCGATGGCAAGGGCATCGTCGAAAACGGCGGTGGAAAGGTATGTCGCCCGCCTCGACTGCGAGAAGGAGCCGTGGTCATTTGTGAGCGAGGCAGGGGGCTCCGTCATTGCGACTTCTGGAGTCACGAACCGGTGGAGAGGTGGAGATGGATGTAGCTGCTGCGGAGGCATCAATGGGAAGAAGAGAATTTGTTGTTGTGAGGGGGTGTATACAAGGGAACATATACTCCACTGTGCATGAATCGATCCTTCTCCGCATCTAGCTACTCCCTCCGTTTCCAAATATTTATCTTTCTAGCCATCTCAAATGGACTACAATATACGAATGTATGCAAACATGTTTTAAATTGTAGATTCACTCATTTTACTCCATATGTAGTCATTTGTTGAAATCTCTCGAAAGACAATTATTTAGAAACGGAGCCATAATATAAGAACGTTTTCGATATTAGTGTAGTGTTAAAAATATTCTTATATTTTGGGACAGAGGGAGGGAGTAGATCACAATCGTCTTTGAGTCACGTATTGGTGTATCACATGCCAATGCCATGCACAAAGCAGACGCGTGGCCGGCCGACCGGCGGAGCTCAACTTGGCGTACGTGCAACCCGACCCGATAAAGCCTAGCAGAAGCTGACGTTAGATAAAGCATGCATGTCATGGAATACAACAAAAAGTGATTATTAGGAAAAAGACTCCCCGAAATAAGAAAAGGACATGATGATGTCATCGAAAGTTATGCATGCGTGGCCCTGGAATAATATCCAGTGTGCAACCGAGTTGAAAAAAAGCGAATGCCTTGTGTTTACAGGAGTATATATATGAACCAGTCATCACAAGGCAAAGGAAGAAAAGGGCAAAAAGGCGAAATCTAAACAGGAAAAAAAGAAAACAGTCGCGCCTTACCGGGCCGGCCGATCAGCGGAACGGCTTCAGCATAAAATCAATCGTGATAAAACTCTACTACCTACCTCCTCCCCACGACTCCCTCAAAAAAAAAAAAAAACGAAAGATGAGGAGTTTGGGCCGGGCCTGGTAGCACCCGGGCGGGTTGTGATAATATATAATAAATACGGCGCCGGCCGTGGCCTCCTTCCTGAATCCTGAGGGCCAAGAACCCTAGCCGCAGCAACGACCAACAAGATACAAGACCAGATCCGTTGACCGAAGATGGCGATGGCGGCTCTCCGATGCGCCGCCGGAAGGAGGCTCGCCGGTGGCGGCCGCCTTCTACCGCCGGCGCTCAGCCGGCTTCGCCCCGCCGCTCCCGGCTTGGGCCGGCCGAATCTCACGCAGGTGCTAGTCCGATCTCGAAATCCCTAGTTATCCAGTCTTCTTTTCGTTTATTATAATGAAAATAATATACATGATCTGTGCCAAACTAACTACGCAACTGCCGCAGGCCTTTTCATCGCACGGGAAAGAAGAAGCCGGGAGGGAGGTCCTGGAGCAGATCGAGGAGAAGAAGGAGAAGCTCTACGACCTCATCCTGCACCACGGCTATAAGCGCAACGACGGCTCCATGTGCTACTCAAACGTCCAGCTCATGCACCATCTCTCGGCGCACATCAAACCTAGGCCCGAAAGCATTGCGTGGTAGGAGTACAATATTTTCTTTTTTTATTAATTTTTCTTTAACTTTTCTATGAGTAAATAGATGAATAAATGTTTGTTGCATCTCACCTGGATGATATTTAGGCGTTACCTTCGGAAAGTACATAGCTTCTACATTCTCTGGATGTGCTTAAGCCCTGGCGTAAGCGCCTACGCAATCTGGAACATATATAAGGCGGGGGGCATCAGCAATTCTCAGCGGAGACTTGAGTTAGCCGACAATGATTGCGGAAACAACTTGGGTGCCCTTCAACAGGTAGGACAAGGAGAAGAATTGAGGAAGAAGAATTGCATCGGTCAGGGGGAACAAGTGGTTGTCTGCTGAAGCTTGGTCAAGAATTTGAACATGTGCAGTCAAGTATTGGAGAATCGGTTGATAGTCATGTCTTTGAGAATTCTTTCTGTTTCCTTTGACTATCCTCTGACGTTGTGTAATGATGCTTAACTGATATCTATATTTTGTTTGTGAGATTTGCATGTCCATATGGTTGTGGTAGTCTCTGCATTATTATTTTTTATTACTCTAATAATGATAGAAATATTTATATATGATATATATTATATCAGTGGTATGTAAATAAAATAACTAACTTATTATTATAACTTGAGGTTGCATTGAGCCAACTTAAGTTCTCAATGAACATTAGAGCTGATGTCATTACTTCAACCCTGTCAAAGTACTTTGGTTGATCTATATTAGATCTCTAATATGGAAGTTCTCAATGAACATTAGAGCTGATATCACTACTTCAACCCTGTGGAAGTAATCCATACAAATGAAAATTTTACCACTCCACAATTTGTAAGGTTGCTTTTATATACCAATGTAAAAGATCACCTTGGTTGGATATATATATATATATATATATATATATATATATATATATATATATATAAATATACATATATGTAATATGGAAGCTGGACAATGTCTTTGCTTGTCCAGTCCAACCGTACCACCTCCGGACGATATGTCTGCCATGCAGGTTTATTTTGCATCAGCGAGCGCCCCATGATAACATATTGTTGGTCTGATCCTTGTAAACCTCTCCAAAATCATGACTGGGCACCCCAGAAGTTCTACAATGTATTGGCTGCTTCTTCCTTATTCGAATTTTGGTGACTTTATCTAACCAATATAATCATGTTTTTACAATAATCCGAACCAAGAACTGAGGCGGCTGATCCATCCACACCCACTCTGTCCTTTGATAAGAAATCTGAAACTACAGCTGATCTGTAGTTGTTACTTCTGAGATGTGGTTGATGTGAGATTAGAGTAAAGAAAACTAAGCAAAAGCTTAGATATATGCTTATCACCAAGAAAAGTTGCGTTTCTCCTTAATCAGAAATACAGGAAAGATTGCTGTTAGGTGTGAGTAGGTGCAGGTCTGCAATTGATCTGAAACCTAAATTTTCCGCCCCGGCCCAACGGCTGGATCAAGACGCACATCATGATGCTGTCATCTAAGTGATTGAAATTTCTATAAACTGATTGGCCCAGAGTAGGGGTTTCCAACACCACCAATTCCACAGCTATCACGACTTTCTTTTGGTACTCCACATTGTTCGTGATTGTTACTTTGAGACCCATGATTAAATGCTTGTCGCCTCCAAGAACAGTTCTCTAACAAAACATGATTGTCACTTTGTCAGCCAAACAGGCGCAAAGGCTCTGTAATCGGCTACGAGAAGTTGTTCGGCTTCAATATTGCTTGTGCGCCCAACGGCGAGCGCACGAACATCTTTTTGCACGTTTGTTCTTCTATTTTTTGCAGCTTATGAGATGTGAGATTCTATTGTAGTCTTGATGCTCGTTCATTCCTATTCTTAAGCCTGTGTCACCCCACTGAACACCATGGCGTCCTGTGGATCCAGATTAAATTGTTGTAACCTAGTGTCAAGTGTCAACAAATGAAGAAGGGAAGAGGGATACTAAAGGACTCTGTGAGGAACCTCGTTACTGCAGCAGAGGAGGGGTTTGCTGAAGTGTTTTTTTTTTTGAGCCAACAAGACTTAACTGACGAAGAGGGGTTTGCTGAAATGTTAACTGACGAAGAGGTACCATATGAACGAAGAAGCTCAAGGAGGAACAAGTTTCAGAAACGGAGGAGAAAACAGAGTACTCAAAGTTTTCTCCTCTATTCCCTGGGGTACGCAAAGTTTGCTCCGTGTTGACTGAAAGGGGAATGGGGCGGTGAAACCTTCCCCTCCACCCAATCAGCTTCAATCCCAATCCCAATCCAATCCTATCCAAGTAATAAAAAATCATCATTGTTTGTATAGCTACGGCAGCCTCATATCCAGCAGGCGTCCTGATTGAGGAGTGCGCCGGACTGATGGGTGCCCCGTACCGCGTCCTGGTTAGGATCTCAGGTGTTAGATGTTAGGTTTGGCTGCGAAGTCTGTTTGATATTAGGCCCAAACTATCAGCATCCCTACATCAATTGGATAGGAATAACAACAGATGTTGCCTAGACGGTGACTTTAATCTTACTATTGTATGACTTTGTAAAGTATTATGTGAATAATTAATAAAGTGGTTGCATGCATTGTCCAGATGCAAGGCCGGGGTCCTCCTCCATTTCTAAAAAATCATTGTTTGTATAGCTAGATCTATGTTCTTCGGATGCAAAGGTCCTTTGAGCAGGAAAGACATCTCAAGCGTGACATACCAGCCGGTAGCAGCCACAACGGTACCTTCCACTGCTCCACAGCAACAGGATGTGCACCCTTTTTTTTTCATGCATAAACCTCAACCACCCCGGTTGGATGCAAATTTGGCCTGTTTGGTTGACTATGTTCACTATTTAGCCTACATCGCACAAAGTTTAAAGCACCTCTCAGCCAAGCTTGCTTGGAACGACCGAATCGGTCGTTTTCTCCCAGCCAAGCTTGCGGCGTGCAGAGGGGAAACGTGGCACCGAGCTGATGCGAGGAGGGGATGGCACGAGATCGCGCGTTCACAAAAAAAAGCAGCGGGAGAAATTGGGTCACCTCCCGCCAAATCGGATGTCCTTGTTGGGAATTTTGCATATTTGGCAAAATCTATCAAATGTCATTTCATATGGGATATCGTAGAGATGGAATGTTATGGTGGGCATCTCTCTCCTAGGATAAAAGTGGAAATTTGTGCACTAAAGTATTGGTAAGGAGGAGATACTGATCACACCTATCTTCAAGGAATGGAGTGAGCCCGGTATTACTTGCCGAATAATAGAAATCCTCTTGAATCACTGCATCTCTCAAGAATGTATCACTTGGCCATTCGAACAGCCGCACCTCTCGGCCGCACGAGCGAGGTTGTATTTGGACATCTCCTTCGGAGTTTCTTCGGAACTCCAGCTCAAGGATCCTCTCAACATCCTCCTATACCAACAAAATACTCAAAGAGTATATACTGCCATTTGTTCAAGGATTATATACTACTCCCTCCATTCCTAAATATAGGGTGTATAGTTTTTGGCACGGAAATTAAAGAACCCGTATGGAGGGAAAATTTCACAAGTTTTGAGTGAGATTACACCTGACTAATTGACATGAGTAAATAGAGGAGCTTGCCTGATATAAGAAAATGTAATCAAATTCCTAAAAAAAAATATTCAAACGAGTGGTGCAACTCAATGCACTTTATATTTCAGATTTTTTCTCAAAAATCTATACACCTTATATTAAGGAACAAAGGGAGTACATTTTTGGAAAAGCATGCTGCAGTTTCTTTCTTAAGAAGTGTACACCAAAAAAAAAGTATATATAGTGCATCAAAAGGAGTATACATATATGCATTCATCCATTCTGAGAACAATTACAATTAGCATATCCATCTGAAATAAAAGGTAAGTTCATGAAAAAAAATCAGTTCATATGCATCAGAAGGAGTACATATACATCATCAATTTTTTTGCAGGGAACATATACGTCATCATCAATAAGAAACATGACTCGATTATATGGGTGCAAAGGAAGCTCGCAACTGTTTCTCATGTGTACGTACTAGCAAATTAATGTCATGCACACAGTATATTATAGGGCATGGATCAAACAGGCACCATCGGTAGCTAGGAGATCTATGGTGATTACTAGTGGTTGGGGCGCCACCGGGTGGCGCCGCTTGAGTCGTGCATGTGCGGTGCCAGGTAGGTGGCCGCACTTTTCATTCGCTTTTTGGCGCTATGGGTAGAACATGTACATGAAACTGCCGGTCAACTCATGTGGACTTTGATTACAATTCAAGCTGTGCAGTGTAGGTAGTAGTTACAGGACCAACAGAAATGCATTAATTGCAATGTACATTCATAAAATAAATCAGAGATATTATTAATAGATAGGATTATATGAAAACAGAATAGCAATCTTACATCCTACAAAAGACTTATACGTATAGAGATGATGGACTGCAGAGCCTAAATTTTCTGAACTCAAGCATCCACAAAATGAAATCATCTGATGATGATGAATGATAACCACTGGACATAACTTCAAAGACACAATAAGAAGCCAAGACTCTTCGACTAAAATTTTGAATCATGAGAGAGAATCATAGCAGGCCGATGATCTGAACTACAACCAAGGAGTTCTTTCCTCCCTCTTTCTCTGAATTACATGTCTGCAAATAAATTTCAGAACCACGGGGATGACATGGAGTTCCAAAGTGAGTTGGTATGAGATCGCAAGAAAGGAGATCCTGAAGCTCTCTATCCGAAATCCATCTGTAGTAGCAATATATATCATACCCACATATGAAAAATGTGATATTGACCACAAAAAGTATTGCAAGACAATTAGAAAAGAACACATGAGATCCTAAAAAGCAGAACATATGAGATCTTAATCGCAACATATAAATTTCAATGTTTTTTTCAAAACCAAATGACTCCTAATCTTTTATTGTTAGCATATGTGGGAGCTGACAGTTTTGCTAAACAATGATTCTATTCTAACTCTGGTTATACAAAGTTCCTATATCAAATAATTTAAACATCAGAAAATCATGCAAAATATTTATTGAGATTTCTTAAAAGACAAGATAAGAGCGAAAGGGGAAGACTAATCATGAAAAATACTATGCAACGGACAATATTTATTGATTATTAGACAGATTTTCTCAATAACATATATAACAAAATGGGGCCCCTAAGTTTGGAATTAATGTAAAAGAAGAAGCAAGTGCAGACCTGTGGAGTTGCCAATCTTTTGACTTTTTGGGGCTACTCAAAGTTGTCCTCCGCAACAGACATGCTGTAATAGAGATGCATTTGAGAAACCAACACCCAAGCATATGAGATGCACCATATTTCAGCACCAACCCCATGTTGTGGAAAGCCTTTTTCAACTGTTACCAATGTGTTGATAGCAGCTCTATCTGGTGGTCTAATTGACTGATGGTTGATCACATGTTAACAAATATTAGAGGATAATAAGAACATACTAATGGATGTAGTCAAAAAAGAACGTAACATAATTGTACTACATAATATGTTTTGCAAAAGGTACCTCAACACTGATTCCCTCCATGGAAAGTATATCTGCAGCCTGAAAATTGATTGAGCATGAGAATGTAACCAGAACAGTAGATCAAGAATTTTATGTACAATGGGAAATGATCATCGATGCTAATTAAACAAATGCATTCACATCTCAAACACAACCGATTTCTTAAAAACTTTGTCCTGTTCAATCCAATGGCTCCAAAATGAGATCTCTTAAGCACTGCAGAACAACAAGGAAATTTCATCTTTTTTTCTTGCTTTATAAGAATGTAGTGATCATGAGGGTTCTTGACCATAGCCACTGATGACAAAGACAATTATTTTGTGTCGATCATCTAGTAACAGAAATGAAAGAAGCATATGAGAAATATGCATAGATTGATAGATAAGCTGAATACGTAGTCATTAAAAAAAGAAAGCAAGATTCTAAGGAGACAGAGTGTAAGATAAGTGATAAAAATGAAATAAAAGCAGTGGAGAAATATGCATAGAATGGAGTATGTATTTCTATATACATACAAGGATAAATAAAATGCATGCTAGCATTATCTTCTTCTGAATTTTCTTATCAGTCATGTCAGTTTCAACACCTAGTCCGGTAGTCCCATCTTATGTATCTTAGCATGAACCTGGGCATCAAAAGCAGATTGTCATTTAACTCGGAAGAAAAAGAACCCGGCTGATTGATTACCATGAGAAACAGCTAAGACTACTAACAAACTGCTAGACATAACGAATGGAAAAATGGTCAGTGACAAGTTTTAAACTAACACACAAGGGTCAGTTAACTATTTCCACTCTTATGGGCGATCCGAGCTAAGCGAGGGCAGGGACGGGGGATTAAAACAGGACGACTACCCAAATTGGATATCACCTTCTCCTCGCACTTGGCGTCGACACTTGGAGCCGGGGTAGAGGTCGATGTACATCAGGAGATCCAGAAGAGGAAGGTCAATCATGGCAGCTGCCTGATGCAGGTACTACAAAACGGAGGGGAGGAAGAGCATGACATAGTGGCATATAAACTCTACCACTGCTATATTTGAGGCGATAAAACGAAATATTCTGACGTTAACAACTGATTTAGGCTCAAACTGAAATTTGACGTCCACACTAAGTCAAACTGGAGTTGAATTCTAATCAGTTGAGAAGGTCAAAACTGCCTAATTGACCCAAGTATTTCAGAGTTCATGCTGACAATTTACAATTTACATATTAGATAGATAAACATCACGCCATAGTTGGCCTATTAGATGATTTTCACCTACCTCTTCATATTAAAAGGTCAGTGAAAAACTCAATAAAAGAGGAAATGCAAGACTATGATAGTGTACATACAGTTCATTCAGGAACTTGACGCATTTCCTCAAAGAACGCAACCTCCTGCTTATGGCGCCCAATCGTGTCAATAATGATGAGATCATATTTCACTTCCCTGAACCTTTCCAGGCCATTAATGGCAATCTTCATAGTATATGATTCCATGTAGCTACAAAGAAAAGCGACAACTTTAATTAGCGCAGATCTTGGGGAGAAGCTGCACCAGCTCGGAACATATAGGCACAAATCAGTGACGGTTTAAATCCCTTTCATATTGATTCCTTTGCTAGTGTAGTAACCCTCGTAGAAATAAGCGATACCGGCAGTGAATAGATGGGGCACTACATGAAAAAAATAGAGCGCTACACAAAATAGCGCCGCCTCTTGAAATATGCACCTCCAATAAAAGAACAAGGCTCCGCTGAAGTGAGTGCACCTCCAATCTTATTTCACCCATGGCCGCCGTGCCCAAAAACTACCTAGTCAGTCACGTCACCACAATTGGCCGGTGAGAAGATGGATCTCCCGACCGAACTGTTCTTGGTGGCCGCCGCTACCGCCCATCCATGTGAACATTCTGTAATATTAGTAAGAGAAGGGTTTACCCGGTGTGAGATATCGCATTATTCGAGGAAACCCTAGATGCTATCGTAGTAAAGAATCGTCAACAAGGGTGTTCTAGTGCATTGTAGATTCTTATACAAGACTTGTATCATTTGATGATGCCATCTGAATCGCTAGAAACATGTGAAGTGTATGGCTAACCAATAACGAAAGTTTGGTAAGGGTACTGAAGCATGCTACCATGAGACAAAAGATCCTCTTTCTCAAGAGATTCGATTCAGAACTCTTATATGTCCAAGGTCAATATGGAAATTCTTTTAGAGGTTTTTCCTTACTTTGTCCATGTCAACAAATAATTCGATATACCTCGACTTTTTCAGAACAGGTCCGAGTCAAATAGCAATGATTCGAATCACTCCTTTTTCCATTACACTATTTCGGATCCTAAGGACTCGATTGTATGGATATGGAAAATACATAATTTCCGATCCTAGCGGGAAAAGGAGGGAAACGAATACTCAATTTAAAGTGAGTAAACAGAATTCCATACTCGATGTCATAGATCCCTATAGAATTCTGTGGAAAGCCGTATTCGATGAAAGTCGTATGTATGGCTTGGAGGGAGATATTTCCTATCTTTCGAGATTCACCCTACAATATGGGGTCAAAAAGCCAAAAAAATAAGTGATTTTAGCCCTTACAAAAAGAAAACGGATTCTTGAACCTCTTTCACGCTCATGCCACGTGGAGGCACTGCCGAAAAAAGGACTGCAAAATCCGATCCAATTTTTCATAATCGATTAGTTAACATGGTGGTTAACCGTATTATGAAAGATGGAAAAAAAATCATTGGCTTATCAAATTCTCTATCGAGCATGAAAAAGATTCAACAAAAGGCGTAAACAAATCCACTATTGGTTTTACGTCAAGCAGTACATAGAGTAACTCCCAATATAGGAGTAAAAACAAGACATAATAAAAAAGGATCGACGCGGAAAGTTTCGATTGAAATAGGATCTAAACAAGGAAGAGAAATTGCCATTTGTTGGTTATTAGAGGCATCCCAAAAGCGTCCGGGTCGAAATATGGCTTTCAAATTAAGTTTCGAATTAGTAGATGCTGCCAATGGGAGTGGGGGTGCCCTACGCAAAAAAAGGCGACTCATAGAATGGCAGAGGCAAATAGAGCTCTTGCACATTTTCATTAATCCATGAACAGAATCTATGTATGTGGACACATGGATCCGTACATCTCGATCGGAAAAGAATCAATACAAGGAGAACCAGACGATATCTTTCTCGAAACAAACAAGAAGGAAAAGAAAGAGAAAACAAAAATCATGATCAACTAAGCCCTCTCGAGGGCTTGCTTAAGAATAAGAAAGAAGAATCTTATGGAAATAGCAGGGAATAAGGTTTGATCCTATTCATGGGGATTCCGTAAATATCCCATTTCAAAAAAATGAAACAATCGGGACTTTTCGAAGATTGGATGCAGTTACTAATTCATGATTTGACATGTACAGAATGAAAACTTCATTCTCGATTCTACGAGAATTTTTATGAAAGCGTTCATTTGCTTCTCTTCAATGGAAGTTTCATTTTCCCACAATGTATCCTAATTTTTGTCCTAATTCTTCTTCTGATGATCGATTCAACTTCGAGAAAAAGATAGACGTTGGTTCTATTTCATCTCTTAAACAAGTTTATTAATAATCATAACGGCCCTATTGTTCCGATGGAGAGAAGAACCTATAATTAGCTTTTCGGGAAATTTACAAACGAACAATTTCAACGAAATCTTTCAATTTCTCATTTTATTATGTTCAACTTTATGTATTCCTCTATCCGTAGAGTACACTGAATGTACAGAAATGGCTATAACAGAGTTTCTGTTATTCGTATTAACAACTACTCTAGGGGGAATGTTTTGTTGAGGTGCTAACAATTTAATAACTATCTTTGTAGCTCCAGAATGTTTCAGTTTATGTTCCTACCTACATAATATTTACTCTTGTTAGATGAGAAGAGTGAAAAAATGATGGACAGGACTGTGATGATGACATTATTGCCACCAATGGGTTGGGCGAAAGTAGCCCAGTAAATCTGTAGTGGCTTGATCATGATGAAACTGTTAATGAACAAATTCCCTCTAGTAGAACTAACAAGAAAAAACAACGCATATATGCTGTCAAGCTCTACGGGCCTGTGACTAGGAGCCGGAAAAAGATACTTCCATAGGAGAATTGTTTTGTAACCCTATAATGCCTCTGGTAGGGTTACTAGATCGATTTCATAAAAACATTCCAAATGAAAGGAATCATCCGGAACTGTGATAACCCACAAGTATAGGGGATCGCAACAATTTTCGAGGGTAGAGTATTCAACCCAAATTTATTGATTCGACGCATGGGGAGCCAAAGAATATTCTCAAGTATTAGCAACTGAGTTGTGAATTCAACCACACCTAAAAGACTTAATATCCGCAGCAAAGTATTTAGTAGCAAAGCAGTATGGAAGTAACGGCAATGGTGATAAAAATAGCGGTAGAAGTTTTGTAGCAATTGTAACAGTAGCAACGGCAAAGTAACTGAGCAAAGATCAATATGTGAAGCAAAGATCAATATGTGAAAAGCTCGTAGGCAATGGATCGATGATGGATAATTATATCGGATGACATTCATCATGCAACAATTATAACCTAGGGTGACACAGAACTAGCTTCAATTCATCAATATAATGTAGGCATGTATTCTGTATATAGTCATACGTGCTTATGGAAAAGAACTTGCATGACATCTTTTGTCTTACCCTCCCGTGGTAGCGGGATCCTAATGGAAACTAAGGGATATTAAGGCCTCCTTTTAATAGAGAACCGTATCAAAGCATTATCACTTACTGAATACATGAACATGAACTCCTCAAACTACGGTAATCATAGGAAAGAATCCCAATTATTGCCACCTTGGGGTATGCAGATCATAGATCGTAGTAAATGTCTACAACTTGCAAGATAGGATCGAAAACACATATATATTCATGAGAACATAATAGGTTCAGATCTGAAATCATGGCATTTGGGCCCTAGTGACAAGCATTAAGCATATGGCAAAGTCATAGCAACATCAATCTCAGAACATACTGGATACTAGGGATCAAACCCTAACAAATCTAACTCGATTACATGACAAATCTCATCCAACCCATCACCCTCCAGCAAACCTACGATGGAATTACTCACACACGGCGGTGAGCATCATGAAATTGGTGATGGAGGATGGTTGATGACGACGACGACGTCGATTTCCCCTCTCCGGAGGCCCAAACGAACTCCAGATCTGCCCTCTAGATGAAGAATAGGAGGTGGCGGCGGCTCCGTATCGTGAAACGCAATGAACTCTTCTCTCTGATTTTTTTCTCCCCGAACGTGAATATATGGAGTTGGAGTTGAGGTCGGTGGAGCTTTGTGGGACCCACAAGCCAGGGGGCGCGCCCCCACCCTTGTGGTCACCTGGTGGGTCCCCTCGGGTTGATTCCTTCGCCGGTATTTTATATATATTTCAAAAATATTCTCCGTAAATTTTTAGGTCATTCCGATAACGTTTAATTCTGCACAAAAATAACACCATGACAGTTTTGTTGAAAACAGCGTCAGTCCAGGTTAATTCCATTCAAGTCATGCAAATTAGAGTCCAAATAAGGGCAAAAGAGTTTGGAAAAGTAGATACGATGAAGACGTATCAACTCCCCCAAGTTTAACCCATTGCTTGTCCTCAAGCAATTCAGTTGATAATTGAAAATGATAAAGAAAAAAACTTTTACGAACTATGTTTGATCCTTTTTTTTACCATGGAAACTGTAGGGCTTGGCCCCACATTATTTTATTAATAAAAAGAAATTAGAGTCATATATACAAATCCACAAGCAGTGGAAACAGTAACAGAAAAGGCTAGACTAAACTAGGCTAAAAGACAAAGAAAAAGTAGAGAATCCTCAAGGTGGCAGGAAAGCAATCCAGTGAAGAAGCTCCTCCTTGTGTCTTGATTTTATCCTGTGTGCCATGAGGGAGATATCATGAATGATCCCAGCCTTCCATCTACCAAAAGAACTCTATTTGATCTTGTTGTTGCAAATATGTAAAGGCAGCATTCAGGTTTTCAGCAAAGATCATGAACTGACCATATTCAAACATTTAGGTCTCACATTTACTAGTATCAATGACAAAATCAACTAGCGAGCAATAATAATAAATCTTGGATGACAACACCTCAAAACAATCATGATATAATATGACAAAGATGGTATCTCGCTAGCCCTTTCTGAGACCGCAAAAATAAATGCAAAGCACCCCTAAAGATCAAGGACTGCGTAGACATCGTAATTCATGGTAAACGAGATCCAGTCACAGTCAAACTCAATAGTAATTAATAACAATGCACACAAATGATAGCGGTGCTCTCTAATTGGTGCTTTTTATAAGAGGATGATGACTCAGCGATAAAAGTAAATAGATAGGTCCTTCACAGAGGGAAGCAAAGATTTGTAGAGGTGCTAGAGCTCGAGTTTCTGAAACATAGATAAATGATGTTTTGAGCGGTATGCTTTCATTGTTAACATAACAACCAAGAGATCTCGGTATCTTTCACCACCAACAAGCACATTCCACGGCTGATCCGAAACAATGGGTACCGTCCAACTAACAACAATCCCGGGGGAGTTTTGTTTAATTATTTTGATTTGACCTTGAGCATGAGACTGGGCATCCCGAATACTAGCTATTTTCTCGTGAATGACGAGCGGAGTCCACTCATCGTGAGAATAACCCACCTAGCATGGAAGATACTGACAGCTCCAAGTCGCCACATGAGCGATTTGGGCATACAAAACAGATTATTATTTGAAGGTTTAGGGTTTGACAGATGCAAATTTACTTGGAACGGCAAGTAAATACCGCATATAGGAAGGTATGGTGGACTCATATAGAACAACTTTGGGTTTATGAAAGTGGATGCATAAGCAGTATTCCTGTTTAGTACAAGTGAAGGCTAGCAAAACACTGGGGAGCGACCAACTAGAGAGCGACAACGATGACGTGGGGGTGGTCCGTATTCCTTGTGGCTATAACACTAAAATTTTGGCAAAGGACAAGGATGATGTCGGGCCGTTCGTTGCAACGGATGTGGTGGTTAAGCTCACTCAAGGGCTATGCATTTAGGTTCAGGAGAGAACCAACAGGTTATGTTCCGGATCCAGACTTTGTACCGTTCATTTGGAGATGCAAGGGTGATGATATTGCGATGATGGCGGTGCGAAGGAGAAGGACGATGACATGGACACCTCTCCGGAAACCCATCCAACCAACCTTCGTCTAATGATGCTCCTACAAATGACAATCATGCAAACGTTGTCTCTCGTGGTGCTCCGCGAGGTAGTTCTATGATTTTGGCAGTGACCCCGTTTAACTCCTCACCGCAGACACCGAGGAGCATGGAGCTCGCCGCGGAACTTCGAGCTAACTCCAATCCACTTGGGGAGTGGCCTAACCAAACAAGGCCTTGTCGGTAAGCTTCCGCTGCCGGCCACCGTCATCGCGGCCTCCATTGATGCAAAAGGGTGAGAGCTGAGGAAGGAGAACCATCAGATTGCAAAGGACGGTGGATTTCGATAGCTGGAGAGGAGCCGAACACCCCAAACTGGACTGTCAACAAAATTATCACCGATCTATCTCCAGTTCTCCACGTCACATCTTTGGCCAGATTCAATGAAACCCCACGCTTTCTCCTCATGCAGGTTCAAATGGCCAAGAGTCTCCCATCTTTCAGAGCAGAAATCACAAAAAACCTGGCTGAAAAACAAAACCCCAATCTCCAGAGTCTTACAATCTTCCATATAAATCACAAAATCCTGATTGCGAACCAAATCCCAAATCTCCAAGTCTTACAATCTTCCATATAAATCAAGAAAACCTGGTTGAAAGACCAAATCCCCAACCCCCCAAGTCTTACAATCTTCAAGTTTTCGCGGGTCCACCACGTTTCCAGGAAAACCTAAGGGCGACGGGGAAGGCGATTGCTAGGCCGCCTCTAGGGTTAGGGTTTCCTGAGCGGGGGTGCGTGTTGATCTTCGGTTGTCTCTCGGACGGCGACGGCGCCGCACGGTTGGACAGATCGGCGACGTGGTGCTTCAGCTCCTGTGGCTACTGCCATGGCGGAGCGATCGGATCAAAGGGGGGCGACCCCGAGGAAGGAGGCTACCCCAGCAAAGAAGTCGGCGACGACGGCAATGGCGGGAGGAACGAGCAGGGGATCTTCTGCATCCCCGGCCGATGGCAAAACCTCGGCAGAAGCTGCCAGCCTTTCAGAGAGCTTTGGCGAACTGGTTCTGACAGATAAGGAGAAGCAGGGTTTCATCTTCGCGGAACCGCCAGCCGAGCAAGTTAGGGCCCCGAGGTGGTCGGCGCTGGGCAAGGTTTTCTCGCCGGGGCCCTTCAACAAAATAGTGCTGGAACGATCAATGACACGGGCCTGGGGTCTGCACAAGGAGGCCAAATTCAAGGATATAGGCGGAAACAAGTTTGTTGTCAGGTTTGGGAGTGAAGGGGATTGGAGGCATGCGTTGAATAATGGACCATGGCAGTTTGATTTTCATGTCTTTGGTCTTGAAGGATTATAAAGGGATGTTCGTCCATCCGAAATGGTTTTCAAACAGTGGAGATGTGGGTAAGGGTGCGGATCTACCTCGGACAATGACTGAAGCCTTTGGTATGGCCCTTGGAGATTGGTTAGGAGAGGTGGTGAGGGTAGATGTGGAGAAGGATGGTTTCGCTAGAGGGGAGTATCTACGAGTGAGGGCTAAGATCTCTATTTTTGAACCCATTGTGCGCAAGTTCAGGCTCAGTACCTCACTGGAGGATCTTGAGGGGACTTGGTTCGAGTTCACTTATGAAAAAATCCCTCACTTCTGCTTTGATTGTGGTCGCTTAGTGCATGCCAATGGAATATGCGAGAAACCGGTTGATGCTTCAAGTCAATGGGGTCTATGGCTACGGGCCTCGCCAACTAGGTCCTCTTCATCGCTGAAAGAGAACCCACAGATGTCAGTCAACAACTCCATGAGTAGAGACACGCCCGTAACCGTGAGAGTGGAAAAGAAATGGGGCAGCAGAGTTTCGATAGAGATACAAATGTCAGGAGAAATTTACATTGAGATTTTAATGTGTCGGATGCTTCACACACTGGTGTGAGACAGAGGGCAGACCTCAGTGAAGTTTCAAGCCCAAACAAGGGTGGCAGTAGGTCAGCCAAAGGGAAAGGAAGTGACTTGCAAGATAAACTGGAACAGAAGAAGGAGCAGGATCTGCGGTATGAATTAAAAAACAGGTTTGCAGGAACACAACGAGATAGTGGGAATTATGCAGAACAGCAGCAGCGGGGGGAGAGGCGCTATGCAGATGCACGACGTGAGGGTGAGCACCATGCAAATCCTAGTTGTGGAGAGCGCCATGCAGACTACCAGTGTGACTATAGGAGACATGCAGGTGGTAGCTATGTGGAAAGACAGTTTGATCATAGAGGAAAAGGGGACATGCATGGCTACGTCCCATCCAAGTCGGCCGGTAGGACAAAGGGAGGTATGTGAGGAAACCAAGGCCTGTGGATGATGAAACAAGGACGCCAAGACAGGGTTATCCAGAGATGGATGTAGGAAGGAAGAGAAGGCCGAAACAATTGTGGGTGGCCAAGGGTGACCCGGACAGGCAGATTCACCATGATACTTTCATTCGCGACACGAGGCAGCGGACTTCTACAGTGTTTGAACGTATCTCGGAGCCAAATGATGCATCGGCGGACCCTGTGGAGCAGGGCCGCCGGGACCAATGAATTGCCTGGCTTGGAGCTATCGAGGACTGGGGTTGGACTCGACAGTGGGCGAGCTTCGAGACCTGATTAGGGTGTACAACCCAGCGGTGGTTTTTCTGAGCTAGACCAAAAAAACGGCGAGAGCGATGGAGAAACTCAAGTGGAGTCTTGGATTCAGAAACGGTGTGGCGGTGGACTGTGTGGGCAAAAGTGGTGGTTTAGCCCTGTGGTGGAGAGATCATCTGCAGGTTACAGTGAGGCCCTGGTGGCAATACTTCATTGATGCAGAGATTGTGCTTGACGGCAAGACCTGTAGATTCACTGGTTTCTACGGGGAGCCACGCACAGAGCTCCGAAAGAAGTCGTGGGATGCTATCAGATACCTCAGAGGCCAGGACAATCTTCCGTGGTTATGTGCTTGTGATTTTAATGAAGCGTTGTTTCAAACATACCAGCGGGGGAGGGCAATTTGAGAAGTTTTTCACAGATGGAGGATTTTAGGGACTGCTGGCTGATTGCGCCTTGTGGACCTAGGATTCTCAGGGTACCCCTACACGTGGGATAACAAACAAGATGGAGATAGAAATGTGCAGGTCAGGCTAGACCGGGGGACATGCAATGATGGTTTTTTGGCCATGTTCCCGGAGGGAACGGATCCTCTAACATCATGAAGGGATGTCACGAAGCTATAGTACAATTTCAGTGCAAAACGAAGAAGGGATGTCACGAAGCTACAGTACAATTCCAGTGCAAAACAAAGAAGGGATGTCACGTACACTGTAGCAAAGACACTGTGCACAATTACTGTTCATAGAAAATAAAATCCGAAATTAATTTTATTGCACCATAATTTTGTTTGTATGTAAATTTTATAAATGTATACAATAAATTTGTAATTTGCAAATTAATTCATGTTATTTTAGGCTTAATCATATGAATGTGAAGAAGGGATGTTAGGGTACTGTAGCTTCTCTAACATTCCTTTGTGATGCTAGAAGATCTCATTCCGTTCCCGGATACGACCGTGGAGCATGTTGTCACGGAAGAATCAAACCATGTGGCCTTACTAATACGCGCTCTGGAGACAGCTCCGATGAGTGGATAGGGAGGGGAGAGACAGTTCTGATACGAAGAAGCGTGGACAAGACATGAAGCTTATGATGGAATGGTTGCGGCAGCGTGGGAAGCAACAGGGTCAAATGAGATGGGCATTAACGTAACATGCAACAAATTGGGTAAGCTAACAATGAGCATGCAAGAGTGGGCCAGAGTTGTCTTCGGCTCCATTAGACGCCAGATTAAAAAACTCAAAACACAACTAGAGGATGCTAAGTACAGAGCACTTGGGTCTGGACTCTCACAGGAGGTCCGCGATCTGGAAGAACAGCTGCGGGAGATTTATGCTCGTGAGGAACTGCTGTATAGACAGAGATCATGGATTGACTGGCTTGCTGCTGGTGATCAGAACACTAAATATTTCCAAGGGCGTGCAACACATCGTAAGCGGAAAAATACTGTAAAATCACTAGTCAAAGAGGATGGATCAAGGTGTACGGTTGATGAAGAAATGAGAGAGTTGGCGGCAAATTTTTATGCCAAGCTGTTCACATCAGAGGGCTCGGCGGGAACTAATGGCCTATTGGAAAACATTGCTCCAATGGTGACGGAGGAGATGAACGACAAGTTGTGTGCGCGATGTCCGAAATGGAAATAGAAGCGGCGCTGTTTCAAATGGGGCCTACTAAAGCTCGGCCGGATGGGCTGCCAAGCACTCTTCTACCAACGACACTGGTCGTTGGTCAAGGATGATGTGTGTAGGGCAGTGTGAGATTTTTTGGGTGGTGTGGCCACGCCTGACGCGTTAATGCGACAGTCATAGTCATGATTTCTAAAGTCAACTCACCGGAGTTGCTTTCTCAATTCGACCGATAAGTTTATGTAATATACTTTATAAAATTGCATCAAAAGTCCTTGCTAACAGGTTGAAGGTAATCTTGCCGGTGGTGATATCTGAAGAGCAAAGTGCTTTCGTCCCTGGAAGGCTCATCACAGATAATGTCTTGGTGGCGTATGAGTGTGTGCATGCTATACGAAACAGGAAATGCAAGAAGCCATTGTGCGCGGTCAAACTAGACATGATGAAGGCATACGATAGAGTGGAATGGATTTTTCTAGAGCAGATTTTGTCAATGTTTGGTTTTGAGCCAGGGTGGATTTCCATGATTATGCGATGTGTGACGTCTGCAAATTTCAGAGTTAAGTTAAATGGGGGCATGTCAACGTCTTTCACGCCATCCAGAGGACTCGACGTATGCGATCCTTTGTCTCCATATTTATTCCTGTTTTGCGTTGAGGGCTTCTCTGCATTATTAAAAAGGGCACAAGAGGATGACTTGATAAAAGGGGTCTCGTTTGGGTGCACTAGCCCCCAAGTGACACACCCGTTGTTTGCGGATGACAGTATAGTGTTTCTTCAAGGAACAGAGGGAAGCTTCCAAGTACTCAATGATATTCTCACAAGGTATGTAGTGGCTTCGGGTCAGAAAGTCAACTTGTAGAAGTCATCAATTTTCTTTGGGAAGGGCTGTCCGAACGATGACAAGGTGGTGTTGAAGCAAGCTTTAGGCGTTCCAACAGAGGCCCTATCGGAGAGGTACTTGGGGCTGCCTACAGTTGTTGGGAGATCGAAGGAAGGGACCTTTAAATATGTGACAGAGACTGCGAAAGGTAAAGTTGCAGGATTGAAGGGCAAGGGGCTATCTAAAGCAGCTAGAGAAATGCAAGTTAAATCTGTTTTACAAGCTACACCTACATTCACTATGAGTTGTTTTCACCTCACGAAGAAGATGTGCCGGAACCTGACTTCTATCTCTTCGAAATTCTGGTGGGGTCAACGGTGGTGAGCGGAAAGTGCATTGGATAGCGTGGGACAAAATGTGCATAGCGAAGCGAGATGGTGGGATGGGCTTTAGAGATCCGTAGCATTTAATCAAGCTTTACCGCCAAGCAGGCTTGGAGGATTGCCGAACACCCGGAGTCTTTATGTGCAAGGGTTCTTAAGGCTAGGTACTTCCCTGATGGTTCAATAATGAATGCAACGTGCCCATCTGGTGGCTCGTACACTTTTAGAAGCATTATTCATGGACGTGAACTTCTACGATAAGGGGCTATTTGGAGCATTGGCAGTGGAGCAAGTGTAAATATTCACCATGACCCATGGATCCCAAGACAAGGAAGTCTGACACCACTGGGTGCAGATTACGTGCATGGGGTAACCAAGGTTCGTGATTTGAAGCTGCGATGCAGGAGAGCTTGGGATACACATAATTGACAACATGTTTTCTGCTTGATGATGCCACGGATATTAAGCAAATAGCGATTGGTGGTCCGGAGATGGATGATTATTTAGCATGGAATCATACTAAGAACGGACAATTTACGGTCCGGTCTGCTTATCACCTGAAGATGGCCATGCATAGGGCGAAATCTGGACAGCCAGAATCGTCACTTTCGTGGCGCGACACAAAGGATGGCTCGGGCTATGGGATACAAGTTGATGCGGAGCATCCCGCGACTACTCACACCGACACTCCTTCACCACCGAGTGGACCAATGACAAGAGCACGTTGCTACCTCTTGAGCACTGCGTTGGATTTCCCTGAAGAGGAGAGGATGATGCAGCAAAGTAGCGTAAGTATTTCCCTCAGTTTTTGACAACCAAGGTATCAATCCAGTAGGAGACCACGCACAAGTCCCTCGTACCTACACAAAATGATAGCAACTCACAACCAACGCTTAGGGGTTGTCAATCCCTTCACGATCACTTACGAGAGTGAGATCTGATAGAGAATATTTTTGGTATTTTTGATAGATAGATGCAAAGTGAAAAGTAAAAGACAAAGTAAAAACAAAGCAAGTAAATAAATTGATAGAGATTGATATGATGAGAATAGACCCGGGGGCCATAGGTTTCACTAGTGGCTTCTCTCAAGAGCATAGATTTTCTACGGTGGGTGAACAAATTACTGTTGAGCAATTGATGAGAATTGAGCATAGTTATGAGTATATCTAGGCAATGATCATGTATATAGGCATCACGTCCAAAACAAGTAGATCAAACGATTCTGCATCTACTACTATTACTTCACTCATCGACCGCTATCCAAAGATGCATCTAGAGTATTAAGTTAAAACAGAGTAACACCTTAAGCAAGATGACATGATGTAGAGGGATAAATTCATGCAATATGATAAAAAACCCCATCTTGTTATCCTCGATGGCAACAATACAATACGTGCCTTGCAACCCTTTACATCCTTTGGTAAGGACACCACAAGATTGAACCCAAAGCTAAGCACTTCTCCTATTGCAAGAACTACCAATCTAGTTGGCCAAACAAAATGGATAATTCAAGAGACTTGCAAAGATAACTCAATCATACATAAAAGAATTCAGAGAAGAATCAAATATTTTCCATAGATAATACTGGATCATAAACCCATAATTCATCGATCTCAACAAACACACATAAAAAGAAGATTACATCAAATAGATCTCCACGAGGGGGAGAACATTGTATTGAGATCCAAAAAGAGAGAATAAGCCATCTAGCTACTAGCTATGGACCCGAAGGTCTGAAGTAAACTACTCACACTTCATCGGAGGGGCTATGGTGATGATGTAGAAGCCCTCCATGGTGGATGCCCTCCATGGAGCTCCTAACAGGCCCCAAGATGGGATCTCGTGGATACAGAAGGTTGCTTGGCGATGGAATTAGGTTTTGGCTCCTGCTCGATCGCTCGGGATACGTGAGGTATATATAGGAGGAAGGAGTACGTCGGTGGAGCGTCAGGGGCCCACGAGGTAGGGGCGCGCCAGTAGCGCCCTCCACCTCGTGACCGCCTGCACTGCTTGGAATAGGGTCCAAGTCTCTGGACCACGTTCGGTTGGAAAATCACGTTCCCTAAGGTTTCATTCCGTTTGGACTCCGTTTGATATCCCGTTTCTTCGAAACACTGAAATAGGCAAAAAGACAGCAATTCTGGGCTGGGCCTCCAGTTAATAGGTTAGTCCCAAAAGTAATATAAAAGTGGAAAATAAAGCGCAATATAGTCCAAAACAGTAGATAAAGTAGCATGGAGCAATAAAAAATTATAGATACGTTGGAGACGTATCAGGCATCCCCAAGCTTAATTCCTGCTCGTCCTCCAGTAGGTAAATGATAAAAGGAGAATTTTGATGCGGAGTGATACTTTGGCATAATTTCAATATGAATCTTCTTACTTGTGATATGAATATTCAGATCCAAAAGATTTAAGACAAAAATTCATATTGACAAAAATGATAATACTTCAAGCATACTAATCAAAGCAATCATGTCTTCTCAAAATAACATAGCAAAAGAAAGTTCATCCCTACAAAATCATATAGTTAGGCTATGCTTCATTTTCGTCACACAAAGATGTTCCCAACTTCTATACCCCGATGACAAGACAAGCAATTGTTTCATACTCAAATAATCTCAAACTTTTTCAACCTTCACGCAATACATGAGCGCGAGCCATGGATATAGCACTATGGGTGGACTAGAATATGATGATGGGGATTGTGTGGAGAAGACAAAAAGGAGAAAGTCTCACATTGTGAGGCTAATCAACGGGCTATGGAGATGCCCATCAATTGATGTCAACATGAGGAGTAGGGATTGCCATGCAACAGATGCACTAGAGCTATAAGTATATGAAAGCTCTACAAAAGAAACTAAGTGGGTGTGCATCCAACTTGCTTGCTCACGAAGACCAAGGGCAATTTGAGGAAGCCCATCTTTGGAATATACAAGCCAAGTTCTATAATGAAAAATTCCCACTAGTATATGAAAATGACAAAATGGGAGACTCTCTATCATGAAGATCTTGGTGCTACTTTGAAGCACAAGTGTGGTAAAAGGATAGTAGCATTGTCCCTTCTCTCTTTTTCTCTCATTTTTTTGGGCCTTTCTCTTCTTTTTTTTCTCTTTTTTTTTATTTTTTTCGTCCGGAGTCTCATCCCGACTTATGGGGGAATCATAGTCTCCATCATTCTTTCCTCACTTGGGACAATGCTCTAATAATGATGATCATCACACTTTTATTTTTCTTACAACTCAACAATTACAACTCGAAACTTGGAACAAAATATGACTATATATGAATGCCTCCAGCGGTGTACCGGGATGGTGCAATGAATCAAGAGTGACATGTATGGAAAATAATGCATGGTGGCTTTGCCACAAATACGATGTCAACTACATGATCATGCAATGGCAATATGACAAAAGTAATGTATGTCATAATAATGATGATGGAAGTTGCATGGCAATATATCTCGGAATGGCTATGGAAATGCCATGATAGGTAGGTATGTTGGCTGTTTTGAGGAAGATATAAGGAGGTTTATGTGTGTTAGAGCGTATCGTATCACGGGGTTTGGATGCACCGTGAAGTTTGCACCAACTCTCAAGGTGAGAAAGGGCAATTGCACGGCAATCAAGAGGCTAGCAAAGGTGGAAAGGTGAGACTACGATAATCCATGGACTCAACATTAGTCAAAAGAACTCATATACTTATTGCAAAAATTTAGAAGCCATCAAAAATCAAGTACCACGCAAGATGCTCCTAGGGGATAGATTGGTAGGAAAAAGACCATCGTCGTCCCCGACCGCCACTCATAAGGATGCACAAGCCAGGTACACTTCATGTTTCAAATTTGTTACACAACTCTACCCATACGTGCATGCTACGGGATTTGCAAACTTCAACACAAGTATTTCTCAAATTCACAATTATCAACTAGCACGACTTTGATATTATCACCTCCATATCTCAAAACAATTATCAAGCATTAAACTTATCTTAGTATTCAATTCACTCAAAAGAAAGTTTCACATATCTTGAACACTAAGTATATTAACATTAAGAAAATTACCATGCTATTAACGACTCTCAAAATAATCTAAGTGAAGCATGAGAGATCAATAGTTTCTTTTAAAAAATCCACCACCATGCTCTAAAAGATATAAGTGAAGTACTAGAGCAAAAATTATCACGCTCAAAATATATAAGTGAAGAACTATGAGCAAAACTATCAAGCTCAAAAGATATAAGTGAAGCACTAGAGTATTCTAACAAATTCCAATTCATGTATGGCTCTCTCAAAAGATGTGTACAGAAAGGATGATTGTGGTAAACTAACAAGCAAAGACGCAAATAATAAAAGACGCTCCAAGCAAAACACATATCATGTGGTGAATAAAAATATAGCTCCAAGTAAATTACCGATGGAAGTGGATGAAAGAGGGGATGCCTTCCGGGGCATCCCCAAGCTTTGACTTTTTGGTGTCCTTGGATTATCTTGGGGGTGCCATGGGCATCCCCAAGCTTAGGCTCTTGCCACTCCTTATTCCATAATCCATCAAAAGAATTCACCCAAAACTTGAAAACTTCACAACACAAAACTCAACAGAAATCTCGTGAGCTCCGTTAGAAAAAGAAAACAAAGAACTACTTAAGGTACTGTAATGAACTCATTATTTATTTATATTAGTGTTAAACCTACTGTATTCCAACTTCTCTATGGTTTATAAACTATTTTACTAGCCATAGATTCATCAAAATAAGCAAACAACACACGAAAAACAGAATCTGTCAAAAACAGAACAGTCTGTAGCGATCTGTAACTAACGCAAACTTCTGAACTCTAAACATTCTACCAAAATAGGAAGTACTGGAAAATTTGTTTATTGAACAGCAGCAAAAAGAATCAACGCAAAATCACATTCCTGTGATTTAACAAAATTATTTTCGTGCGTGCAAAGTTTCTGTTGTTCAGCAGAATCAAATCAACTATCATCGTAGGTTATCCTATAGGTTCTACTTGGCACAAACACTAATTAAAACATAAAAACACATCCAAACAGAAGATAGATGGATTATTTATTCCTAAACAGAAGCAAAAACAAAAAACACAAAATAAAATTGGGTTGCCTCCCAACAAGCGCTATCGTTTAACGCCCCAAGCTAGGCATAAAAGCAAGGATAGATCTAGGTATTGCCATCTTTGGTAGGCAATCCATAAGTGGCTCTCATGATAGATTCATATGGTAATTTTCTTTTCTTTCTAGGGAAGTGTTCCATACCCTTTTTAAGGGAAATTGGAATCGAATATTCCCTTCCTTCATATCAATAATTGCACCAATCGTTCTAAGGAAAGGTCTACCAAGAATAATAGGACATGAAGGATTGCAATCTATATCAAGAACGATAAAATCTACGGGCACATAATTCCTATTTGCAACGATAATAACATCATTAATTCTTCCCATAGGCTTTTTAATAGTGGAATCCGCAAGATGCAAGTTTAGGGAGCAATCATCAAAATCGCGGAAATCTAGCAAATCGCATAAGGTTTTGGGAATAGTAGAGACACTAGCACCCAAATCATACAAGGCATGAAACTCAAAATCTTTAATTTTAATTTTAATAGTAGGTTCCCACTCATCATAGAGTTTTCTAGGGATAGAAACTTTCAACTCAAGTTTTTCTTCTTAAGATTGCATCAAAGCATCAACAATGTGTTCGGTAAAGGCCTTATTTTGACTATAAGCATGAGGAGAATCTAGCACGGATTGCAACAAGGAAATACAACCAATCAAAGAGAAATTTTCATAATTAAATTCCTTGAGATCCAAAATAGTGGGTTTAGCAACATCACGGTTTTTATTTATTTCAATCCCACTATCATCAAATTCATCATCAAGATCTAGAAACTCCGAATTCTTAGAACGCCTTCAAGGTAAAGGAAGATCATAATCAGATTCATCAAGATTCATCTTGCAAAACAAAGATTTAATGGGGGACACATCAATAACTTTTAGATCTTAATCTTGATTTTCATAGGAATTGGAAGAACACGCTTTAATAAAGGCATCTTTGGAAGCACGCATCCTAGCGGTTCTTTCCTTGCACTCATCAATGGAAATTCTCATGGCTTTGAGAGACTCATTGATATCATGCTTAGGAGGAATAGATCTAAGCTTTACAGAATCAATTTCAAGAGAAATTCTATCAACGTTCCTAGCCAAATCATCAACTTTAAGCAATTTCTCTTCAAGCAAAGCATTAAAATTCTTTTGTGAATTCATAAACTCTTTAACACTACTCTCAAATTCCGAGGGCATCTTATTAAAATTTCGATAAGAGTTTTTGTAGGAATTTCCATAATTATTATAAGGACTACTAGGATAAGGCCTAGGATTATAATTCCCTCTATAAGCGTTGTTTCCAAAACTATTCCTACCAACAAAATTCACATCCATAGATTCATTATTATTCTCAAGCAAAGTAGATAAAGGCATATCATTGGGATCAAGGAGTATTTTTAGGAGCAAACATCTTCATAAGTTCATCCATCTTTTCACTCAAAACATTGATTTCTTCTATAGCATGCACTTTTTACTAGAAGATCTTCGGTGTGCCATTGAGAATAATTAGCCATAATATTATCAAGCAATTTGGTAGCATCCCTAACGTAATTTCCATAAACGTGCCTCCCGCGGCCGAATCTAAAAAGATTTCTAGAAGCAAAATTCAATCCGCATAAATTTTTTGCATGATCATCCATAAATTCAAACCATGAGTAGGGCAATTCATGAAGCATTAATTTCATTCTTTCCCAAGATTGGGCAACATGCTCATGATCAAGTTCTTTAAAATTTATGATATCGTTCCTAAGAGTGATAAACTTAGCGGGAGGAAAATACTTAGAGATAAAAGCATCTTTGCACTTGTTCCAAGAATCAATACTATTTTTAGGCAAAGATGAAAACCAAACTTTATACGATCTCTAAGTGAAAACGGAAATAACTTCAATTTGACAATAATGTTATCCGTATCTTTCTTCTTTTGCATATCACACAAATCAACAAAATTGTTTAGATGAGTAGTGGCATATTCACTAGGAAGGCCGGCGAATTGATCTTTCATAACAAGATTCAACAAAGCGGTATTGATTTCACAAGACTCATCATTATTAAGAGGAGCAATCGGAGTACTAAGGAAATCATTATTATTGGTATTCGAGAAATCACATAATTTGGTATTATCTTGCGCCATGGCAACAAGTAATCCAACACACAAGCAAACAGAAAGGCAACGAGAAAAAGGCAAACGGAAAAGAGAGGAGGAGATTGGGAAAGAGAGGGCAAATAAAACGGCAAGGGTAAAGTGGGGGAGAGGAAAACGAGAGGCAAATGGCAAATAATGTAATGAGAGAGATAGGGATTGCGATGGGTACTTGGTATGGTTGACTTGCTTGCGTGAGCCTCCCGACGCGGCGCCAGAAATTCTTCTTGCTGCCTCTTGAGCACTGCGTTGGATTTCCCCGAAGAGGAGAGGATGATGCAGCAAAGTAGCGTAAGTATTTCCTCAGTTTTTGAGAACCAAGGTATCAATCCAGTAGGAGACCACACACAAGTCCCTCGTACCTACACAAAATGATAGCAACTCACAACCAACGCTTAGGGGTTGTCAATCCCTTCACGGTCACTTACGAGAGTGAGATCTGATAGAGAATATTTTTGATATTTTTGATAGATAGATGCAAAGTGAAAAGTAAAAGACAAAGTCAAAACAAAGCAAGTAAATAAATTGATAGAGATTGATATGATGAGAATAGACTCGGGGGCCATAGGTTTCACTAGTGGCTTCTCTCAAGAGCATAGATTTTCTACGGTGGGTGAACAAATTACTGTTGAGCAATTGACAGAATTGAGCATAGTTATGAGTATATCTAGGCAATGATCATGTATATAGGCATCACGTCCAAAACAAGTAGATCGAAACGATTCTGCATCTACTACTATTACTCCACTCATCGACCGCTATCCAGCATGCATCTAGAGTATTAAGTTAAAAACCGAGTAACGCCTTAAGCAAGATGACATGGTGTAGAGGGATAAATTCATGCAATATGATAAAACCCCATCTTGTTATCCTCGATGGCAACAATACAATACATGCCTTGCAACCCTTTACATCCTTTGGGTAAGGACACCGCAAGATTGAACCCAAAGCTAAGCACTTCTCCCATTGCAAGAACTACCAATCTAGTTGGCCAAACAAAATGGATAATTCAAGAGACTTGCAAAGATAACTCAATCATACATAAAAGAATTCAGAGTAGAATCAAATATTTTCCATAGATAATACTGGATCATAAACCCACAATTCATCGGTCTCAACAAACACACCGCAAAAAGAAGATTACATCGAATAGATCTCCACGAGAGAGGGGAGAACATTGTATTGAGATCCAAAAGAGAGAAGAGCCATCTAGCTACTAGCTATGGACCCGAAGGTCTGAAGTAAACTACTCACACTTCATCGGAGGGGCTATGGTGATGATGTAGAAGCCCTCCATGGTGGATGCCCCCTCTGGCGGAGCTCTGGAACAGGCCCCAAGATGGGATCTCGTGGATCTGTAAGGTTGCGGCGGTGGAATTAGGTTTTGGCTCCTGTTACGATCGCTCGGGATACGTAGGTATATATCGGAGGAAGGAGTACGTCGGTGGAGCGTCAGGGGGCCCACGAGGTAGGGGGCGCGCCCTCTACCCTCGTGACCGCCTCTGGCACTGCTTGGAGTAGGGTCCAAGTCTCCTGGATCACGTTCAGTTGGAAAATCACGTTCCCGAAGGTTTTATTCCGTATGGACTCCGTTTGATATTCCGTTTCTTCGAAACACTGAAATAGGCAAAAAAAAACAGCAATTCTGGGCTGGGCCTCCGGTTAATAGGTTAGTCCCAAAAGTAATATAAAAGTGGAAAATAAAGCCCAATATAGTCCAAAACAGTAGATAAAGTAGCATGGAGCAATCAAAAATTATTGATACGTTGGAGACGTATAACACGTGTTCGCGCCATTGAGAACGAGGATATCAAGGAGATGATCAAGAGAAGGAGAAGACGGAGTCTCGAGCACCCATGGAGCAAGGAAGAGGAGAGAAGACCGAGGAGAAGAAGAGGCCGCAGCCCCTTGACTCCCCGGGTGCCCGGCTGCCAAGGCCCCGGGTGCCCGGCCACACTGGCGGGCGCCCCTGCCCCGGTGCCCGCCGCAAGGCCCCGAAAGTGCCCGACCACACTGGCCTCACCAGCCCACCCCGGTGCCCGCCAACTCGCCCCGGGTGCCTGCCTGCCTGGGCCATCTCAGCCACCTCGGGTGCCCGGGACTTGGGCTCCCGGGTGCCCGACCGCCTCGCCCGGCCCTCTCTAGCGCCACCCCGGGTGTCCGGGACTTGGGCCCACAGGTGCCCGGCCACATTCCAGTCGGCCCCTGAGCCGTCCGGGTGCCCGACCCAAGTTGCCCGGGTGCCCGAGCCCCTTCGCCCAGCCGCACGTTGATGGCCTTTTTGGCCTTGTACCCCTCTCTTCTTGCATGTGTCGCCCCTAGACTATATAAGGACACCTCCTAGGTCATTTGGAGGGTTAGCAAAGAGTAGACTAAGCATTGTGAGCCTTTGCTCCTTGTATCCCCTCCTCTTAGGAGCTCAAGCCCCCACCCAGGGAAGAATCCATTGGATTATCAAGGCCTCCTCTTGGAGAAGATCATCAAGACCTCACATAGTGGGAAGAATTTACCAAGTGCTACTCTCTTTGTATTGATCTTGTAATCTTGTGGATCTCATGTGTGCTACTTTAGTGGATGTCATACTTGGTTTTTTTTGAGAGATTTGTTCTTGGTGTTCTTGAGTTTTTCCTCCTTTTACCCCCTCCAAGTGTGAAAAGATCCTTCCTAGGGTTTGACCCTACAACATCTTGGTATCCTGAGCAAGGTTTATTCACATCTTGGAGTCCCATCCCCCCATTTGCTAGCTTGATTTTGTTGTTTTTCGTCCAAATCTGAAAATCCCCACAAAAATAGCCCCAAAAATTTGATCCATGGAGTTTGTTGGATCTTGTGAGATTTGGTTGTTTTGGTCCATGGATTTGATGTTTGGCAAGTAGATATAGCCCCTCCCCACCAATCCCCACCCTTCCCACCACGAAATTCACGGAATTTTGCTTTTTCCCCAATTTTTCCGCCCATCCCGAAGAACACCGGGTGCCCGCACCTCGAACCACCGGGCACCCACACCACGCCCAGCCACCCCTGGGCACCCGCACCTCACACCCCCGGGTGCCCGCACCCCCCAAATCAGCTCACTACCAACACCATTTTGGCCATAACTTCCACCTCCCAAGCCCGTTTTTCGTGTTCTTTAGCTCGTTTAGAAGCTCTTGACATCCCCCATCCACTCATCCCACTACCACCACCATTAACCCCCGTCCAAAAAATCATCACAAAAACACCCACCTTCCGCATTTGACCGATTTTGTGTTGCCATTTGCGTTTCCTAAGGTGTTTCGGCTACTTAGGAGCGTGTGACATCTTCGTCACCATCATCGACTCAGAGTCATCTTCATCGCTAACCGTAAGAAAGGACGGTAACCTTGACGACACTTACTCCTTACCTTGCTTTTGCATTGATAGCCCGAGCCACTTTGCGTCGCTTACCCATTGAGAGTAGCAAGTTGAGAATTGTCGGGCCACGCTTTTTGTGCACCGTAGTGATCGTGTTATCATCTTAGTGCCATAAGTCTCTCCCGTGTATATCATACATACTTGTATCATATCATACTCGGCTCGAGCATCAGGCATAGAAAAAAAGAGAAGAAAAGCTTTTAAGCAAAAGAGGAGAAACAAAGAGCTTGTAAGCAATAGAGTTGAGCCATTTGCATACCTATATCATCTTGGTCGTCGCATATATACCATAGTTGGGATTGAAGACGGCACGGTTCTCTCATAGGTAGGTGCACAAGCGTATCTTGCCTATTTGAGCAATCGAGCTAGTGTCTCTCGAGCATTCGCACAACAAGAGCATTTTCCGTGGTTGCACATTTCGAGCTCACTCCTTGGTTGTGCGGATCCCATCTATCTTCCGTGCGTGTGTACCTAGTGATACCTTTGGGTTTGATCTATTCGCTTTACTTGCATTTTTGTGAACCTTCTCAACCTTATCGATATCTTGACTACGATTTGTTTGAAAATTTTGCCACCATCCTAACCGAGCTACTCCATAAGCCTCTTACTTGTAGGTGTGAGAAACAAACCCGGTACCAATTCTCCTATTGTGGCATTACATTGAGTGACACTTGTTACATCTTCAATCCTCGGAGAAGGTAACTTTGGTATTGTTCTCTCACTTTCCTACTCACCCCACTTGGTTATGATGGATAGGCCAAGCGCGTCATTGAACCCACTTTTCGAGGAGCAAGGTGATGATTCCGGATATGTCTCCAAGAACCACTTCTTCATCGCGCAACGAGCGCTTCATCAAGAAAATGTCGCTTTGGGTGAACGCTTCGAACAACTCGCCTCCGACCTTCGTCAAAACATCGACGACAAATTCAACACACAAATGGAAGAGCTCCGCAACATGATCGTTCGACGCCCGTCTTCCTCATCGGCTTCTTCAAGACGGCGCCACTCAAGTCACCGTACAAGTGGTAATCTTCGGACTACTCTTCTTATGATGCAAGTCCACCACGAGCTCGCCCTCCTTGACGTGATCATCATCAAGCTCACCAAGCTCAAGAAAATGCATTCCATGGCAATGGATTACAAGCGAGCACGTGAACAGATGCGACACCAAGTCCCTCATGGAGCAATGGAGCAAGAGCAAATACCTCCACAAGTACCACTTCAAGCTCCTCAAGACGATGATGCACTTCGACAAGCACAAGAGCAACGTGAAGCACAAGCCCTCGACCGTGAAGCTCAAGCACTTGAAGCACAACAAGCCCTACGCGAGGACAGTAGAGCCGTTGAAGTCCGCTACCGCCAAGTGCAAGAACAAGAGGAAGCTCTTCGACGCGAGATACAAGAAGCCGCCCGACGCGAAGAACAACAAGAAAGGCACAACCAAGCACACATTCCTCGCCCTCCTCAAGACAAGAGCGACACCAAGTGGAACAAGTGCTTCAAGACCCTCCTCCACGCCAAGAGCGACATCATGAGGAACGAGCATTTGAGGACTTTCCAAGGCAAGAGCGATATCACAACCGCTATCAAGATGAAGAACTCCGCTACGGCAAGCTCAAGTTCACCATGCCAAAGTTCTCCGGAAGCAATGATCCTGAAGACTCTCTTGGGCATTGAAGGTGGACAAGATTTCGCCTCCACAACTACGATGAAGAAAAGAAGATAGCCATGGCCTCCCTCGAGTTCCAAGACTACGTCCTCATTTGGTGGGAACAAGTGATCGGCGATTTACATACAAGAGGCGAACCACCAATCACAACTTGGGAAGCCATGAAGGAAGTCATGAGAGCCCGCTTTCTGCCTACTCACTACACTCGAGATCTTTTCAAGAAGTTGCAACTCCTCAAGCAAGGCACCAAGATGGTGGAAGAATACTACCAAGAAATGGAGATTGCCATGATATGAGCCAATGTCAAGGAAGATGACGAGCAAACAATGGCACGCTTCTTGAACGGCCTCAACCACCCAATCAAGCGGATCACCGACTTCCAACCATACTCCAACCTTCTCGAGCTAGTTCATCAAGCGACCAAGGCCGAGCAACAAGTGCAAGATGACTTCAGATACGCCAAGTACTCGTCCAAGACCTACGGCTCCTACTCTCAAGCTCCCGCGACTTCGGCACCTCCTACATCAAATCAAGCATCACCAAGTACCGGCGACAAGTCAAGTTCCAAGCAAGTGGCACCTTCCTCGACTCGTCCTCCGGCAAGCACCTACAAATCCAAGATTCCCTCATCTTTGGCGCCTCCCGATGATCCCGTCAAGACAGGTTCAATCAAGTGCTTCACATGTGGCGGCCGTCTGAGAATTACTTGATTCTGGTAGGTGTCGAAGAAAACTTTGTGTGGTTTGTCCTGCTCCTGCCGCGACGTCATCCGCCTCACCTGAGCTGCTCCATCGACAGAAGCATCCACCAAACCAGACATCATGACTCCTGACCGTCTTCCGCCGCCTCAGATCTCCTTCCCTGCCGCCGGCACCCACCGCAACAGCGTCACCATCGCCGACTCAGCAGATGAACCTGACGAGTACACGGGTCCACAAGAGAGGTCGCACTCTTTTGTTTCTTCTTATGTTATGCCTTGCTTAATATTACATGCTACTTTATTGTCCTGTTCACCTCTTAGACTCCAAGTCAGGTCCAAATTGATGTTCAAACTTGAGTTCTAAATTAGTTGTGGGGCACATATCGAGGCAGCAATGGATAGTATCATTGTCTAATATCTGGTTGGGTATGCCTATGTTGTTCATCTTGGGTGGGAAACAAATAGTAAAGCAATCATCATCTGTTTTTTTATTAAACTAAAGCAATCATCAGCCTGCTATCATTATTTTGGATCCATCCACTGGTTGTTACCATTACTCTAGATTTCTGCATGCTCTCCATACATAATCTCACTATATTTTTTGTATGCATGTCAGATATTGTACACAGTCATGCTGAACATGTAGAGAAAAAGAGAAGAGTTTTGCGCAGAAATATAATGTCATGCAGACATCGCTCCATGGTGGGTTCAATGACAACCCCCCCCCTCCAGATTGTAATCGAGAGGAACATATCTGTTCTGAGGCGGATTCAGACGCAGCTGACCACTCCTATTTACCCCCCCCCCCCCCAAGGTGTTTGATCTAACTTGGCATGATGATGTTAGTCATATCATGCATATGTTGCCTTGCAGTGCCTGCTTTCGACATCATATATGCCATCTGCTTAGTTTAGACATGTTCTATAATAATGCCACCTGTTTAGTTTCGATATCATATATGAGAATTATGCAGTCTCATGTCTTTTAGCCAGCCATAATATATGTGAAATGTGTAATGCCATCCTGTTTAACCAAGCATCATATATTTGAATGATATCTTGCCCATCCTTTTCTTCATTAAATCTCCATTTGTCGACAATGTTTGTACATTAAACTACTCTTCCTGTGAATCATCCATTTGAGTGGGTGATGGAAAAATCTGGAGTGAAAACAAGGCCTTTAGAGCAGACAGTGCTACCTATCGAAGCAGATCTCTTGGTGGGTCCCGATAGCTCCTCAGATATGGTTTCAGTGACAGATGACCAGTCCTATTCCCCCACTGAGGTGTATGCTCTAATTTGGCATGGTTCTACTGCTCATATCATGCATATGGTGTCTTGCATTGCATAGTTTAGACATCATATACACAATATTCAACACCATGTTCTTAGTTCAGACATCATATATGTGAATGCCCTCCGCTTAGCATATAAATCACATATGTGAATTAAATCATGCGATCCTGGTTACTTAGATAACATGTATGTGGATTATGCCATGTGATCATGTTTAGTTAGTCATCATATCTTTGAATTATGTTATGCTATGCTATCCAGTTTAGATAGACATCATATATGTGAAATTATGTCATGCTATCTGTTTTCATTAACCAATATACAAGTCAATTATTTAATGCCCTCTTTTTTCCACACTATCTATTGCATTTGTCTCTCATACAATGTCTGTACATTCAACTACGTTTCCTGTTTATCAGCCATTTGAATTGGAGCGGGTGATCGCAGTATCTAGCGAAGTAAAAACATGGTCTTCAAATAAAACAGTGCTACCTCTTGGTGGAGATAGCACCCTAGTTGTACATGCACGAGAACCAGCCCTACCACACATAACCCAGACTATCGCAGATTTTACCCCTACTCCGATGGACAGAGAACCAGCTTCACCCAATCTAATCCCAACCACAGCAGATAGTAACCCAGTTCCTGTTGACACAACACCATCTCCACCATAGAGCTCCCAAACAAGAGCAGTTAGTAAGGCAGATCCAGTGCCCAAAGCGCCAGTACTACCACGACGAACCCCAACTCCACCAGTTAGTACACCTATTCCTGTGGAGGAAGCACAATCAGCCATTCATAGTTTAGCATCTATCGCATTTGATGTTGTTAAATCCTATGTGTGTATCTTCCCATCATGGAAATATTATACTGAAGATGAAGGAAAAGGATAGTTGCAGGTGTTTGACCAGGAGTTATGTGTAAGTAATGTTATTCATGGCAATCACTTTGCTTTGTCCCATACATACTACCTGCATGATGGTTATAATACAACAAATTTTTCCCATTTTTATCTATAGAGAAGGACCGATTTGGAAACTCAGGATGAGGTAACCTGTGCTAATACCTATGCTATCTTCAAGAATGCTTGGTGGCAGTATCGGAATTGCCTGAAGAAAACGTACTTCACTAGCAAAGAAACTCATCAAATTCCCTTACGTTCTCCTGAGACACATTTACTGGACAATGACTGGGAACGCCTTGTTCTTTACTGGTCACGAACCAAGAATGTTGTAAGGTCTATGAGCTCATTTTATTTTAAGTACTATATGCTTGCGTCTTACTGTACTCTGTTCATGTAGAACAAGTGTTTAAACCTGAAGAACAACTGTTCTCATTTAAGATTCCATTGCTATCGTGCATACTGCTTTGCTCTTGTATCACTTGTATTTACTCATACAAACCTATTTTTAAATTGAACTATCCAATGAAAACTCCAATGGCACAACAGGTATGTTTACACATGTTTCTTTAACAGGTTTCCTCTTATAAATAGCTCTGTTGATTTCAATTTCAATTGTGTATATAGTTTACTTCTAAAATAATTCACATTACAAGCAACAAAACAGTTCCAATAGTGTTGTTGTACATGTAGACCCGTGGTACCCATCTGAAATCTTGTTGTGCCGTTTAGTTTCCCACGCTTTGTATTCTTTCAGTGCTGCTTTCTCTTGAACTGATATGATTTGAACCGTGTCTCTATTTTGATTTGGCAAGACAATGCAGTGACCATAGGACATATATATATATATGTTTGTTTGATGCTTTTATAATGTACTACTTGGAAATAGAAGACTTGGTAGTTTAATCTTGTCCACCTTACTAATGAACTGGTTCACCGAAATGAGTTTCATATACTAGTACATGCTAAAGCTGTTATGTGTCTGCTTGTTTCTTCTTTTAGAATGTCGGAATATTGGGGAAGAGTGCCTTATTAAGCAATGATAAAGGAAGTAATGTAGATAAGGTTCAGGATCGTGAGACATCCTTGTTGGTCTCCAACAGAGCTGATAAAACAACTAAGGAAAACTGTCTTGAAGACAGTGAGGCAACCCCAAAGTCTTGTCTTGGTTTATTGTTCGAGTTACTGGCCACTACCGCTTGCACATGCTATTCAAAGTCACTGTCTGAATCAGTTCAGTTTCTTGAGTCTCAACTACAAGCTGAAAGACATCGATCAATTTGTCTTTGCGATAAGAAGCGGAAGGACTGTGGAAGTCCTGGAGCATTCAGATGCATACTTTCCGGTGCAACAAAGAAGGGTTGGAGGATTTTAGCGCCAAATAGGACAAAGCTAATAACATTGCTAAGCTTATTGCCAGCATGGTGGATACCCAGGATAATGTTTCTTGAGCTCTTCTGAAGTTGTTTCAGTTATGGGCTTGTTTTGCTTCCGCGTTTATTTGCACTAGTGGCCAATTTTGACGGCCAGTGTATGTCATATGCTGCTTTGTTCCCTATATTTGCACTGGTCGCGAACTTTGATGCCCAGTGGATGTAATATGTGTAATAGCTATAATAGGCTAGCGTTAGTTGCTTGCTTGTTTATTTCCTTATTGTCTTGTTTAGTTGTTTGTTTGTAGTCACTGCAATTCTTTTTCCGCGTTTTTCTAGTGGCCACAATAACCTATTTTTGGTAACTAGGCCACAATATCATGGCAACACATGGAGTCGCGGACAGTTGTAACCATGGGCCTCCTGCGGGCCGTCGGATCCGTGGGCCTTCTACGGGCCGTAGGATCCATGGGCCTTTTATGGGCCGTAGGATCCATGGACTTCCTACGGGCCGTATGATCCATGGGCCTTCTACGGGCCGTAGGATCCATGGGCCTTCTACGGGCCGTAGGATCCATGGGCCTTCTACGGGGCGTATAATCATTTCGCCAAACATGGGTCGTACTATTCGTGGACCATAACAGGCCGTTAATAGGCCGTATTTGATAATGCTATGAAAACAGCCCAACGGGTTAATGGGCCGAATGTAACCACGGGCTGTATTTGGCCCACAAACAGAACAGGCCAGTGACAGACCGTATCTAATCGAATTCTAGAAATGAGCCCAAGAATAATGGGCCCTTAGAAGCCCGCAAGTTAACACGGGTTGGAAATGGCCGACGGAATAATGGGCCGTTAATGGGTATAAAGCGATACACTGTTCATTATGGGCCAGTTTCATCTCGGGCCTTTAATGGGCCGAGAGTTACAAAGGGCCTCATATGCGCCGAAATAAATCATGGGCCATACATGGGCCGGAAGTTACAACGGGCTAGAATCATATTGGACGGCCCAGATGAAGCTACTAGGCTTAATTCCGATCGGCCGTAACGGGCCGGTAGTTAGCGGGCCGTAAATGGGTTATATACGAACAAGTCGTTAACAGGCTTTCCATGGGCCGGCCCGTTACCTTTTAACCAAGTCAAACGTGTCGGCCTTTTCACCGGAATGGGCCTCTGTTGGGTTGTGCCACGTGTCGACGTATCATAGGCGCCTCCTGTCCAATGAGTGGATGACATATGTCCCAACGGTGAGCCAACATGTGTTTCCTCTGGCCAATGAGAATTTTACACGTGGAAAATCCCCATTGGTCCGGCTGATAACGGGTTATCGGATCAAAACCGGACCCGATAAGCTTAATGGCGACCCGTTATGGTTGATGCCACGTGTCAGTCACCCTTGACGAAAGCACTTCTATGACGCGCAATTTATCGTCATGGAAGTGGACACTTCCGTGATGATAATTTTGGTAATGTCATGGAACACTTCTACGACAGCACAGGTATGACTATCTTGATTCTGTCATAAATTTGTCATGGATGTACATGCATGATAGAAAACGTGACCTACTATGACAAACACGTATCATCACGGAAGTGTATTTTTTTGTAGTGCACCTGCTTGGGGGGCAAGTCTCCCCCTCCTGCCCCCCCCTCTAGATGCATCTAGGGGGGCGGGCCCCTCTTCCCTTCCCCCTATAAATAGTGAGGGGGTGGGGGAGCAACCGCACCCCTTCCCTTGGTGCAGCCCTACACCCTCCAACACCTCCTCCTCCTCCATAGTGCTTGGTGAAGCCCTGCCGGAGAACCACGAGCTCCACCACCACGCCGTCGTGCTGCCAGGGCTCTCCCTCAACTTCTCCTTTCCCCTTGCTAGATCAAGAAGGAGGAGACGTCCCCGGGCTGTACGTGTGTTGAACGCAGAGGCGTTGTCCGCTCGGCGCTTGGATCGGATCTTCCGCGATTTGAATCGCCGCGAGTATGACTCCATCAACCGCGTTCTTGTAACGCTTCCGCTTAGCGATCTTCAAGGGTATGAAGATGCACTCCCTCTCCCCCGTTGCTAGTATCTCCTAGATTGATCTTGGTGACATGTAGGAATTTTTTGAATTATTACTATGTTCCCGAACAACCACATGCTATCAATCCTGATATGTCGCACGTTGTTGATGATGCTACCTCTGCTATGAATGATGCTTATGATGATGCTAGTACCTTGCTTGATGATAATGTGCCACTAGGTGAATTTCTTGATGAACAAATTGCTAGAGTAAGACAACATGATATTGTTGAAACTGATGATGAGCTTGAAACTGAAAATCTTGAAACACCTACTAGAACTAGCCCTCCTAGATATGAATTGCCAAAGGTACCGGAAGGTTATGTTATGGGTGAAGAGGAAACTACAGATATTCTTGCTTGTAAGGATAGAGATGATCTAAAGAAATTATTATGGAAGTATAAAGAAAAATCTTTGAATGCTAGAATGAAATGTGATCCTAAGTTTCCTACTTCACCTATCTTTATTGATGATAAGGATTATGAATTCTCTGTCGACCCAGAATTAACCACTTTGGTTGAAACTGATCCTTTCCATGGTTATGAAACTGAAACTATTGTGGCACATCTTACTAAGTTGAATGACATAGCCACCCTTTTTTTTCATGATGAGAAAATTCTCTATTACTATATTCTCAAATAATTTCTGTTCTCATTAAAGGGTGATTCTAAAGCTTGGTAAAATACTCTTGCTCCTGGTTGTGTGTGTGGTCCCCAGGATATGATTTATTACTTCTCTGAAAAATATTTTCCTGCTCATAAGAAACAAGCTGCCTTATAGGAAATATTTAACTTTGCGCAAATTGAAGAAGAGAGTCTCCCACAAGCTTGGGGAGGCTTCTCCAATTTCTTAATGCTTTGCCCGATCATCCTCTTAAGAAAAATGAAATACTTGATATCTTCTATAATGGACTAACACTACTAGGGAAAAGCCTCGCAGCAGCGCGGGTTTTAGGCCTATCAGTAGCGCGGGCAGGAGCGCTACTGATAAGGCGCTACAACTAATGCTTAGCAATAGCGTGCCTGGATCGCTTCTTCAGGACCGCTTATCGGTAATTAGTAGTAGCGCTTCTACTTTCCCGCTACTACTACTATTTAGTATTTTATTTCTTTTTATTTCATGTTGTATTCATACACCTTTACACAAGTTTTCATACAACAGGAATTTAGAGATTGTTTTTACATCATAATGAGTTATTACATCACGGGGTGAAAGAATCGTGGACTCAGTTTCAAGTGTATGTCCATCCACTTGAAACTAATCCATGATTCTTTCACCCAATGATATAATAATATCATCATCATCATCATATCATTAACAACTTATCATCATAATACATCATTGTCATATAACACCTCCTCAAGATCATCGTTTTCATCAATGACATCACATAGCAAATTGGTCACTAGTCGTAATCACAAGTACTCCTCATTATCAACTCTAACACATTACCACATAATAAACATATTGTACCTCATAGGACCTACTACATTCGATTAAGACCTACTACATTTTCTAAGGTAAAATAGCAAAAACAAGATAGCCCTGACTCTCCATTATGGAGAATGGAGATTAGCCTGTCTCCAATTCTTGCCTTTACGCTGAATGTTACTTCCAAGAACCTCCTTGCGAATGTCCATACATTTCTTCCATTCTTTGATGATCATGTGTTCACCGGTTTTAGAAATCCGATATGCAGGTGAGCTCCCTAGATTTACGGCATTATGTTCAGAATCGAGGCGACCATTCAGAGACATCAGATGAGGCACACAATCCATCGGGAGTTTCTGTTGAAAAACATAATAATAACTTCGTAGTTAGCAATGATGTACTAATTTTAGAAGTATGCAAAAGCACGGATGTCATAATAGTAAAAAATCTTACCAGGGTATCTCCAGAGAAGTTACCATGGTTCAACACATGCACTAGTGGCACGTATTCACCATAATTTGGAGGAGTTCGATAATAGTTATTGTAATTCTCAAGAAGAGTACAAAATGCGATCAGATGATTTTTCTCCTTATACGTTAATTGATTGCCATCGGTGTAGTGGGTTTTATCTACCATCTTCCGCACAGTCTTTGAAGAATCAAAATAGGCTGTCAATGGAAATAAGCTATCAACAATTTTGAAATAAACAATATAAATTAGTTAATAACTATGTTTGAGAAACTCACATAGCGGTACAATCGGAAGCGTATCAACGAGGACCCAAATGTCCATATTGTCTTGCTCGATGTCAGGATCACCAAGATCCATGGTGACAATCATACCCTCATAAAAACATACATTTTGCAAAGTGCTTCCCAATTTTGGCAACCAAAATGGGTTACGCTCTAAGCATTGCACAGATTTACTTCAAAATCCATATCATGATGGGTCCTTAGGTGTATTTTCTTTGTTTCGAAATTTTCATGGTCTTCAAAACCCATCCTCTCCAAGACATAGCGTCTTGCATGGCATGGGATAAGCTAGTCGAATTGTAAAATATGAAAATTAGACGTTGAAATAGTTGAAGTCATGCTTAATTATGAAAAAAACACTTTTCGTTGTTGCGTACCGTTTCACAATCGAAGGTCTCCTCGAGCTTAAGGCTGAAGCGCCGATCTTCGTCTAGCTGAACGAACCTGTCGCACATACCTCGATCGTCGTGGCACCAGCTACACTCCCCCGGGAGACTGTCGTCGTCCGAGTACGACATTTCCTACGTTCATAATTCAAAGATTAAACTTGTACATATTCTAGCACAAGTCATGCCAGAATTCACGAAAAAATCCGGCATGACCTTTACTAAAAAAGGACATATCGAGCGCCTGAAATTTGCCGGAACGGAAATTAATCAACACACCGGCAAAACGTAGGCCACTCGGAGATGTAAACTGAACATGAACGGCCACTTTGGCAACCACATATCCTATTTGAGCAACAACACAAGATATACAAGGATATTTGGCTGGTCTCACCTCGATGTCGGAGGGGGTCGGTGACTGGGACAACGGCGGGGATGTCGGAGGGGGTCGGTGACGGGGACGATGGCGGGGATGTCGGAGGGGGTCGGTGACGGGGACGACGGTGGTCACCTGAGAAACCATATAAGTTATCACTAATACATCCCGAATAATTGCTTAAACTAAAAAATAACAACAAATATGACATGTTCAACTAGTTTTATTAATTCAACTAGTTCTTACTAAATATAAACTTACTATAAATAGAAAAAACTAGTTCTTTCTAAAAATAAAGTAGTTCAACTAGTTATATTAATTTACTTAGAAAACTAGTTCAACTACAACTAAAAATCTAGTACTAACTAAGCAACATCTAGTTAACTAGTACCATCACTACTAGTAATTAACATCTACTACTACTAAAAATCTAGTACTAACTAAGCAACATCTATTACTAGCTATTAACCCTAAATTAACATCTACAACTACTAAATCTAGTACTAACTTGTGGTAGGGGTGGGGGCGACGGAGAGGTAGCTAGGGGCGGCGAGGTCGAGGGCGGTGGGAGGAGGCTGCAGCGGAGGAGGGAGGAGGCGGGCAGACGCGGTGGGAGGAGGGCGGCGGAGGAGGAGGGAGGGCGGCCAGCGGAGGGAGGATGTGCGAGGAGGAGGGAGGAGGGACTAAGGAGGGAGTACCTCGGCAAGTGACGGACGGTTACGGCAAGGTGGCGGCGACGCACGACGACGGTTAACGGCACGGGGGGCGAGAGTGAGAGTGTGAGTGAGGGCCGGTCGTGCGCGTGGGGATAAGGTAGGGATAGTTGTAGAGTGTTTGCCAAAACGCGCTACAGCTAATCTGAATAGTAGTAGCGCCTTGCACATAAACCGCTACTGCTAAGTGTAACTATACAAAAAATACGTCAATGCAAAAAATACATTGGCCATCAATGATCTTTTTGTGTACAATCTGAATTGTCAATATGAGTCCTATCCGGTAGGAACCGGAGAGGACTCATATTCTTGACCACACATTTTACACATAGAGTTCCGTGAAGACCAACTGGTTGTGGTAGTTTCAGAAATAACATATTTAAGGTGGTAAACACCCTGTTCATGGAGCGAGGTGGGACTAAACTTGTGGGCTGATCTTAGCAGTAGCAGTTTTCCTATAAGCGCTGTTTGCTAACTTCTATAGCAAAGAGCGCTGTTCAAAGATAGTGCGCCACTGCTATAACTAGCGGGGCGAGGTCATGGCAATTATAGCAGTAGCGCGGTTTGTGGTGGACGCGCCATCGCTATTTTCCTGTCAGCAGCGCGTTTCTCTAACACGCGCTGCTGCTAAGTAGCAGCAGCGTGGTATTTTGTGGAGCGCTGCTGGTAAGATTATGTGTATAGGCTTTTCCCTAGTAGTGTAACTAGTGCTTCTAGGGATTTCCTAGATAGTTGTGCTGGTTGTGTTTTGAGGGAACCAACTATTGGGCAAGCTAAAGAATTATTCAATAACATATTGAAAAATTATGATGATTGGACTCCTCCCCAACCACCTACTAAACCCACTCTATCGTGGAATTATCACGTCAAATGTCCTAGTGAAAGGACTTAGTCATGGAGCCATCGCAACGGGTTAGCTTAAAGGGGTTAAACCGGACAAAGGACACATGAAGTTTATACTGGTTCGGCCCCTTGCGGTGAAGGTAAAAGCCTACGATCCAGTTGGGTGTTCTTGATGTGGTTTCGATTGCCAGGGAGCAAACATGCTATGGCGGCTCTTGAGTTGTTGTTTCTTGTCCCTAAACCGCCGCCGGGTCATCCCTTTATATACATAGGTTGACTCCCGGCCGGTCTACAGAATCCCGAGGCCGGCTCATACAAGTGTCCGGCTTGGTTTCTCCTTTCACGACTTACAATACAAGTTATGCATCTATGGCGGTTCACTACTATGGGCCCTAATCCTCCGTTGGGCTCTGGGCCTCTAAGTCTTGATAGTTGAAACACCATAACCTTCATCTTCATGGGCTCTTGTATGGGACTCCTTGTGAGTTAATCCGGCCCCTCCTGGGCGGTTTAACTCAGTAGTCATATCCCCAACATTAGGCCCTGTGTTGATTTGAACTTGTTCATGTCAATCTTCAACTTAGAGAATTTCTGATGTGAACATCTTGTGTTGTCTGGTAAACCGCCGTGAAGTCATCTTGTGGAATCGCCTTAAACCGCCATGACGTCATCTGCGTAAAAACTCGTAGAAGATTCCTTTTCATTAATTGATCTCCGTAGATCGAGGCGATATGTATCGGATATCCGATTTTTTACTCCTCGATTTTCGCATGTCTCTTATCCTTTGCCTTTATAAATAAGACCGGGGTCCTTCCTTTTTCCCTTGCCTCTTCGCATCTTCTTCCTCCTCGCCAATTCAAGAGCTCGAGCTCCACCGCTGCCCTCGACCTTCAAGCTTTTGCATCATCTTGGGTTTGCATCGACCTGAACGTACCAGAGATCTGCGGTGCTTCTCCGCCCCTCCTGTGAATCTGGTAAGTCTCCTTCCTTCAACCCTAGATCTCCATTAGGGCTTCAGTGTTTATCCGCGTTCGTCACCGTTCATCTGTGTTTGTTATTACAATCTCATCTAATCTAGATAAGCTTGACATTTTTCCCTTGCGGCTGGTGCTGTAGTTTATCTTGCCTTGTGTAACACCCACGATGCGGCTATATCTCCCACGTGTCAAAGCACGACTTAGAGGCATAACCGCATGGTGGTTTTGTCGCAAGAAGGGTCATCTTCACACAATCCCATGTAATGAATAAGAATGGGATAAAGAGTTGGCTTACAATCGCCACTTCACACAATGAACATAAATAAATCATACATCATTCAGAGTGCACACATATAGTCCGACTACGGACGAAGCCAAAAGAAAAGAAGATAACCCAACTGCTAGATCCCCGATCGTCCCAACTGGGCTCCACTACTGATCAACATGAAACGAAACATAGCAACGACTAAGATCTTCGTTGAGCTCCCATCTGAGCTCGGTTGCATCACCTGCACTGGTATCATCGCCACCTGCAACTGTTGTGATAGTATCTGGTGAGTCATGAGGACTCAGCAATCCCATTACCATGGGTATCAAGACTAGCAAAGCTTAAAGGGAAAGGAAGGGGTAAAGTGGTGAGGTTGCAGGAGCGACTAAGCATATATGGTGGCTAACATACGCAAATAAGAGCGAGAAGAGAGCAAATGGAACGGTCGTGAAGCTAGCAATGATCAAGAAGTGATCCTAAACTCCTACTTACGTCAAACATAACCCAAAACCGTGTTCACTTCCCGGACTCCGCCGAGAAGAGACCATCATGGATACACACACGGTTGATGCGTTTTAATCAAGTCAAGTGTCAAGTTCTCTACAACCGGACATTAATAAATTCACATCTGCCACATAACCGCGGGCACGGCTTTCGAAAGTTTATACCCTGCAGGGGTGTCCCAACTTAGTCCATCACAAGCTCTCACGGTCAACGAAGGATATTCCTTCTCCCAGGAAGACCCGATCAGACTCGGAATTCCGGTTTACAAGACATTTCGACAATGGTAAAACAAGACCAGCAAAGCCGCCCCGATGTGCCGACAAATCCCGATAGGAGCTGCACATATCTCGTTCTCAGGGCACACCGGATGAACACTACGTACAACTAAAACCAGACCTCAAGTTTCCCTGAGGTGGCGCTGCAAGTGGCTCTAGTTCGGACCAACACTCAAAGAAGCACTGGCCCGGGGGGGTTAAAATAAAGATGACCCTTGAGTCTGTAGAACCCAAGGGAAAAAGGCTTAGGTGGAAAATGTTAAAACCAAGGTTGGGCCTTGCTGGAGGAGTTTTATTCAAAGCGAACTGTCAAGGAGGTCCCATAAATCACCCAACCATGTAAGGAACGCAAAATCAAGGAACATAACACCGGTATGATGTAAACTAGGCGGCAAGAGTGGAACAAAACACTGTGCATAAGGCTGAGCCTTCCACCCTTTACCAAGTATATAGATGCATTAATTAAATAAGAGATATTGTGATATCCCAACATAATCCTGTCCATCATGGAGCAATCTTCAACTTCACCTGCAACTAACAACGCTATAAGAGGGGCTGAGAAAAGGAGTAACATAGCCAAACAACGGTTTGCTAGGAAGGTTGAAAAGGTTAGAGGCTGACATGGCAAAAGGGGAGGCATTGTAAACAAGTGATAGGCAGCCCAAAGATAGCGATGTAATCGAAGCAACTATCAAGCAAAGATAGAAGTGATATCAAGGGTAATGGTCATCTTGCCTGAGATCTCGATAGGAAGAAGAACGAGTGCATGAAGAAGACAAATGAACGTAGTCGAACGAATCCTCACAACTCCAGAACAAAACCGAAGCTAACGAGAGAAGCAAACCGGAAAGAAGCAAGCAACATGGTAAACAACGATCACATAATCATGGCATGATGCACAACCAAGTATGATGCATGTCCGGTTTAATGAGGCATGGCATGGCAAAGTGCATCAAACAATACTACAAGTTAAGTGGAGCTCAATATGCAAAGAGTTACATATTGACAAAACACCACATTCGAGTTATTTAGTTCGCTCCCGATTATGTACCCAAAAATATTAAATGTTATTAAACATGAAAAGGGGTGAAGCATAATTAATCTAACTATTTAGGCAAGTTTATATGAGGCCGGAAACAACAAACAACTATTCCGGAAAATCCCCACATGTCATTTAGCAATTTAATGCAAACACAAATTTAAACATTTTAATTGTTGTTATCACGATGCGGATGACATATGCAAGTTCTATGCAATTTTTATGAAAAATGTTGACATGAGCATGTTATGAAGCATTTGGTCACCATGGTGGAACGAAAGGGGAGCCATCAAGAATTTATTAACGGAAATGGTGCCACGGCAACATTTCGATGATCCGACAACTCGTCGAGATGTCGGTGCAAAATAAAGTGGGCGTGAGCATGTCATGCAAGGATGGTGGGGTGCTCCCGAATTCCGGGTTCCCACGGGACGGCGGCATGGCAAACGAGGAACGAGCAAAGACAAACAGGCACGGTGCAAACACGAGCATCTCATACAACACACATGCATTCGTTCACGGGCGGTCGTCTCAGGGTTATACCTTCGAAGCGTGCATTCGGGGCGGAACGCGTTTCGTAGAGGGAAGTGGACGTTCTCGTGATGTATTGGAAGTAGTTGTTCTCGCGATGGTAGTGGAAGTAGTCGTACACGGCGACGGTAGATGTACACGGCAATCGTAGTGGTACTATGTGTCGGTCGTCGTGGTACTTGAATAATCCACGGAGGCAGTCTTGGCGTTCCGGGTCCCAGGGTCTTGGCAACGTCACAACGGGCAGTGGCATACCACGACCAAGGTGGCGCAACAAGACACCAATGAAGGGGAGAACGGGCGCTGGGCGATGGAGTTTCTCCCGACTCGCTGGGTGCTCGAGGACACGGACGCTCGGGCAGCGGTGTGCAGGACGCAGGTGGAGGGCTTGTAGGCGACAGGCAGCGAGGTGGTGAAGGTCCGGCAGCGGAGGATCTGCAAGGCGAGAGAAGGCGGAGGATGGAGCAGGTCCGGCGAGGTGGAGGCATGGCGGCGGAGCACATGGTGTGACGACCATGGACGGGCGACGGTGTGGGCGCGCAGGAGATGAAGGAGGCAGGAGGCAAGCCGCGCGTGAGGGAGTGGAGGAGAGAGGAGGAAGGGCGCGGGAGGAGCAGCAAGGCGGCGCCATGGCCGGAGATGGTCGTTGCAACGGCGAGGGGATCGGGACAAGGGGTGCAGCGCGAGGAGGGAGAGATGAGGATCTAGCGATGCGGGTGTGCGTACGATGGGGATCGAGTGCGGCGCTGAGGAACGATGAGGAGGGTTGCAGGGTCGGGCTAGGTTAGCTAGGGTTCGGGAGGAGGCCGCCGGGCCCTGGGCCGAACTGGCAGTACTGCTGCTGGGTCTTGGTGGGCTGAGGGGGAACAGGGGGGTCTGGGTGAGCTGCTCTCTCTCTCTCTCACTCTTATAGTTTCTATAACAGAAAAACATTAGAGGGAAGGAAAATGAAGAAGGGGTTAGGGAAAGAATATGAGCATAGGGTTAATTTTTCCGGACTCCTAAAAATGAGCTTGATCCAGGTAAAATAGAAGTGGGCATGAATGGAAGTTTAAATTCAAACTCATTTGAATTTCACTCAAATGGGTTTGAACTAGGACTTGGTTTTTGAACTGTCCAAAAATGTTGAGATTTTTGGTGGAGCTCCGGAATATGATGAGAGAATATATGGCAAGGTTGGAGACCAAGAATTAAGATAACAAAGGCATTGGGATATTTTGCAAGTGTGTTATGGTGAATTCCAAATTAATGAAATATTTAAAATAGGTCCATAAATATTAGGAGGATATGTTATAAAGAGAAATCACCATGTGAATTCCCTCGATTTAAATATATCAAAAGATCTATGCAATTTATTTAGTTGATGTTTTAAAAATTAAATGACATGCTGGCATGATGACATGATGCAATGCAAAAAATAAAAGAGCAAGCACAAAAGAAACACACGACGAAACTCGGAATAGCTGGAAGTATTCTGAAGCGTCGGTCTGGGGCGTCACACCTTGTCATAATATCCTTTTGGCTACGAGTAGATCCCGTCTGAACCTTTGTTGTTCTCATTGTCGGCATTTTAGGGCTTAGAAAAATTTCTTTACTGAACTTCCGTAGATCCAAAATTACAATACCATTTTGTGAAACTTGTTTGTGCAACACTTAGCAAATTTTAGATCTGTTTCTTCCACTGTAGGCGGTTTAACCTTTAAATGATAACCCGCCAGGTACCATTAGTCCTCACTTAAACCGCCAACTTTACCTGAGCATAGAATCCGGTTTAACATGAACATATGCTTTGATTAAATCCCCCGGTTTGACACCGGTTTATGCATATCAATCTTGGACTATGAACCGTCATTTGAACTTCCTTTACAGTTTGTCAGCAAAAAATGGCCAGAGAAGAGAAGCAGATTGTAAACGTGTAGTCGGTTGTACTCCAACATACTTTGTGAGACAAAAGGTGGGGCCATTATTAATGATAAGTATTTATACTAAAGGGACTAACGGACGCCTTAATTACTCCGGGTTTTTTTTGAGACAAACCATGGTGGGGCTATTATTGACTTTTTTTGAGCTACTATTGACTTGGACGTTGGGTTTGGGGGCCAAAGGCCTACTATTATACCCTAGCCGCCGCTGTATCATATGGTTTCGCAGCATTCCAGATATTAGTGCCGTCACGCAATTCTTCTCCAGCCCTCCTTCCGGCGTGCACCGCGAGAAGGGACAGCAGTCCTCTGAACCCCGCCTTTCGTGATCCTGCATGGGAGAGGGGCGATCAGGTTTTTGGGGAGCACACTCCTGTGACTCCTGCCAGTGACGACTTCCTCAACGACAGCCTTCTTCCCTGACCTCGGTAACCTCTTCATCAACGACATGAGTGCAACACCAACCACAGCGGTTCTGCTCTCAGACAAGATGTGATTCTGTCCTCCTGGTTCACCGCATCATTACTTTGATGTTTGCAATTGTCGTCATGATCTATTTACTGCTGATTCATATTAAATCTCATACTAAATTGCTCATATATTCAACAATCCAATCCAAAAACCTGATTACGGGCAATTTACTCTGAGTGGTGTTGTTGTGCTTTTGAAGCCGCCTACTTTTAAAGGGGGTGCAATATAAAACATGGCGCACAAGAGCAGTATATTGGTTTCAGATCATGTACTGATATGACGCCACTAAGGGTAAGCCTCGGGGCGATCTTAGTCCTACACGGCAGGAAGCTTTTCAGAACATGGATACCCTCTTCAAAGCTGCCCTGCTGAGTGTTCTTGACGATACCATTGTGGATTCATATATGTTGTTTGACAAATGCAAAGACATGTGGGCTACGCCGAGGCCACGTTTGGTCCCTTTGGGCGCCGCAACGAGTTGTATGTCATGGAGCAATTTGACTACAAGATGACTGATGAGCGCTACATTGTTCGGCAGACTCATGAGATATGATCACTCTCTAAGGAACTTGAGTACTTTAAGTGTGTGTTGCGGACAAATTTGTTCTGGGACCATCATTGCCAAGCTTCCACCTTCGTGGAACGATTTTGCTACTTCTCTGAAAAACAAGAGACATGAGTTTTCTGTTTTGGATCTCATTAGCACTCTTGATTTTGAGGAGAAGGCAAGAGCAAAAGACACACATGCTCGGGTCGCTGAGGGAGCTTCTAGTGCCCACATGGTACACGAGAAGAACTTCCAGCCCAACCAGCAACAAATCTCAGGGGAAAGGCAAGTTTGATGCAAAGAACAAGACGTCACATTCTACCAACTTCAAGAAGAATTCTCATAACGGGAAGGGATACAAACCTCAATTTTGGTAGCACCGCACAAAATTTATATGGCTGCATCTACCTGCTGTCAGCTAACCTCATGGTGCTCCAAGTATTAATACATTCGTAACTAGGTACAATGACCACCGCAAGATGAAATTAGCTTATTTGTACGTTGACTTGCTGAATGCAGTGCAGAACAATCCTGTCATGTGTGGAGGAGCAAACAAGTAGTGCAGCCGAAGGTGGAAATCAACCAAGGACTTATGAGATTATATATAATCTTCCTCAGGCAGGTCAGTATCCCCTTCGTCCAGATGATCGTGTTTTGTCATGCCGAGCTATTGATATGTGCTACTGTTTTGCAACACCGTTTAAGTATAGCTATTGTTTTCCTATCTTTTCAGATTCAGGACAATGAATATGATTTCAGGGGAACTGTACAATATGGACTCATGTTGAGTCATCTCTATTGCCTCATGTGTTTGCTACAAATGTGTCAGCATCAATTGCAAGATGAGGCAGCTAGCTAGCTGTGGAGTTGCCAACATGCTCAAAGTGCTCGCAACATTGAGAAGAAACAAGCATGCCCAGGAAATTAATGCATGTGCAGGGAGGCCCTTTGCTCAGAGAAGCATCGACCAATTTTATTTATTTCCACACCTTCTCACAGCTTTGTATTGGTTATAGTATGGTGAACCATTGAGATGCATAGACATGCTAAACTTTTGTTCTTCTGAATGTTAGTATGCATACCATATCTTCTGAAGCTTAGTTTAATGTGAGTGTCCGCATCCTCTAATTTGGTGGATGCACACAGAGAAAATAAATCTCCTTAATTTACTCCATAACCACCCTATTAAATAGGCCTGTAACAAACCAGGTGCATGCAGTGGCCGGCGGGCACATGCATACTGCATGCATGGCCAGCCAGCCAAGTCCATGCGCCAGCTCCAATGCAGCAACGCAAAAGAAGAGAGCGGTTCTTGGGAAAAAGCGAGTAGTTAGTGCTTCCTCACTCATCCAGAAAACCCCGCTAACCTTCTTCCTCACTCGTACAGAAAACGGCTGCTCCTCTTCTTCCAGTCCTACAGAAATCCCCAACCCTCCTTCTTCCCCACTCGCACTGCCACTAGGCTCGTCTCTGGCTACTCTGCTCAAACCCGTGAGCTCGGCACGACGCCCACAAGGAAAATGGAGTTGGCTGCCCCCAGTGCCAAGAAGATGAGGCTCCCGCCAGCGGCGACGCTGGTTGTAGATCCCGCACCCGGTAGCGCGGGGAGAAGCGGCGAGCCCCCCCCCTTACCCAGATCTGAGGAACCGGTAGAATCTCCGGTGGACCGCATCAGCGATCTCCCGGACGTCATCCTTGAGGAGATCAACTCGCTTCTCCCCACCAAGGATTGCTGCCACACACAAGTCCTCTCAACTCGATGGCGCACCGCGCCCCTCAATCTCGACTGTCGTCAGATATCTGTCCTTCCTGAATTTGATCTCCTCGAGCCATCGTCTCTTCTCACCAAGAGGGCCCCGCTCAATGCCTCTGCATCCCGACACGCCACCTGTTGTCCATACCCGCAAGGTGGACGCTATCGACATCCTCGAATTCGGAAAACTCCAGCAGCTTGAGTTGTACCATTACTACAAAAGTTTCATACCACGAACACACCAAGAATTCGTGCCAACACCACCGTTGTCCATCTCGCGGCTTTCCTCCTCTCTCCACACCGCCACCTTCGCCCGGTGCCATCTACCAGACAATCTGGTACAAATGCTTCAACTCCCACTGCTAAAAAAACTTTCGCTTGTGGTGGTTTATCTGTCGAATGCCTCATCAAGACAGCATCATCCACTCCAGTTGCTTACCTTACTGGAGCGCTTCGATTGTTTTGGGAATAGAAATCGGTATCAGTTGTCTCCAAATAAAGTCGCCTCGCCTTAAAAGCATTGGAATTTGTTTTAAAGGACAGCAGCTCATCATCAAAGATGCCTCTTCACTTGAAAGGTTGCTCCTTCATAATTGTTATACACCTTCACAAATAACTGTCGTCTCTGTGGCCAAACTGGAGACCTTGGGTGTAATTCGTGACCCGTTTAATAATCACAAGGAGTTGGTGTTTGTCTCCTCACTTTTTCAGGTACCGTATATTATCATCTACACATTTGTAATCATATGCTGCATTTTTCATTTGTGCGCATAAGTTTTATATCATCTTGTGGTACACTTTGGGTACTAATATTATGTTATATGCTCAATGAAGAGTTCGTCTATTGATAGCCTTATCATTTTGTACTGTAAAAAATTACTAACATTATTATTCAACATTGAATACTAAATGTCTCTGCATATTTAATACTCCTATCCTCAAATATAATCATTAAACAAGCAAGCATATGAAAACAATGCAAACATAACAGCAATCTGCCAAAAGAGTATAGCCTGTAAAGAATGCAACATTCATCATGCTTCCCTAACTCCAAAAATTATAGGAAAAATACTATGCTGTAAAATATTTATCAGAGCTCATTATGCCAAAAGATTCAACATTATATCAGTCTCTGACTTTTCTAGGGAATTTTTCCAACAGCGGTAAACTTTCTGTTTTCAAACAGCAACATGTATACTAGCAAAATAAGCATGGTAAAGGCTATCCTTGACATTTTTATTGAAAATATAGATGCAAACATTATTCTAAATAACAGAAAGCAAATACTAACAAAAGAAATTGACGCTCCAAGAAAAACACATATCATGTGGTGAATAAAAATATAGCTCCAAGTAAAGTTACCGATGAACGAAGACGAAAGAGGGGATGCCTTCTGGGGCATCCCCAAGCTTAGGATCTTAGTTGTACTTGAATATTACCTTGGGGTGCCTTGGGAATCCCCAAGCTTGGGCTCTTACCACTCCTTATTCCATAGTCCATCGAATATTTACCCAAAACTTGAAAACTTCACAACAGAAAACTCAAAACAAAACTCGTAAGCTCCGTTAGTACAAGAAAACAAACCACCACTTAGGTACTGTTGTGAACTCATTCTTTATTCATATTTATGTAATATCTACTGTATTACAACTTATCTATGGTTCATACCCTCCGATACTACTCATAGATTCATCAAAATAAGAAAACAACACAATGAAAACAGAATCTTTCAAAAACAGAACAGTCTGTAGTAATCTGTATCAAATATATACTTATGGAACTCAACAAATTCTTAAATAAATTGGTGGACCTGAGGAATTTGTCTATTAATCATCTGCAAAAATAATCAATCTAAAAGCACTCTCCAGTAAAAAAATGGCAGCTAATCCCGTGAGCGCTAAAGTTTCTGTTTTTTACAGCAAGATCACATTGACTTCACCCAAGTCTTCCCAAAGGCTCTACTTGGCACTTTATTGAACAAAAACCTATAAAACATGATTACGACAGTAGAATAATCATGTGAACACACAAAAACAGTAAGGGTAAATATTGGGTTGTCTCCCAACAAGCGCTTTTCTTTAATGCCTTTCTAGCTAGGCATGATGATGACAATGATGCCCACATAAAAGATAAGAATTGAAACATAACGGGAGCATCATGAAGAATATGACTAGCACATTTAAGTCTAAACCACTTCCTATTCATAGGGATTTTTTGAGCAAACAACTTATGGGAACAATAATCAACTAGCACAGGAAGGCAAAACAAGCATAACTTCAAAATTTTAAGCACATAGAGAGGAAGCTTGATATTATTGCAATTCCTACAAGCATATGTTCCTCTCTCATAACAATTTTCAGTAGCATCATGAATGAATTCAACAATATAGCCAGCACCTAATGCATTCTTTTCATGATCTACAAGAATAGAAAATTTACTACTCTCCACATAAGCAAAATTCTTCTCATTCGGAATGGTGGGAGTATCTTAAGAGACTTGAATACTATAAATTGTTTCCACATTAAAAGAGTAATGTTCAGAAAAAGGGTAATCATAATAATGACAAGTTTTATAAATATAATCATCACTACTTCTTATAGCATAAGTTTTATCACAATAATAATCATAAGTAGCAACTTTGTTCTCATCATAATCGATTGGAACCTCTTCCAAGATAGTGGAATCATCACTAAATAAAGTTGACACTCTTCCAAATCCACTTTCATATTCATCACAATAATATTCAACATCTTCCAAAATAGTGGGATAACTACTTCCTAAAGTTGACACTCTTCCAAACCCACTTTCATCAATATAATCATCATAGGTAAGAGGCATGCTATCATCATAACAACTTTGCATATCAAAATTTGGGAGGCTAAAAATATCATCTTCATTAAACATAGCATCCCCAAGTTTGGGACAAACCCACTTTCATCAAACATAGCTTCCCCAAGCTTGGGACTTTTCATATCATAAGCATAGTCACTCTCATCATTAATAGTATGGATAGCACCAATTGTATAGCAATTATCATCATGACAAGGAGTAATAGGAGCAACATCATTTGAGAGGGATACCTTTTTACCTTTGCCGCTCCTTCTCTTCATTTTCTTCTTCACATTATGTGTGGGTTCAACCTTCTTTATTGATGGGATTGGTTGAATAGAAAGCTCCTCCTCGTTACCTCATTCATCATAAGAAATAATAGGAGGAGATTGGGAAATCTCTTCCCTTTCATTAGTATTCTTATCATCTTCTATTTGCTTTCTTTTCTTTATGTAATTGGCAATATAAGGATTTTCAATGCAATTCACCGCACAATACAAATAAATCTTCTCTAGATCAAAATCAAGAAATCTATCAAGATTAAATTTTGGAATACCCTCAGTTATACGTTTCATTTCTTCATACCCCAAAAGAATACTAAGCTCTTTATGATGCTCAAGGGTAATCAAATTATCACAATTTTTGGATACGATTTGGTCATGAAACAATTTGCATTGGAGATTTAAATGACCACGTTCATTGCAAAGTTCACAAGGAGCGTGAAAAATATTGAATTTTTCAGCACAATCATCAAGACTTTCTTGCAACCCTTTAGTTTCTAAATACTTATGCCTCTTGCAATATCTATCTTCTCTATTTGGTGTGTACTTGCAAACCCAATCAACTCCACAAAAGTTGACATGCTTATAGGAGACATTTTCATCATGACTAGAGCAATCATCATTAGTACTATGGATATTCAAAGAGTTCATACTAACAACATTGCAATCATGCTCATCATTCAAGGATTTAGTGCCAAACATTTTATAGATTTCTTCTTCTAGCACTTGAGCACAATTTTCCTTACCATCATTCTTACGAAAGATATTAAAAGGATGAAGCGTATGAGACAAACTCAATTCCATTTTTTTGTACTTTTCTATTATAGACTAAACTAGTGATAAAACAAGAAACAAAAAGATTCGATTGCAAGATCTAAAGATATACCTTCAAGCACTCACCTCCCCAGCAACGGCGCCAGAAAAGAGCTTGATGTCTACTACACAACCTTCTTCTTGTAGACGCGTTGTTGGGCCTGCAAGTGCACAGTTTGTAGGACAGTAGCAAATTTCCCTCAAGTGGATGACCTAAGGTTTATAAATCCGTAGGAGGCGTAGGATGAAGATGGTCTCTCTCAAGCACCCCTGCAACCAAATAACAAAGAGTCTCTTTTGTCCCAAACACACCCAATACAATGGTAAATTGTATAGGTGCACTAGTTCGGCGAAGAGATGGTGATACAAGTGCAATATGGATGGTAGATATAGGTTTTTGTAATCTGAAAATATAAAAACAGCAAGGTAACTAACGATAAAAGTGAGCACAAACGGTATTGCAATGATAGGAAACTAGGCCTAGGGTTCATACTTTCACTAGTGCAAGTTCTCTCAACAATAATAACATAGATAGATCATAAAACAATCCCTCAATATGCAACAAAGAGTCACTCCAAAGCCACTAATAGCCGAAAACAAACGAAGAGATTATGGTAGGGTATGAAACCACCTCAAAGTTATTCTTTCGGATCAATCTATTCAAGAGTTCATACTAGAATAACACCTTAAGACACAAATCAACCAAAACCCTAATGTCACCTAGATACTCCATTGTCACCTGAAGTATCCATGGGCATGATTATACGATATGCATCACACAATCTCAGATTCATCTATTCAACCAACACAAAGTACTTCAAAGAGTGCCCTAAAGTTTCTACCGGAGAGTCAAGACGAAAACATGTGCCAACCCCTATGCATAGGTTCATGGGCGGAACCCGCAAGTTGATCACCAAAACATACATCAAGTGGATCACGTGATATCCCATTGTCACCACAGATACGCACGGCAAGACATACATCAAGTATTCTCAAATCATTAAAGACTCAATCCGATAAGATAACTTCAAAGGGAAAACTCAATCCATTACTAGAGAGTAGAGGGGGAGAAACATCATAAGATCCAACTATAATAGCAAAGCTCGTGATACATCAAGATCGTGCCATTGAGAGAACACGAGAGAGAGAGGGAGAGAGAGAGATCAAACACATAGCTACCGGTACATACCCTCAGCCCCAAGGGTGAACTACTCCCTCCTCGTCATGGATAGCGCCGGGATGATGAAGATGGCCAGCGGTGATGGGTTCCCCCTTCGGCAGGGTGCCAGAACGGGCTCCCGAGAGGTTTTTGGTGGCTACAGAGGCTTGCGGCGGCGGAACTCCTGATCTATCTTCGTTGTCGATCTTTTTAGGGTACGTGGACTTATATAGGCGAAAGAAGTTGGTCACGGGAGTTTGAGGGGCCCAGGAGACAGGGGCGCCCTCCTATCTCCTGGCTTCCTCGAACCTTCCCTGGCTTGAATTCCAAGTCTCCCGGATCATATCCTTTCCAAAAATCACGCTCCCAAAGGTTTCATTCCGTTTGGACTCTGTTTGATATTCCATTTCTTCGAAATACTGAAACAGGCAATAAAATAGCAATATGGGTTGGGCCTCCGGTTAGTAGGTTAGTCCCAAAAGTAATAGAAAAGTGTATAATAAAGCTCATAATCATTCAAAACAGATAATAAAATAGCATGAATGCTTCATAAATTATAGATACGTTGGAGACGTATCAAGGTACATGAAGACACTCAAACAAATAATAAAGAACCAGACGATGATGTTGAGATAGAACCAGCAGTTGATCTTGATAACCCACAACCCAAGAATAAAACATATGATAAAAGAGACTTTGTTGCTAGAAAACACGGTAAAGAAAGAGAACCGTGGGTTCAAAAACTTATGCCCTTTCCACCTAAGTCAACTAAAAAGAAAGATGATGAAGAGTTTGAATGCTTTGCTGAAATGCTGAGGCATGTCTTTTTGCATACTCGCTTGACTGGTATCCTTAAAATGCCTCCTTATGCAAACTACATGAACGACATCATCACCAAGAACAGAAAAATACCGGAAGCTGACATCTCCACCATGCTTGCTCATTATATTTTTAATGATGGAGCACCTAAGAAACTTGGAGATTCGGCAATACCAACTATACCTTGCTCCATCAAAAGAAACTATGTGAAAACTACTTTATGTGATTTGGGAGCTAGTGTTAGTGTTATGCCTTTCTATTTATATAAAAGACTTGATTTCAATAAACTCACACCTACTGAAATATCTTTGCAAATGGCTGACAAATCAACTGCCGTACCTACCGGTATTTGTGAGGATGTGCACGTTGTTGTTGCTAATGTTACTATTTTGACTGATTTTGTTATACTTGAGATGCCCAAGGACGAAAACATGTCAATCATCCTTGGTAGACCATTCTTGAATAATGCAGGGGCTGTTATTGATTGCAATAAAAGCAAGGTCACTTTTTCATATCAATGGTAATGAGCATACGGTGCACTTTCCGAAGAAAGAATTTCAAGTGAATGGTATTAATGTTATTGAAAAATCTAAGACAATCACTATTGGAAGCTTTAAAGTACCTCTACCTACTGTCAAAAATAAATATGAAATGCTTATTGTTAGGGACATTCATATCCCCGTTGAGGTAACTTAGTGATTTACCAAAGTTCTTCGGTTTCACACTAATCGAAAGTGGTTGTTAATAAGACATGATCAACCTTATTAATGGATCATATTGAGAGGTATGAAGTTGATGAGATAGTGAGCACTACCTTCTGTCCCTACCTTTTGTTTTCTGTTTTTATTAGTTAAACAAAATAAAATGCCATGTTTTGCCTATTTTCTGAATTTCCCGTGCAATAAAAAATGACCCAAAAATAAAAGTTCTCAGAATGCTCTGAAAATTTAATACGATTTTTCTCTAAATATTTAAGAATTTTTGGTGCAAATAATATCAGAGGGAGGTGCACCAGGTGGGCACAACCCACCTGGGCGCGCCAGAACCCCCAAGCGTTCCCTGGTGGGTTGTGGTCCCCACGTGGGCCCCCTCACTTATCTTTTCATCCCACATCACCACCTAGCTCTAGAAAAAATCACCATTGCTCTCTCTCTCTCTCTCTCTCTCTCTCTCTCTTGTGTTCTTGCTCTCAAACCTGCGGATTTCGATCTCTTTGCTCGAAGCTCCATTTTTGAAACTGTTTTGGGGGATTGTTGCTTGGTATGTGACTCCTTAGTTTGTCCAATTAGTTTTTGCTTTATCGGTTTATATTTTGAATAATTAGCTACTCTTGGTGCTGATGTAGATGAACTTCATATTGAATTCTTAGAGTTCTAGGTAGTTTGAATGCTTGCTAAGGCCTCTATGTATCCCTATGAGTAGTTGCTACCAATCTTGTGAAGTTTTGTTGAGAAAAATTATGTGGACTAAAAAATTTCAGAATTTTGTTCATAGGAAAAAGATGACTATCTTTAGGAAGTTTGCTTCCAAGAAGAACTCCAAGGGAGTTATTGGGGAGTCATCTGACAGTGATCGAGAATGGCAGAGGTACGGCCGTGCGAATGGCTGCACAACCCGTTCATGGAAGGGGCCGAAATCCTTCAAGAGTTTGCACAATATGCTGTAATGCCGGCCTCACCGACTTCATCACAGCTGAATGTGAAAACTATCATCTCCTCACAAACTCCTTTGTGCAAAGTTTTAATTTCCTTCCTAGGAATAATCCCTCTGCGGTAGAGTTTAATTTATATGCTGAAACCCGTCAGATACCACTTACTGAATTTTGTGAAATATGCATGATCCCTTCTAACGGGAGTTTAGTAGAGCCTAGGCCCACGAGTTTGAGGGTTTCTACCGCACTCTGACAGTGGGGTTGAGAGAGGGGTGTCGAGTGTCACCGCCACTAGCTTGCACTTTCCTGTTGTGCATTATTTTGCTCTATTTATTGTGAAGTGTTTTCTTGCTAGAGAAAAAGTAGGTGCGCTCAGTGCTCCGGACTTTGCCGTTTTACATCGCTCACTCCAAGGCGACACCACTTATAGCTTGGGAGCTATCGTGGCACGTAGCCTCCACATTGATAAATCCAAGGGCAAAATACATGGTGGTATTTGCGCTACTTGCTTGGCTAATCGCTTTAACATTCAGATATGCCAGCATGATTATCCTTTGCCCAAGGTTTACCTAGATCGCGCGGCCATGGTATACCACCAGTTCATTGCAGGCGATTACCCTAACATTTGTATTCGTTATACCCTGCTTTTCAGTATAAACACTTGTTATATTATTCCACTGCCTGTACCTGCTTTGTTTGATCCTATTGCCGGGGCCATATACAAGATTATGCCTGCGTACATTGTCTCCTACAGGAACAACCTAGCTACAGCACAGGAGGAGCCTCAGCAGTGGGATCCACAGGTGCCCGTTCCTCAACATTTCAACATGGGACCCCACGGTTTCTTCAACTACTGATTACCAAGTTAGGTCAAAAGCCTAAGCTTGGGGGAGTACGTATTTCCACCGATATTACATTCATGTTCACACATTTCATTCCATTTGTTAGTGTCCACACTATTTCATTGTATTATCCATGTTAAATTTATTTTCTTGCTTTCTTCTTGTGTGTTTGAAAAAACTTGGAGAAAATCCAAAAATATATTTCTTGCTTCTTTTTAGTTTTTCTTCCTAGTTTAAATTGTTGTAGCACTAAAAAGAAACCCAAAAAGATTTCTTGTTCTTCTTTTGCTTGTTGGGAGCTTTCCCGTGTAAATAGTTTTTCTCGTTTTTGTTTTTCCCTTTTTAGTTGCTTTCTTTCAAGAAAACCAAAAACTCCAAAAATATTTCAGTGTATTTCTCTGAATTTCTTTTCTTTTTATTGAGTCATACCGAGGAGAAGACCACGATGAAAATATTGAGTGGCTCTCATATGCATTATTGTTGATCTAACAAAGAGCCAATTTTACCTTGTCTTCTCCTATTGAATAAAATGTTTGCAGATTCTAGCTTAGTCCATGCCACTCTGGCACTATTATTATTTTCATATCATTCGGTTGTGCAAGTGAAAGGCAATAATGACGATATTTGATGAACTAGTCGTGGCAGAGAGAACGGGTATGAACTCAACTTGTTCTGTTTTTGTAAATATGTTTAACCTAGTATCCATGATTCAGCCCATTATGATTAAACATGTTTGCAATGACAATTAGAGATTATAGTTTCTCTTGCCATGCATAAGTAGCTAGGAGTGGATAATGATTTATCTTGCATGTCAACATTGCATTAAAATGATTGTGATGTAGTATGATGATATGGTATCCTCCTCTAAATGTTCGAGTGGCTTGACTTGGCACTTGTGCATGCATGTAGTTGAATCAAAACCAACATAGCCTCTATGATATTTATGTTCATGGTGTGCATATCCTACTCATGCTAGTGTCCAATGTTACTTATGCATAATGCATGTTCATGACTGTTGTTGCTCTCTAGCTGGCCGCTTCTCAACCTATTTGCTAGCCTTCGCCTGTACTAAGTGTGAATTCTACTTGTGCATCAAAAACCTTAAACCCAAGTTATTACAGATGAGTCCACCATACCTACCTATATACGGTATTACCCTGTCGTCCTAAGTAAATTTGCGCCGTCCTAAGTAAATTTGCATGTGCCACCTCTAAAAACTTCAAATAAATATCATTTTTGTGTGCCTGGATTGTTCATAGAACGATAGGAGGTAGACAGTATCTTCCGCTAGCGGGTTATTCTTAGGTTGAGTGTTTATTCACTCGCCATTGCACGAGAAGGGGGCGGTAATAGGGATGCCCAGTCCCAAACTGCAACAAGAATTGAGCTTACAAATAATCAAATAAAAACTCCTCTGAGTCATAACCTTTACTTTATTGCTTGGGAACCGCCACTAGCGTGTTTAGTATGGAAGATATAGATAACAGATGGTCGCAAAGTAAACAAGAAGGATGCATTTCTCAAAATTTCATTTACCTCTGTTTTAAAAACCTGAGCTCTGGCACCTCTGCAAATCACTGCTTCCCTCTGCGAAGGGACTATCTATTTACTTTTATGTTGTGTCATCACCTTCTAAAATAAGCGCCAGAACCTGAGAGCACTGTTGTCATGCTTATACATTGTGTGTAGCTAATGTTGGGTGCATCATGACTGGATCTTTTCTACCATGAATTACAATGTTTAGTCGATGCTTGAACTTTGGAGGTGCTCTGCATGTATGTTTTGCGGTCTTAAAAAGGGCTAGCGAGATACCACTATTGTCATATTATATCATGGTTGTTTTGATAATGTGTTGCTGTTTGAGATATCTTATTATTGCTCGCTAGCTGATTATGTCATTGGTATGAGTTAATATAATTTTTAGGAGTTATTGTTGAATGGTTAGTTATAATCTTGGCTGAAAACCTGGGTGTTGTTTAAGCTTATTTATGCAAACAAGAGCAAAAGAGTTCGTAAAACTTTTCCTTTTTCACTTTCAGTTTATCAACTGAATTTCTTGAGAACAAGCAAAGGTTTAAGTTTGGGGGGTTGATATGTCTCTCTCATATCTAATTTTCCTAATGCTTTTCCTCTTGTTTTGGACTCTAATTTGCATGATTTGAATGAAAATATTCCGGACTGATGCTGTTTTCAGCAGAACTACCATGGTGTTGTTTTTTGTGCAAAAATAAAAATTCTCGGGTTGGAACGAAACTTTGCGAGGATTTTTTATACAATAAATGAGAATTTATGGAGCCAAGAACCACCGGAGCGGGGCACTTGGTGCGCACAGCCCACCAGGGTGCCCCCCCTCAGGCGTGCCCAGGTGGGTTGTCCCCACCTTATGGCCCCGCAGACCCTGAAACCGACGCTATAAAATCCTATTTTTCTAGAAAAAAATCAGGAAGAAAGAGTTATCGCCTTCCACGAGACGGAGCCGCCGCCGTCTCCTGTTCTCCATCGGGAGGCCAGATCTGGAGTCCTTTTGGGGCTCCGGAGAGGTGGATCTTCGATCTTCATCATAACCAACCCTTCTCCATCGCCAATTTCATGATGCTCCCCACCGGAAGTGAGTAATTCCTTTGAAGGCTCGCTGGTCGGTGAGGAGTTAGATGAGATTCATCACATAATCTAGTTAGTTTTGTTAGGGCTTGATCCCTAGAATCCACTATGTTCTGAGATTGATGTTGCTATGACTTTGCCATGCTTAATGCTTGTCACTTTGGACCCGGGTACCATGATTTCAGATCTGAACCGAGCTTCAACTCAGAAGACAGATCTCGAAGGCCTTTGTAGACTTGTTCTTCGGGGCTCAGACTGCGCCCAATCACTCATGACAGATCTCCAAGGCTTTCACATACTTGTTCTTTGGGGCGTCCACATTTACTCTTGGTCACTCAGAACAAACACCTATCTGTCTAGTGAATGCACAATCCACAAGAGTTATAGGTTAAGTTCAGCTTCAATCAAATTCCTCAGTGATGCTTAATCATTTAGCAGTTTTAGGCTTTGGGCTTTTCCTTACTAGAATCCTCTAAGATCTGTGGGGTAAAAATGGGTTGCCTGTACAATCTCTGTCTAAATTTCACGGAGCAGCCAACCCGCTATTGTTGATGTAGGGGGTATTTATTCTTGGTGGAGCAATCCCAAGGGCTGATATGACCATCCTAGGCACACACACACAACATCAACACGACACATAGCTAATGGTCGATTTCAAAGGAACTCTCTCATGTGGTGTGTCTTGCTGCCTAAAACAAACTAGATGTTGTACTGTGAGGCAAATGCACTAAGGAGCTCTGAAGAATAACATTACAAACTCCGAAGCCAAATGCATTTGCTTCAGAGCTCTCAATGTCTATCAAATCCTTTATGTACCCGTGCATCTCCGTGTTTTCAAAGATGTCGAAAATCCAATGAGTGCTACCTTTTCATTAAAGTCGAAAAGGAATGATATTTACATGCATGATTGCAAGTTGTTTTTCAAAGGACCCTCTTCACGGGCACTCCAACTAAGTCTGAAACTCTTTTCTGATTCTCAAACCTCAGACGCCAAGTACAGGAAGGAATGCATATGCATGCACCACCAAATGGAGTGTCACAAGTCATAGCATACCCTGACCAGGCTGTAGGTCTTTACTCATGGTCCCATGTAGATGACGATTCCGTCAAAGATCAATGTTTCTTGTACCATCTCCTCGGAAAATGGTCACCCTTATGACGACTAACGCCCCATTCTATAAACGACCCACCCTCATCTTGACAAATCACTTCACATAGCTGGTTGGGCTCTAAGCTTGCTCTACTCATTGTTGGTTACTTCTAAATATTGCATTTTTATCTACTTGGTGCTCCTCGAAGTATGCTTATTATGTTTATCGTTATTTATATAAGTAAGTTGAGGTAGATAACAAAAGATGAGGCAGATAACAAGGGCTCGGTGTAACATCCCAAATTTTCAATTTCGAATGTTATACAATAGATCATCATTGCATATCATATTTTATTGCATTTTTGCCTTGATCCTAGAAATTCTACGCAACTCAAGGACGGAGAGAGTTGGGGATTTCGTTATTTTCATATTTGAATTTTCTTAAAATTTGAAAATAGGATCATTTGATTTTATTTATTTTATCTTCAAATATTTCTAATACAAAAATAAGAGAGAGGAATAAAATGACTTTCCCAAAATAAAGAAGTATTGAGGATTTAATAAAAAATCAAATAAGATTTTATTTCAAAGTTTTCGCTATTTTATTTGAATTTAGGAACAATGCGTGTTTTTCAATACTGCATTTAGGCCCCAAATAAATGTTCATCTTTTCGTGCTTATTTTTAGAGGACGGGAAAATTTATTTTAGGATTTTTGGAGTCCGCTTTAGTATTTCTTTTATTTGTTTTTCTGCGTCAATTTATTTTTTTAAAAGACTAACCGACCTAACGGGCCGTGGGTGACCCAGACTCCAGCAGACTGTGGCCTTATAAGCCGCGCCCGACCTCCGCAGTTTCACCGCCAGCCCACTTGTCGCCGCCAATCAAACCCTAACCTGCATTTTAACCTCTGGCGCCGGACGCCGCCTCGCCGGAATTGCCCGCCGCCGTCACGCGTCCCCGAGGTAGCCGTCGATTTTACCTCAAAAACCATTCGGTTTTTATTCGAAAACCGAGATGCATTTTTTATTTCTTTAGATCGGTTTTATTTTTTTCCGGTTTAGTCTTTTTTGCGAACGTTCATCCGTACGTTCGTTTTAACGAACGGTTATCGTGTTTAGCCGCAGACAATGAACGTTCGTTCGTTAGCCTGTTCGTCCGTTTTCTTTTTCTCGGATTTTTCCGCAATTATTTCTGATCGCGATTTCTCATCCGATTTTTGTTCTAGTATAACTTTTTGCTCGTTTATCGGAATCAGGCGATTCAAGCGCCTAGAGTTCCGTCTCGAAATCCTCTTTCCGTTTAACCAACTCAAACAAGTTTTTGCTACTGTAAAATTTGACTTAGGTCTAGATTAGTAAGACGAAGCCTGCTTCTTCCGCCGTTTGATTTTCGTTGCTTCATTTGATTTGATTCTTTTTGCAAACCAGAGTTCTTAAGTTGAACTTTCTGGTTAGATCTTTTATTTGAGTTTTACTTGTGCATTAGATGAGTGCTTATTGTATGTTTTTTTGTTTACGATAAAGTATCTGAAGTGCGTCGCTTGCTACTACGAGTCTCTAGGTTTCACGGATCATCAGCAAGGCAAGTAACACTTTGATCATACCTCTTTACTACCCAGTTTTATTGCATTAGATCAATCCTCAAACAATTGCATGGTTAGTATGTGATTAATATGTGGATTTTGGGAAGTAGATGAGGTAGTACCTATTACCTGTTTTATTACCAAACCTTTGGGAGTTACTTCTACGTTTGCTTATATTGCTATGCTATGCTAGTAGACGTGGATTGGGTGAGTGTATTCATGACAGATGTGAGATTGTTAATTAATGGTTTATTTAAGGTGGCAACTTAAATTCACATCTGGGTGGATTGAGGCACATGGGGAACCCAGTGTTGCCTGTATTTTTGGAAATCCCGGGGTACCGTGTGATTTTCCTATGGACCACCACCCAGGCTCAAAGGGATCATGAGATTATTCATGCTAGAAACTTCCCTGTGCAGCCACATTCCAATATGGGCTCTGGCATAGTTGAGTAAGTTGTGTGACCTCTTACGGTGGTAGACTAGCAGATGTAGGGGATGTAGGTGGTACGGTCTACCCATCGTAAGGTGCAAACGCACGAAAGATTGTGTCTCGGTCATCCGCTTTCTCAAACACCATGTAGTGCGAAATCCAACGGAGGAGATCGAGTCTTGTGGGTAAAAGTGCGCAAACCTTTGCAGAGTGTACAAACTAATCATGGTTAGCCGTTTCCCTGGTTATGGGTGTTTTGAGTATCTAGTACCTGGATTTTCATGTGAATCTCATCATGTTACTGTAACGCCCCGGATTCGATGCGCCAGGTGTCTGCCAGTTATTCGCCGTTGTTGCCATGTCATTTGCTTGCGTGTTGCATTTTTCCATGTCATCATCTGCATTTCATATCATGTCATCATGTGCATCGCATTTGCATATGTGTTCGTCTCATGCATCCGAGCATTTTCCCCGTTGTCCGTTTTGCAATCCGGCACTCCTATGTCCCCCGGCGCTCCCTTTTACCTCTTTTCGGGTGCCGGTGTTAAACGGTCTCGGAATGGACCGAGGTTTGCCAAGCGGCCTTGGTATAGCACCGGTAGACCGCCTGTCAAGTTTCGTGCCATTTGGAGGTTGTTTGATACTCCAACGGTTAACTGGTAAATCAGAAGGCCTCTTTGTGTGCAGCCCAACACCCCCTCCAAAGTGGCCCAAAACCCATCTAACTCCCCTCCATGCTCTCGGTCGTTCGATCACGATCGCGTGGCTGAAAACCGCACCCCATTTGGACTCTCCTAGCTCCCCCTACCTATATATTGCCTTCTCCCCCGAGATTTCGCGGTCCAAACCCCCCCCCCCCCCAAACCCTAAAAATCGTCCTCCGCCGGGGACATGTCCGTCCGGACGAAACTTCTTGCCGCCGCCCGCAGCCAATGGGAGCCCGCCATGTGTCGCGCTCCCGCCCGCCAAGGCCCGTGAGCCTATGGACCCGCCCGGCCCGAGCCGCCCGCCAGCGCCTGGCGCCTCCAGCGCCCGCCCGCCGTCGCCAGCCCGCCGCCTCCGCGCCCCACCGTCGTAAGCGCCGCCCCGCGCCTCCTCGGGCGCCCTCCGTCGCCGGCCCGCCACCCTGGCCGCCCGTGTCAGATCCGGTCGGCCGGACGGATCCGGCGACTCGAGCCGCCGACCGCCATCTCCCTCTTCTCCGGCCGCGGCGCCAGATCCGGCGAGATCCCGGCCATGCTCGATATCCGTGCCGACGGTTGACTTTCCTCCCCCTCTGTTTTTCCCTAAGTCCCGAGTATTTTGACATTTTCATGCCATATTCATCATGCTATATCTCTGCATCCGTAGCTCCGTTTCGTGCGTGTAATATGTCAAACTGTTCACCTCGACGAGTACATCATTTCAGCTCATTGAATCATTTACAATTGAGTTCATCTTGATGCCTGAATCTTCGTTGCAAGAGTGCTATGTGATGTTAGTTTCAGATTCTTATCAGAACATGCACTTTTGTCATTTTTGCCATGATTGATGTGTGCAACCTATGAACTTGTGTCCTACATGTGTTTTGTAATATGCCATGCCATCTTTACAGGGGTGTATGCCATGTATTTTTGTGATCTCTGTGGTGACTAGCACAATCATGCAAACTAGGCTTCATGATGTTGCTGATTTCAGCCCCTGTTCTGCTGATATTTTTATGCCATGTAAACTTGATGCTACCGAGAGATCCATGCTTATTTTGAGATACTTCAGTAAGGATGTTTTGAACATATGAATATTCTCTATCTATCCATGCCCTTGTTTCCAATTATGGAGTGCCATAGCTTGAGTCAATCGAGCTCTACTTTTGCTATAAAATGTATCCTGGCAGGTAGTTTACATGTTATTCAATTTTGCCAAGGTTGTTGTAGTAGATCCGTGTATGCTATGATACTGTTCTTGCCATGTATAGCTTCTATGCCATGTCTTCTTGCTGTGAGTTGCATTTCCATGCCATGTATTGCTCTGTGGTGAGTGGTTCAAGCTCACCAACATGCCTACTTATTGTTGTTTCTTCCATGTATGAATCTGTAATATAACTTGCCATGTTTACATGGGTGCCATCATATTTTCCGTGCCTTTTTGGCTCATGGTCAGTAAAGAACTTTTGTTCTATGTATTTAGTAGTATCAGGCCATGCCTTTGTTTGCCATGATAAGTTCCTGTAACATGTTGTTTGATAGCTCTAAACATTGCAACCTGATGTTATTTCCTGATAAGTCTGAAACTGTTATTATTTGCAATTTTGCCATGTCATTTTGAGCATGTTCTAGTGATTTCTGGAGATAGCTCAGTGTTCATGTTTTGTAATGCTTTACCTATACATCATGACCATGCCTTTTGTTATTACGTTGAGATGCTGTAGCATGTTGTTTTGATGCTTGCAATATGCCTAGTTGCTGTTTTGGACAGATTGTTGTCATGACTTGTATAGGGTGTATGTGTTGAACCGTTGTCTGCTTTTGAGTGTGCTCTATATGAAACTTGCTTGATTTTGCATGTAGTTTCATATTATCATGTTGCATCCTTGTTTTGAGGTGTTTTCTTGATGTTTGTATGCATTTTGCATCAATGCCATGTTTAACTTGTTTTGCTCATATCTTCTAGGTCAGAGTCTCAATCTAATGAACTTTATATGTAACTTGACTAGAATTTCGAGTAGATCATCTTGGATCATTTTAAATTGCTGTTTAACAACTTGAACATAAAGTTATTCAGATCTGGACCAATTTCGATATTTGCATATGAGGACTTACCGGAATTGTTATATGTTGTTTCCGGCCTCATTTAAACTTGCTTTGATGTGTTGCTCTTGTTTGCATCATCTCTTGCCATGAGTAGCTTCATCTAGATTTGTCATGCATCATGTTTGTTGTGCATTTTGTCATGTTCATGTGTGGTGTGTTTACCTATGTTGTGTGCTTCTTCTTGTTAGTTCCTGTTTGCTGCCATCGTGAGGATTCGCTCGTCACGCTTGGTTCGGCTTCATCCGTTCATCTTCTTCATGGAATCGTTCTTCTTCCTTATGGGATTTCAGGCAAGATGACCGCTACCCTGGATCTCACTACTATCATTGCTATGCTAGTTGCTTCGTTCTATCGCTATGCTGCGCTACCTATCACTTGTTCCTCAAGCCTCCCAAATTGCCATGTCTGCCTCTAACCTTTTGCACCCTTCCTAGCAAACCGTTGTTTGGCTATGTTACCGCTTTGCTCAGCCCCTCTTATAGCATTGTTAGTTGCAAGTGAAGATGAAGTTTGTTCCTTGTTGGAACATGGAGATGTTGTTCCTTGTTGGAACATGTTTACTTGTTGGGATATCACAATATATCTTATTTAATTAATGCATCTATATACTTGGTAAAGGGTGGAAGGCTCGGCCTTATGCCTGGTGTTTTGTTCCACTCTTGCCGCCTAGTTTCCGGCCATATCGGTATTATGTTCCCGGATTTTGCGTCCCTAACGCTGTCGGGTGATTTATGGGACCCCTTGACAGTTCGCTTTGAATAAGACTCCTCCAAAGAAGGCCCAACATTGGTTTTACCATTTGCCTCACCTACCCCTTTTTCCCTTGGGAGTCGCGCTCTCAAGGGTCATCTTCATTTTAGCCCCCGGCCAATGCTTGTCTAAGTGTTGGTCCAAACTAGAGCCACTTGCGGTGCCGCCCTAGGCAACTTGGGGTATCGTCGGTTGCCAGACGCATCGCTCATCCGGTCGTGGCTCGAGACGAGATCCGGCTACTATCGGGATGTCGACGCCGGGAGGTCTTGCTGGTCTTGTTTTATTCTTTGTCGAAATGTCTTGTAGCCGGGATTCCGAGACTGATCGGGTCTTCCCGGGAGAAGGAATATCCTTCGTTGATCGCGAGAGCTTATCATGGGCTAAGTTGGGACACCCTGCAGGGTATAAACTTTCAAAGCCGTGCCCGCGGTTATGTGGCGATGGGAATTTGTTGATATCCGGTTGTAGTAAACTTGAAGCAAACTCTCCTAAAATACACCAACCGTAAAGCGTAACCATGATGGTCTCTTTTCGGGTTGATCGAGAGGAGAACACGGTTTCGGGTTATGTCCGACGTAAGTAGGAGTTCGTGATCACTTCTTGATCATTACTAGTTGGCGACTGCCTTTGTTTCTCTTCTCGCTCTCATTTGCGTATGTTAGCCACCATATATGCTTAGCCGCTGCTGCAACCTCACCACTTTACCCCCCCCCCTTCCTTTCCCATTCGAGCTTTGCTAGTCTTGATACCCATGGTAATGGGATTGCTGAGTCCTCGTGGCTCACAGATTACTACACCTCCAGTTGCAGGTACAGTTTTGCGATGATCATGACGTGAGAGCGATGTTTGCTTGTATTGGAGTTCTTCTCCTGCTTCTTCGATCAGGGGATATGTTCCAGGTCGGCAGCCTGGGCTAGCAGGGTGGATGTCGTTTGAGCTTCTGTTTATGTTTCATCCGTAGTCGGATGTTGATCTTGTATATTGTATTGTTGTATTCATGTGACATTGTATATCTTGGTTGTATCCCCACTATTATGTAATGTTGATGTCATGATATCCACCTTGCAAAGCGTTTCAATATGCGGGTCTATCCTTGATGGGACCTTGAGTTCCTTTTGGATAGGGTCGCATATTGGCGTGACAGTTACTTAATTTAATCTTGTTGGGTTAATAATGATGCTTAATTGGGATTGAGTTGGGTGAACCTTCTCAATGTTTAACAACCACCATGATAGTTAAATAAAATTTATTCCTTTCTAGTAGGGAAAAATTGGCTTTTTATGCAAAACTGTAACCATAGAGCTTTCCACCAGCCATATATGCATATAGTGATAGCATTATCCTGTTCATTACTCTCCATGTGTTACATTGCCAGCATATTCCATGTGTTGACCCGTTTTCGGGCTGCAACATTCATGTTGCAGACTTTTCAGACGACGAGTAAGGTGCCTTAGGTCGTGGTCTTATACTCAGTGATGCCGTTGGAGTTGATGGACTCGCTTATCTTCCAAGTCTTCCATGGTTATCTTTATTAGATGGCCTTAAGCCATATTTATTGTAACAAGTTCTCTTTTGAGACATTCGATGCAATAAGTGTGTGATTGCTACTCATATCAATCCTTCAAGTACTGCGTGTCAAAGCATTACCGATCCGTGGATGGCAATCGATGCACGTAGATCGACTGCTTTGAGGTCCGAGTCGCTACAAGATGGTATCGAGCACACGCCGACCGTAGGACACAACCACTAAGCTAAAGCCCTAGATCACTACTCTCTCTTCTCATTTCTGACTCCTCATCTTTTCTACTCTTTTAGGATGGCGGATGCAAGGAACAAGTTCACGCAACCGGATGAAGATACACCCTTTGCACGCCACTTGAAGGAAGTCACTAAGTACCTAAACATCGGAGTACCAAGCTTCACCGGGACCTACATCGCCACTTTACCAGAAGAGGAGCGTTGGATGATTCAAGTTCAAGTTCCAGGAAGGACATTCATGCCCGCCACTGAGCCCATAGAGTTTCCTTTTGGTGCACCAACACTGAGTCTAGGAAAGAGTATGGCAGCCCACATCACCATGGGACGCATTGGAGAAGTTTACCACAAGGATCTCAAGGATACTATTTACCAGATTTGTGGGCGCCGAGATGAGCAATGGGAGATGATCAGCACCAGGAAGGGTAGATCAATTGCAGCTTTCATCCAGGAGTTAAACCAGCACATTCGTCGCTAGGAGAACCAGATGTGCGCAGGCATGATAGATCTGAAGAAGGCTATGACCAAGATCACATAACTGGAGGAAGAACTCAAGTCTACACATGATGGATATGAGGAGGAGATTGTAACACTTTTGGAGAAGAATGACGACCTGGTAAAGAAGATCAGAGTTTTTATGGGAGACTCCGCGCCAGGAGGAGAAGACGATGATTGAACTTTCCCGGAGAACTACATCATCATCGACGACACCGACTCGGACCCGGACGATAGCGATGATGACTTTGTTGATGAAGCTAGAGCAGATATCACGGAGTCTTCGACCGATCAATTTTTCTAGTCGACCACCATAACAGTAGTAGTATTCCCCCATGTATATAGTATAGTCCGAGCACTTTTGTAACGATAGTTAGACCGATTGTATGCCCTTGTTTGAATTGATTGGAGTGATATTGTTTGCTTTTGTCTCATGTGCATATGGGTAGTGTTTTCCCTCTAGACCTCTTTCTATTATATTTCCTCATCTTTTCTAAACCTATCAGATGCCCCCAAGACGTGACAATGGATTTGCTTTCCCACGTAGCTCACTCAGTTGATCCAAAGAATCGAATGCATTGATGCGATTACTAGTCCGTAATCGTAACCAAGGGAACAACAACAACAACAACCCACCACCACCAAAGCACTGCTGATCACTTAGCCCATTTTCTTAGGCTAAATCCGCGGTGTTTTCAGCTTGCAATCGAGCCGATTGTTGCAGATGATTGGCTCCGCAAGATTGGAAGGGAGTTGACCACTGCAGGATGCACGGATGCAGAAAGAGTGCGCTTTGCCGCACACCAGCTTGATCGACCCGCAACATCATGGTGGGAGAATTTCACAGCCACTTATCCTATCGACACCGGTCACATGGGATCAGTTTCCAGCAAGCTTTCTATCTTGCCCATGTTTCAGCAGGAGCTATGGCCATGACGGTTGCGTGTGTTTCGCAACTTACGCCAAGGAGGACGTACTATTGGCCAGTATGTGGATGAATTTAGTAAGCTAGCACGTTATGCACCAGATGACGTTGCTACGGATGCAGCTAAGCAGGAGAAGTTTCTGGAAGGACTGAATGATGAGCTGAGCATGCAGTTGATGGTAGCAACCTTCAACAACTACCAGGAGTTGGTAGACCGAGCTCTCATGATTGAAGGGAAGCAGCAGTAGAATGATGTACCGCAAGAGGAAGTATGGACAAGGGAAGTACAATTCTGGAGCTCAGCAGAAGCCTCGTTTTACCCCGAACACGGGAGGACCTTTTCAGCATACCCACGAAGGAGGGAGTTCGCACAACCATAGTGGCCCTAGGAATGGAAATGCTAATGGAGGAAGCAACGGTCAGAACCGTACCAACCCATCAACCCCAGCCAAGAAGGATCTGAGCCATGTCACTTGCTACAAGTGCCAGAAGAATGGACATTATGCCAATGAATGACCTGAAGCTAAGAATGGAAATGGCAATGGGAGCTCTGGGAAGAAGCCTAACCCTTTCAACAAGGGACAGGTAAACCACGTTAGCGTGGAGGAGGTTGAAGCCCAGCCAGATGCAGTAATAGGTAAGGTTTTTGGTTAAGTCATTTACTGCAATCGTTCTTTTTGATACTGGTGCATCACATTCATACATATCAAGGGGATTTGTGGATAAGTATAAACTGCCAACCCAAGGCCTTAGGTCACCCATGTTAGTAGCCTCGCCAGAGCGAGTATATGGCTAGTCTATGGTGTGATCGGTTACCATTAAGGATTGGTAACTATGTGTTTCCTCGAGACCTAATAGTATTGGAGTCGCAAGGACTGGATTTGATATTAGGCATGGATTGGTTATTGAAGTATGAAGGGAACATTGAATGCGCCAAAGAAGTCGATTTTGCTTACCACCCGAAGGAAGAAGGATCAAGTATGTATCCCGGCACGAGCCGAAGAGGACTCAAGTAAATTCCTTAACAGGAGTTGTACATGAGGAAGTACCAGTGGTGAAGGATTTTCCTGACGTATTTCCAGAAGAGTTGTCAGGCATGCCACCGGAGAGAGACATTGAGTTTTTGATTGAGCTTTTGCCAGGCACCGGGCCGATATCTAAGAGACCGTACAGGATGCCCGCACAGGATTTGGGAGAAATTAAGAAGCAGATTAAGGAACTAATGGATAAAGGTTTTATTCGCCCAAGTTCTTCACCTTGGGGATCGCCAGTGCTTCTAGTGGAGAAGAAGGATGGATCATTAAGGATGGTTGTTGATTATCGAGGTTTGAATGAAGTAACAATCAAGAACAAGTATCCACTACCGATGATTAATGACTTGTTTGACCAATTGCGAGGAGATAAGGTATTCTCCAAGATCGATCTGCAATCAGGATACCACCAGCTGAAGATTCGAGAGCAGGATATACCAAAGACAGCTTTTACCACCAGGTACGGGTTGTATGAGTATACCGTTATGTCATTTGGTCTGACTAACGCACCTGGCTATTTCATGAACATGATGAACAAGGTGTTTATGGAGTTTCTGGATAAGTTCATCGTGGTGTTCATTGATGATATTCTGGTCTACTCAAAGAATGAAGAGGAGCATAAGGAACATTTGCGTTTGGTACTCGGGAAGCTCAGAGAACATCAGTTATATGCCCAATTCAGCAAATGTGAGTTTTGATTGAAGGAAGTTGGATTTCTCGGACATGTTATATCCGGAGAAGGAATAGCAGTAGACCCCACCAAAGTTGTCACTGTGACAAACTGGGAAGCCCCAATGACAGTTGGAGAGATCCGGAGTTTTCTTGGACTCGCAGGATACTACCGGAGATTCATTGAAAAAAATTCGAAGATTGCGAAGCCCATGAAGGAGTTGTTGAAGAAGGACACCAAGTTCAAATGGACTGAGGAATGTGAGGCCAGTTTTCAGGAGTTGAAGAAACGTTTGGTTACATCACCGGTGTTGATTCTGCCAGATCAGCGCAAGGATTATGAAGTATATTGCGACGCTTCTCGTTGAGGACTTGGAGCAGTGCTTATGCAGGAGGGCAGAGTTGTTTCGTATGCCTCATGACAGCTTAAGCCCCATGAGTTGAATTATGCTACACATGATTTGGAGTTAGCAGCCGTAGTGCATGCATTGAAGACATGGAGACATTTTCTCATCGGAAACCATTGTGAGGTGTACACCGATCATAAGAGTTTGAAGTACATTTTCACACAGAAGGAGTTGAATCTCAGGCAAAGGAGATGGTTGGAGCTCATCAAGGATTATGATATGAGATTGCATTATCCCCCCGGAAAGGCTAACGTAGTAGACGATGCGTTGAGCCGCAAGAGCCATGTTAACACTCTCATGATCGGAGAGTTACCAAAGGAGTTAGCCGAGGATCTTCGTGAGCTATGTTTGGAGATAGTTCCGAGAGGCTATGTTGCAGCGTTGGAGATTCAGTCTACCTTGATGGATAAGATCAGAGAAGTTCGTAAGATGCATAAAGAGATTGCCGAGATAAAGGAGAAGATGAGCAAAGGAAAAGCTAAAGGTTTTCGTGAGGATGAGCATGATACCTTATGGTTTGAAGACCGTGTTTATGTGCCTAATGACCCGGAGATCGGGAAGTTGATTCTGCAAGAGGCCCATGATTCGCATATTTGATTCACCCAGGAAATACCAAGATGTATCTAGATTTGAAGGACACTTTCTGGTGGACCGGAATGAAGAAGGATATTGCGGAATATGTAGCAGTATGTGATGTATGTCAGAGAGTGATGGCAGAGCATCAGAAGCCAGCAGGATTGCTACATCCATTGCCGGTACCCGAATGGAAGTGGGATAAGCTAGGCATGGACTTTATCACAGGATTGCCCAGGACTCGTTCCGGCTATGACTCGATATGGGTTGTAGTCGATCATTTGACGAAGGTAGCTCATTTCATCCTAGTAAAGACCATTTACACCAGTGCTAAGTTGGCAAAGATATACATGACCAGGATCGTATGTCTGCATGGAGTTCCGAGGAGCATTGTATCAGATAGAGGAACCCAGTTTACCTCAAAGTTCGGAATCAGTTGCATGAAACTTTGGGTACCGAGCTAGAGTTCAAGATGCCTTTCATCCATAGATGATGGATGCACCGAGAGAGTCAATCGATTCTGGAGGACATGCTGAGAGCTTGTGCGCTAGATTATGGGTCTAGTTGGGACGAGAATTTGCCGTATGCAGAATTCTCTTACAACAACAGTTACCAAACCAGTTTGAATATGGCCCCTTCCGAAGCTTTGTATGGAAGGAGGTGCAGGACATGTTGTTGTGGGACGAAGTTGGAGACCGTCAGTTGTTTGGGCCAGATTTGATTAAAGAGTCTAAACAGAAGGTGAAGATGATTCGCGATAGGCTCAAGGTAGCCCAGTCCAGGCAGAAGAGCTATGCAGATTCTAAATGCAAGGATACAGTCTACGAAGTCGGAGACAGAGTTTATCTTCGTGTGTCCCCACTTCGAGGAGTTAAGCATTTTGGAGTTAAGGGAAAGTTAAGCGCCACGCTTTGTAGGACCATACAAAGTTTTGGAGCGTATGGGAGAAGTTGCTTACAAGTTGGAATTGCCCGAAGGATTGTCAGGAGTACATGATGTGTTTCACGTTTCCCAGTTGAAGAAGTGCCACCCAGAGATAGCTGATATACCACTGAGAGATACGGTGCCACTGGAAGCGATTCAGCTGGATAGTGATTTGACCTATGAAGAGAAACCAGTGAAGATTCTCGAGTTTGCCAGCCGAGTCACCCGCAAAGAAGGTTATCAAGTCTTGCAAAGTTCAAAGGAGCCACCATACCAAGATGAAGCCACCGGGAGCGAGAAGAAGATTTATCAAGGACCACCCTCACCTATTTTCTAGTTAACCCGAATCTCGAGGGCGAGATTCATCTTAAGAGGGGTAGGTTTGTAACATCCCAAATTTTCAATTTGGAATGTTATACAATATATCATCATTGCATATCATATTTTATTGCATTTTTGCCTTGATCCTAGAAATTCTACGCAACTCAAGGACCCACGGAGAGAGTTGGGGATTTCGTTATTTTCATATTTGAGTTTTCTCAAAATTTGAAAATAGGATCACTTGATTTTATTTATTTTATCTTCAAATATTTCTAATACAAAATAAGAGAGAGGGAATAAAATGACTTTCCCAAAATAAATAAGTATTGAGGATTTAATAAAAAATCAAATAAGATTTTATTTCGAAGTTTTTCGCTATTTTATTTGAATTTAGGAACAATGCGTGTTTTTCAATACTGCATTTAGGCCCCAAATAAATGTTCATCTTTTCAGGCTTATTTTTAGAGGACGGGGAAAATTTATTTTAGGATTTTTGGAGTCCGTTTAGTATTTCTTTTATTTGTTTTTCTGCGTCTGAATTTATTTATTTATTTAAAAAGACTAACCGACCTAACGGGCCGTGGGCGACCCGGACTCCCGCCGCCCAGGGCCTTATAAACCGCGCCCAATTTCGCAGCCTCACCGCCTTCACCCGCCGCCACCATCGAAACCCTAACCCTAACCCGCGTCGCCGCCGCCGCCGGACGCCGACCCCGCCGCCCGGCGCCGCCGCGCTTGGCCGCCACGGACGCGCCTCGCCGGAGATGCCCGCCGCTGTCACGCGTCCCGAGGTAGCCGTCGGTTTTACCTCAAAAACCGTTCGGTTTTTATTCGAAAACCGAGATGCATTTTTTTATTTTTTAGATCAGTTTTGTTTTTTTTTCGTTTTTGTCTTTTTTGCGGACGTTCGTCCGTACGTTCGTTTTAACGAACGGTTTTCGTTGTTTAGCCACAGATAGCGAACGTTCGTTCGTTAGCTTGTTCGTCCGATTTCTTTTTCTCGGATTTTTCCGCGATTATTTCTGATCGTGGTTTCTGATCCGATTTTTGTTCTAGTATAACTTTTTGCTCGTTTATCGGAATCAGGTGATTCAATCGCCTAGAGTTTCGTCTCGAAATTCTATTTCCGTTTAACCAACTCAAACAAGTTTTTGCTACTGTAAAATTTGACTTAGGTTCAGATTAGTAAGAAGAAGCTTATTTCTTCCTCCGTTTGATTTTTGTTGTTTCGTTTGATTTGATTCTTTTTGCAAACCGGAGTTCTTAAGTTGAACTTTCTGGTTAGATCTTTTATTTGAGTTTTACCTGTGTAATAGATGAGTGCTTATTGTATGCTTGTTTGTTTACGATAGAGTACCCGGAGTGCGCCGCTTGCTACTACGAGTCTCTATGTTTCACGGATCATCAGCAAGGCAAGTAACACTTTGATCATACCTCTTTACTACTCAGTTTTATTTCATTAGATCAATCCTCAAACAATTGCATGGTTAGTATGTGATTAATATGTGGATTTTGGGAAGTAGATGAGGTAGTACCTATTACCTGTTTTATTACCAAACCTTTGGGAGTTACTTCTACGTTTGCTTATATTGCTATGCTATGCTAGTAGACGTGGATTGGGTGAGTGTATTCATGACAGATGTGAGATTGTTAATTAATGGTTTATTTAAGGTGGCAACTTAAATTCATATATGGGTGGATTGAGGCACCTGGGAAACCCAATGTTGCCTGTATTTTTGGAAATCCCGGGGTACCGTGTGATTTTCCTATGGACCGCCATCCAGGCTCAAAGGGATCATGATATTATCTATGCTAGAAACTTCCGTGTGCAGCCACATACCAATATGGGCTCTGGCATAGTTGAGTAAGTTGTGTGACCTCTTACGGTGGTAGACTAGCAGATGTAGGGGATGTAGGTGGTATGGTCTACCCATCGTAAGGTGCTAACGCTTACGAAAGATTGTGTCTCGGTCATCCGCTTCTCAAATATCATGTAGTGCGAGAAATCCAACGGAGAAGATCGAGTCTTGTGGGGAAAAGTGCTAAACCTCTACAGAGTGTACAAACTAATCATGGTTAGCCGTGTCCCCGCTTATGGACGTTTTGAGTATCTAGTACCTGGATTTTCATGTGAATCTCATCATGTTACTTAATTTAATCTTGTTGGGTTAATAATGATGCTTAATTGGGATTGAGTTGGGTGGACCTTCTCAATGTTTAACAACTACCATGATAGTTAAGTAAAATTTATTCTTTTGCAGTAGGGAAAAATTGGCTTTATGCAAAACTGTAACCATAGAGCTTTCCACCAGCCATATATGCATGTAGTGATAGCATTATTTTGTTCATTACTCTTCATGTGTTACATTGCCAACATATTCCATGTGCTGACACGTTTCGGGCTGCAACGTTCATGTTGCAGACTTTTCAGACGACGAGTAAGGTGCCTTAGGTCGTGGTCTTATACTCAATAATGCCGTTGGAGTTGATGGACTCGCTTATCTTCCAAGTCTTCCGATGTTATCGTTATTAGATGGCTTTAAGCCATATTTGTTGTAAAAAGTTCTCTTTTGAGACATTCGATGCAAAAAGTGTGTGATTGCTACTCTGTTATAAATCCTTCAAGTACTGTGCGTGTCAGCATTACCGATCCAGGGATGGCACTGATGCACAGAGATCAGACTGTTTGAGGTCTGGTCGCTACACTCGGATTGGAAAAAATAGACGTTATGATGGTAAAAAAAATATTAGGATTTTAGTGAGTGAATGACTACAAACATTATAAGATCTTAATGAGATGCTTGACATGACCGGAACAGTTAACTAGACGTGTATCATGAGTACCGTGCTCAAATGTTTTACTCATGCTTCCATGGATCTTGGTTAAGACTAAAGTTCGTTTGAACTATGAACGTGTTTTGCAGATCTATTCGTCACTAAATTTGTATACAGGTTAATTTCTTCTCCCGTTGCAACGCATTTACATATTTGCTTTAGTAAATATATATATGTATGTTGTTCTTTGCTCTGCTTGGGGCAATTTTGTTCAGAGTGATATGATTTGGATCAGTTATGTGATGTTTTTGTTATGCTTTTTCTGCTCCTACTCAAGAAAGAAATTATTAGATATTTTGTACTGTTTATTGGTACGGGCACTGATCATATTTATTACCGTGTGTGCTGGCTAGAAATCATAGGGTGATGCCTGGTGTATTCTTGTGTTTTCATCGGAAAAACATGGATGGAGGGTCAGACTCCAGTTCATCGCGACTCCATTAACGGAGTTTGACCGCTCTGAAAAAGGTGATGCTCTGTATGGTAAGTTTCTTTATGCTTGTGTGTGTTTTTATTGATGAGTTTTGCATAAGAGGTGTCTGTTTATGCATATTCAGTTGTTCAAAATGGTATGTCATTTGTGCTAGGTTAATCATCTAGGCAAAGTAATACTTGATCATAAGGTAATAAAGTTAGTACTTCTATGTAAAGTTATTGAGCTTTGTCAAATAGATGTCAGTTTTTGCTGGTAGTCAGTTATGTAGCTGCTCTGCAATGACCTTTTGAACTCAATATGGCGTCGGTCAAATATACAAGGACACGAAACAAATCCGAATGATAGTAGCAAGCTGTTAAATTCAGATATTTCTCTGATTTATTGCTTTCATTTTGTGGAACCTAGCTTGTGAAAACATGATGTGTTCTTACTTGAGCGCCTCGTGTGGTTTTAGCAATGAAGTTGGCTCTTGCTCTCGAAAAGATGGTGAACAAGAAGCTGCCCAACCTGCGCACGGTAAGTTTCTCCTTCATGCCTATTTATACAAGGAAGTAATTTCAAAGATATTTGTGTGCGTGTTCGACCCACTGAATTCCTTATTGATTTATCCAAACCTGTACATGCAATGCTGCGTCAAACCATATCTAACATGTGCATCCCAAATTTAACAGGTGCAAAGATCCTCAGCTGAGCGTCTTTGTTGAGGGTCAATTTCTTTAGGAGCAGGTAAAACCGTCTTGATACAGAGATATCTGCCATACATGCACCATTGTCTGAAAATGATTTACTTAATTGTGTGCTTTGCTGACTGAATAACTACCGCCGAATTCTTTCAAAAGGTTGAAGCTGTGAAGAAGATAATTAGATAACCAAGTGCGTGTGATGAGAATCGGCAAAGAGCACAGTTAGGTTGTACTCTATGAGCCTGTGCGGTGCCCACTGGATCGGTACCTGCCGGTGCACTGGCAGCCGACGAGGCCTGTGCTGGATGGCAGTGGAGGTTGGGCTTGCTGCCGGCGAGGGCAGTCACGCGATGGGACAGTGGATGGGGAAGAAGAGATTGTTGCCACTGATGTCAATGTGTGTGTGTGTGTGTGTGTGTGTGTGTGTGTGTGTGTGTGTGTGTGTGTATGCTACTGCTGCAAAAGTATGTGTCTGTACTGCTGCTCCTAATTAAAGGACAATGCTTATATTCTCCCTCTATCAGACTCTAAATTCGTTGGCAACAACAATTATTACATCTGCTTGCTAGATTTGATGGAAATCGAGCTAAGAGATGGAGTACTTTGCTAGGTCTGTTTGCCTATTAATCACTTTTTGATTTTATTTTTCATTAATCTGTTCTTCAGCAATTTTGTGCTCCTCAATTTGATATGTTCTTCAACAATTTGCAAAAGCATGTCCTGTTCCAGAAGGTTGTTCTTGAATGCAATTGTTTTTTGTTGGTGCAGGTAAGTGAATCCTAGGTTGAGTTCCATATTCGTAGCCTTTGTGGTGTGGTTGATACACGATCCTGTAATGCATTTTGTGACCGTTGCTTCTTTCAGCTCTTTCAATTGCTTAGCAGCACAAAGCATCCATGCCAATGTTTTATTTACTTCCTGATTCTCATAACAAGTTCTGCAAGAAAGAAACAAGGAGACCACAGTGAAGATCAGGCTTACAATCTAGCGCTCTTAACTGAAGCAAAGTGTCTGACCTTTTGGGCATCACCAGGCCAAATGCAGCTTCGACGGAAAGCGTACGATATTTTTGTCTAGCACTAGAATTCAGAGCATTAACCAAAATCATTATATAGTAGATAACTGATACTCCCCAAATCATGTGCACACATATCACGTTACTTCCTTACATACCTGTGGCATTAGTAGAGAGTTGACATCAGTAGAGAGTTGATATTCCCCAAAATCATTGAAATTCAAACTACATGTTTTTGGATAGTTGAATTCCTTACATAAACTATTAGCTTCTTATTCCCATTTCATTTTGTGTGACTCTCCCGTTGCAATGCACGGGCATTTTTCATCTACACGGAAGACAAAGGAATCTTGGGCGGACAATGCAGCAGGGTGTTCACTAAAGACCATGCTTTGTCGGGAAAAAAAAAGTAAAGCCCATTCTGTCAAGCAGACGGGCATGCGGTTTTTTCCTGCCGTTGCAACGCACGGGCATGTTTCCTAATATTTCATAACATAACTAAAGTTTAGAAAATACTTCCTCTGTTCCTAAATATTTGTCTTTTTAGAGATTTCAAATGGACTACCACATGCAGATGTATATAGACATATTTTAGAGTCTAGATTCACTCATTTTGCTCCGTATGTAGTCACTGTTGAAATATCTAAAAAGACAAATATTTAGGAACAGAGGGAATACAAGGTAATTTTTTTACATCGGCTAAATAGTAGAACAAACAAAAGTTCTTTTTTTTCTGAGAAAATACACCTTTGCATTGAAAAGGTAAAAGTTCAGTTACAATCCCTTGAGGACGTTCGTTTTACACTACAATCAGTGCACATCCCAAGATGGGGGCAGCACTGTTGGCGACGAACGACGATGATGACCGACGACGAACGACAACGAAGAACGAAGCTTGCTGACGAACTCGACGAATTGCTTTTACGCCGAGCTGCCCGGCGACGACGATGACCGACGACGAACGACAACGAAGAACGAAGCTTGCTGACGAACTCGACGAATTGCTTTTACGCCGAGCTGCAACCGTGGTGGAAAGCTAGTCTCCAATATGCAATATGCACGTACACAACAGCCACCACAATCCTTCTTAGCTAGATCGATTCCGGCCCGAAACACACGTACATACACGCACGATTGGATTGCCACAGGGGCGTATCGCTCCTGATTCTTTATTGCTTTTCACTGTTCAAGTTTACAAGGCTGGTTGCATGTATATAAATAGTACTAGTAGCTACCTAGACCAATACTACTCGGAGCCAACTCCAGCGCTACTCGGATACGTACATGGACTACAAACTTGGACACGTCAATATTGGGAGGCTGTGTTAATGTTTAATTCCAACAAGCACAACTCTGAGCCCAGGAGCCCCAGCCTTTGCCTAGAAGCAGGATTCGTCCTTGATACTATCAACTAGCGCATCAATCAAAGGCCTCGCATTCTCGAAGAAGTAGTCATTTATATGCTTCCAGATCATCCAGGGCACGAGCAGCGCGACGGATTGCAGGGCTTTGCGTTGCAGCGGCGGCGTGTATTCCTTGGCTCACAGCCACCAGTCCATGAGGGTAGGTTCATGGTTTGGCGCCGGAGCCGGAATGCGCAGCCAAGCCAGGATTTTGTGCCAGGTTTGCCAAGCAAAGGGGCGGTCCAGCAGCAAGTGCCACTTGGATTCAAAAGCAATACTTCGGAAGGGCAGAGGCAACTGGACGAACTTAATGTTATTACTGTTGCTTGACTTCTGCAGCACCAAAACCACTATTTCAACAGCAGGGACGCACACGGGCTCGCAAGCGACAACAGCGGCCGAGCTCAGGCTCACGAGCGGCAGCAGCAGGGCCGCGCACGGGCTCATGAATGGCAGCAGCAGGTCTGCGCCGCCATCTCCTAGCGTTGCGGTGAGGTGCAGCGTGTCAGGACCTCAGCCTGAAGATAACTGAAGAACATAACACTTCTACTGTAGTGCTTCTATTGCTGTTGTCGGATTCAATGCCAACCCCTCGATCGGCATCCACCGGCTGTCGACGCTTCATGCCACTTCGTAACGGATCGCCACTCCAAGCTGCTGATCGGCCATCGGATGACTAGCGAGTCCCCTAGTGTCACTGCATGTTAGCTTTTCTGACAAAGCACATGTATCTTTGCTGCTTTTCTTACTTTCTAGCAACTTCTCCAGGCTATTAAAGCCCCATTTGGGATCGGTGTGATCCATATCTTGTAATAGGGTGTTCCCCAAGCCGCCGTGTTCCGGCTGGCGATGAACCCTAGCCACTGTAGCTTGAATCTTGAGCAATTCAACCTCCCAAAGTGGACTACTTTTCTCAGTTCTGCGTTCTAATTCGACAGATCCGTAGCTAGGACCTATCAATTGGTATCAAGAGCCTGCAATCATTGCCAAACGGCGGCGATTTGACCTATGCAAGGTCCGGCGGCGGCATTCTTCCGGTGGCGTCTTGGTAGCGGTAGATGTTCGGGTGCAAGAATCGGCCAGGAGTGGTTTCGAAGAGCCTTTCTTCAAGATAAAATCCCACTCACCCTACCCTTCTCGTGCACCATCCGGCGGCGGGTGAGCTGAGGGAACGATAGGCTGGTTGCCGGCAACGGTGGTAGAATCCCCCCTATTCCTCCCTCGGCTTGGAATTCAGCAGCAAGCAGAACTATGCTCTGTAGCTCATCAGTCTTCTGTTGAAGTCATGACAAACAACACAGAGTTCGGAGGCAACCGGTGAGCTGGATCTCGAACCTTTGCAGCTGGACATCAGGAACTTGCAACAGCAAAGAGAGGAGGATAAGAGAGAGTTCCAAGACTTTTGTGCATCAGCCACTAGAAACTTCGATTGCATTCAGAAGAATTTCGACAAAAAACAAGAGAATTTCAGGAAACATTTTGCAAGAACTATACCTGAAACTGAAGATGTGCGTAAGCAGTGACCTGGCCAAGCAAGCGCTGTCACCACGGCTCCACGGTCAGAATCTCCTCATCCCTTCCCCTAGTACAGTGGACAGGCCACAACCAGCTCCTCATGGATCAGCCACCTTGCAGGACCATCAAGGAAAAGAGATCCAATCTGAGGAGAGGGCGGCGGCCAAGGGGGGGAGGAGTGCCTCCCAAGTCAAGTGGAGGCCCTCCCCCTTAGGGTTTTCCCCCTCCCATGCGCATGGGCCTTGGGGGGCTGGTTCCCCGGGCCCATTAAGGCTAGGGCGCCCCCCTACAGCCCATGCTGCTGTATTGGACATGGTGGAACAATTTCCGGACCTCCGGACCATTCTGGAACTCCTCGTGACGTCCGGGATCTCATCCGGGACTCCAAACAACATTCGGTAACCACATACAAACTTCCTTTATAACCCTACGTCATCGAACCTTAAGTGTGTAGACCCTACGGGTTCGGGAACCATGCAGACATGACCGAGACGTTCTCCGGTCAATAACCAACAGCGGGATCTGGATACCCATGTTGGCTCCCACATGTTCCACGATGATCTCATCGGATGAACCACGATGTCAAGGACTCAATAGATCCCGTATACAATTCCCTTTGTCTAGCGGTATTGTACTTGCCCGAGATTTGATCGTCGGTATGCCGATACCTTGTTCAATCTCGTTACCGGCAAGTCTCTTTACTCGTTCCGCAACACATCATCCCGCGATCAACTCTTTGATCACATTGTGCACATTACGATGATGTCCTACCGAGTGGGCCCAGAGATACCTCTCCGTCACACGGAGTGACAAATCCCAGTCTCGATTCGTGCCAACCCAATGACACTTTCGGAGATACCTGTAGTACACCTTTATAGCCACCCGATTACGTTGTGACGTTTGGTACACCCAAAGCATTCCTACGGTATCCGGAGTTGCACAATCTCATGGTCTAAGGAAATGATACTTGACATTAGAAAAGCTTTAGCATACGAACTACGATCTTTGTGCTAGGCTTAGGATTGGGTCTTGTCCATCACATCATTCTTCTAATGATGTGATCCCGTTATCAACGACATCCAATGTCTATGGTCATGAAACTGTAACCATCTGTTGATCAACGAGCTAGTTAACTAGAGGCTTACTAGGGACATGGTGTTGTCTATGTATCCACACATGTATCCGAGTTTCCTATCAATACAATTTATAGCATGGATAATAAACGATTATCATGAACAAGGAAATATGATAATAACTTATTTATTATTGCCTCTAGGGCATATTTCCAACACTTTTCATCGTCAGACTCGGGGTCCTTGGTACTATCAGAATCGGCATACTTAACCAGAGCAGCCATAAGTGTTCCCATGTCATTGCAGTGACGCTTGAGCCATCCCAGCTTCAGTTTCAAAGGCTTAAACCGGCAATTACCCTCCAATGTTATAACTACCGAGTCAGCATTGATGCGGTCCGATGAATGCAAGATCTCTGAAACCCGGCGCACCCAATGGGTTGTTGACTCGCCTTCTTCCTGGACGCAGACAGCTAAATCCACAATTGACATGGGTTGCTTGCACGTGTCCTTGAAGTTTGCTATAAACCGGGCTTTTAACTCGTCCCATGACCCAATGGAGTTAACTGGTAAACTTTTCAGCCAAGTGCGAGCCGTTCCGTCCAACATCATAGTGAAATACTTCCCACATGCCACTTCATCCACATCCAGCATCTCCATAGCCATCTCATAACTTTCAACCCATGACTCGGGGGGTAAATCGGCGGTGTAATTAGGCACCTTAAGTGGGCCCTTGAAATCCTTGGGCAGCCGCATATTACGCAAAGCCGAGGTGAGACAGGGCACTCCACAAGAGCTGAAAGTAAGACCTCGTTCCACGGAAGTCGTCGGATGAACCGGAGTGAGCTGACGGTCTTGTGCTGCTAACTCGGCTTCTCGACGCGCTCTACCGTTATCCACCACATCCTGAGCATTTGCACCGCCGCGCGCTGGATTAGGCCCTCGAGGGGCGTCATGGTTTCGTGCACTGCTTGACACGGCCGGTTCATCAATGTGTCTACTGTAACTCCGGCTCGGGCGTGGGGTTGAATGGATTCTGTCTCAAATATATGAATAAGCCTGCTGCTGAACCATAGCCGTTTGAAGAAGATCCCTAGCACGACTTGTTTCAACCGCCGCTGGGGACTCACCCTCCATTGGAATAGCTGCCAATCGTGACGCCGTAGTGATCATGCTATCCAAAGGGGTGGAGAAGTGACCCGGCAGCACCGGTACATACTGCGGCGGGTCATGGGTCCGTCACCCGTGGCTGATCTGGTGCTCCTGTCCCTGGTGCTTCAATCCGGTTTACCGCTGCCGGATTACTAGTTCCCGCTCTTGGCGTGTCGAAGAGATTCATTGCTTCATAAACCGGTGGCAGTCAAGACCGATGCCTTTTCTGCAGCACGTCGTTTGAAGCGTTCTAATCCAGCATGAGCCGGTAATTTTCTGCCCGAATCCATTGTGCATGTGCATCTAAAGCGGCCCGCTCTTCAGCCATCCTGGTTTGCTCAGCTACCAAGTCCTCCTTAGCCTGAGCTATCGGATCTCGTAGCTTTGCAACCCCCGCGTTATGCTGATCTTGAGTATCCGCGGTAACCCCTGCAGTCAGTAGAGTCGTCCAGGCGTCCAGTAGACCGGACAAGATTTGGGCCGGCCGGCGCGCGGGGCCTCCTGCCCCAGCTGCTGATCCGGAAATCACCGCTACCGCAGCTAAAGATTGCAACGTGGGCTGCGTACCGGCCATGAAGATCGCAACCCGGTTCGGCGGTTCAAGGGGGTCCGAAATATTGTCGCCATCGGAAAAGCCCCCAAACAGGCCATCTTGCAGTTGGTACAGTGACTCGGTCTCACCGGTGGACAACTCGCCATCTGAATAAACGACTGTCTCACCATCAGACACCGGTTCAGACTCCGCACCATTGATGAATGCTACGAACGCATGCTTCATGGCGGGCTGATCCCGGGCAGGACTTGCACGCTGAGCCGTCTCGATGAGGTCGGTGCAGATGTCCGACTCAGGGCCCGGTTTGCCGATCTTGCCTATGAAGACGTGAATTCCTCCAAAGGGGACCCGGTACCTGTACTAGATTGAGCCGGCATCGGGGCCCCAGCCTACGTGTCGATGTAGAGCTTGCCGCGATGACTCTTGGTCATCCGGCCCACGGCGTATCCCTTGAGTCCTTCGAAGTTGCCCTTTAAGAACTCGAAACCATCGTGCGATAGCCCCATGGTGGGGGCCAACTGTCATGGTTTTGTCACGGCAGATGTCCTAGTGTGAGGACTTAGTCGTGGAGCCATCATAACGAGATTAGCTTAAAGGGGTTAGACCGGACAAAGGACACGGGGAGTTTATACTGGTTTCGCCCCTTGCGGTGAAGGTAAAAGCCTACGATCCAGTTGTGGTGGAATTGATGGGGTCTCGATGATCAGGGAGCGAATCCGCTTTACCTGGCTCTCGAGTTGTTGTTTCTTGTCCCTGAACCGCCGCCGGGTCGTCCCTTTATATACACAGGTTGACGCCCGACAGTTTACAGAATCCCGACGCCGGCTCATACACGTGTCCTGCTCGGTTTTTATCTTCTCCTACCTTACAATACAAGTTACATATTATATGGCGGTTTATATCTACGAGCCCTAATCTACCTTTGGGCCTTGGGCCTTTAAGCCTCTATAGTAAAGCGCCATAATCTTTGTCTTCATGGGCTTCAATGCGCATGATTCCTTATGAGTATAACCCGGCCCCTCCTGGGCGGTTTATACTCAATAGTTATATCCCCAATACATCCCATGAGTGAGTTGATGCAAGCCATGTACTAGAGAGGGAAGCCGGTTTTGTTTGAGCTCAAGCCTTTGGCCGTTTTGCAACGAAGGCCAGTGTACCTTGATGTAGCCCCAGAGGTTGTTTGAAGGATCTTGGGATGCAACACCTAAACCGGCCCAAACATTATGATACAGCCCACGAGTCAGGTAAATAGGGAGCTTAATAACTTAATATATTTGGAAACTAGTAGCCATGGATGGAGCCACAATACAAAATGGGTGCGCAACTTCTTTTTATGTAAAAAATGGGTGTACATCTTTAATTTTGTCTCTCTCCAAGAACATGTTAGATCATTCTAATTAATCGAGATAATACTAATCTTGAAATATGCATCCCATTTTTTTAATAAACCTGGTTCCGCCACCCCTGGTGGTCTAGTACTACATCAAAAACCGTGTGTCACACACAGAACTGTACGTGAAAAGATCTAGTCCCCCGGGAGGTTAAAACACAAGTGGTTAGGGTTAGCCAGGCGAACAGGAGGCAGTGGGTCCCTTTGTCGCTGCCGACGCCACCGCTAGTTTCCTCTTCCTTCGATGGCTGCTCCGGCGGTGGGAGGAAGGGGGAATCTCATATGTATGCGTCGGGTGTGTTCTCAGTAGGGTTGGGGCTGAGAAAGTCGTTGTCGAGGCCGTCACGGTGGCGACGCGCCTGGATAGATTTGCCCGGGCTCCGTTCACGATCGAGTGGGGCTCTCACCTCGTCTAGGAGTCAGCCAGGTTGGGGATCCTCGGATCGTGTAGAGTTCGTGGGATTTGGTGTGTGGAGGTCGACCGACACTGGGCGGGGTTGGTCCTCTGATGGGCGGTGGTTGTGTGGAGACGAAGATTCTTCTTCCTCCTTGTAAGTATGTTTTCCTATTGTTGTTCTTCTTACTTTGTGATGTTGCTGGATGGATTTTTTCTTTGTTCGGGTGGTTGGCCCGGCCGCGGCGTTGGAACCCGATCGTAGTTCTCTTCTTTCTGGAAGGGGCACATACAACGGTACTCAGAGCCACAAATGACGAAGGCCAGTGCAGGTGTGTCAGATGCACATGTGTGTCTTTGCGATGAAGGGGGGGGGGGGGGGGGTTACACCATGGTTGAAGATGATGACCTTATGTTAATAGATTCTTACGTTGTATTCCCTCCGTCCGGAAATACTTGTTATCAAAATGAATGAAAGGGGATGTATCTAGATGTATATTAGTTATAGATACATCCCTTTTTAACATGTTGGATGACAAGTATTTTCGTACGGAGAGAGTAGGAGTCTTCCCGCAAGGTTTAGGGACGCTGATACAAAGCTTTGGAGATCTTCATGTTTTATTGCTTGTCTTAGGGTACTTTATGTTTTTCCGGTTCATTACATATGTGTTAGGTGTGCTTATACGGGATAAAGACATTGTAGTATTATTCATGATTCGAATATAAGCATACTTTCCAAAAAAAAAAACATCCGAGACGGGTCGTATGATTTTTTTTTTTTGCAAATCAACGTGTGCGCGGCGCGTTCTAACCGTTGGCACACGCAGGGCTCGAGGCATCAAGCAAGCAAGTGGCCGTTGGTTCGATCGTCGTGGACTCTCCTCTCTCTTCCACAACGTTGGCTTGGTTGAATATCATCTTGGCGGGAGGTTATTTTCTTTTTACCGCCTCCCCACCGTCTCTCTGGTCGTCTCAACCGTGGCTAGCTACGTGAAAGGTCTGGTCGTCCAGGCCTGCAGTGCAGTGTAGAGGCATGCTCATATGAGCATGACCAGACGTGCCAGCCGACGGCGCTCGCCTCGACCGGCGTGAGCACGCGGTCTCTTGCATGTGAGCCTATGAACTCCCCAGTCAGCAGTGGCCCAGTCGAGACGTGTATTTTATCTTTCAGCTTTTTTCCTACTGGTGAGACCATCTACAACGCCCGCGTTCCTAAAATTAACACAAATCCATACAGACATCCATACTACGGGCTCCTTTGTTCAAAGCATTTTCATAGAAATTTAGAGACTTAGAATACTTAGGATTTTTTTCCTATGCTGGTTGTTTGATTCATAGGATTAAATCCTATAGCAATTTTTCCTAAGGATTCCTTTATACTACTTCCTATAGGATTTCTAGCATCCACTCAAACCTCTTTGAACGAATCCTTGTTTTTCCTATGATGCAATCAAACAAACTCAAAATCCTGTTGGATTGAGATGATCATGACATTTCAATCCTATGTTTTTTCTATCCCCGTGATTTTAGAATTCCACGAATCAAAGAGGCCCTAGATTCTCAAATTTATAAAAAAACATGTAAACTATACAACCTACGTACTACGTAGCTACTCCTCGTCCAAGATGTCTACTATCTCTGTGTCCGGCTCCGGTTACATGGGTGAGGGCCGCAACTTCGGCTCTTGTGTCTCCTTCGACTTCTCCTTGTCGGTCTCCGCATCTGTCTCCGCTTCAACCTCGTCTTTGGGGACTATTACTCACCGTGTCGGTCCCAAAGCGATTTCCATGGATGTCGAACTCCAAGGCGTTTTGGGGGCCAGAATCGGCCAAAACTGTGAGTGTTGATGACCAACACGTAAGCACACCTTGGGGTTCAACGACTATGGAAATCGCCTTGCAACCCTAAAACAGCGAGTAATAGTCCACGAAACAGGTCAAAATTGGACAAAACATTGAGTGTTGACGACGGTCACATAAACGCACCCCGGAGTTCATTAATCGTGGAAATCGCTCTGGGTCTCAAAACGCTGAGTAATAGTGCCCGAAACGGACAAGAATCGACCAAATATGTGAGTGTTGATGACTGACACGTAAACGCACCCCGAAGTTCGTCAATCGTGGAAATGACACCGAGACCCCATAACTGAGTAATAGTCCAAGGAACGGGCCAGAATCGGCCCAAACTGTGATGGTTGATAACCGACACGTAAGCACACCTTGGTGTTCGACAACCATGGAAATCGATTTGGGCCCGAAAAACGGTGAGTAATAGTCCATGAAACGGGCCAGAATCGAACAAAACTGCGAGTGTTGATGACCAACATTTAAACACACCTTGGGGTTCAACAACTATGGAAATCGATTCGGGACCCCAAAACGGTGAGTAATAGTCCAAGAAAACATGTCAGAATTGGACAAAACTGTGAGTGTTGACGACGAACACATAAACGCACCCCGGGGTTCGTCAATCGTGGAAATCGCACTGTGTCCCCAAAAGCTTGAGTAATAGTGCATGAAACGGACTAGAATCGGCCAAATATGTGAGTGTTGATGACCGACACGTAAACGCACCCCGGGGTTCGTTAATCATGGAAATGACTCCGAGACCCCAAAACGGAGTAATAGTCCAAGGAAGGGGTCAGAATCGGCCCAAACTATGATTGTTGATGACCGACACGTGAGCGCACCTTGGAGTTCGACAACCATGGAAATCGCTTTGGGACCCCAAAACGGTGAGTAATAGTCCATGAAACGGGCCAGAATCGATCAAAACTGCGAGTGTTGATGACCAACATGTAAGCACACCTTGGGGTTCAAGAACTATGGAAATCGTTTCGGTACCCCAAAACGGCGAGTAATAATCCAAGAAACGGGTCAGAATTGGCCAAAACTGTGAGTGTTGACGAGGGACACATAAACGCACCCCAGGGTTCGTCAATCATAGAAATCGCTCTGGGTCCCTGAGACCCTGAGTAATAGTGCATGAAACAGAGTAGAATCGGCCAAATATGTGAGTGTTGATGACCGACACGTAAATGCACCCGGGGTTCGTCAATCATGGAAATGACTCCGGGACCCTAAAACAGAGTAATAGTTCAAGAAAGGGGCCATAATCGGCCCAAACTGTGATTGTTGATGATCGACGGGTAAGCGCACCTTGGAGTTTGACAACCATGAAAATCGCTTTGGGACCCAAAAACGGTGAGTGATAGTCCATGAAACGGGCCAGAATCGGCCGAACTACGAGTGTTGATGACCAACATGTAAGCACATCATGGGGTTCACCAACTATGGAAATCACTTCAGGACCCCTAAACGGTGAGTAATAGTCCAAGAAACGGGTCAGAATTGGCCAAAACTATAAGTGTTGACGACAAACACAACAACGCACGCTAGGGTTCGTCAATCGTGGAAATCGCTCTGGGTCCCCAAAATCCTGAGTACTAGTGCACGAAACGGACTAGAATCGGCTAAATATTGAGTGTTGATGACCGACACGTAAACGCACCCCGGGGTTCGTCAATCATGGAAATGACTCCGGGACCCCAAAACTGAGTAATACTCCAAGAATCGGGCCAGAATCGGCCGAAACTATGATTGTTAATGACTGACACGCAAGCGCAACTTGGAGTTCGAAAACCATGGAAATCGCTTTGGAACCCCAAAATGGTGAGTAATAGTCCGTGAAACAGGCCAGAATCGGCCAAAACTGCTAGTGTTGATGACCAACATGTAAGCAATGTCGTGGAAAGGTTACGACAGTTGTCCTAGCAAAAGGATTTAGTTGTGGAGCCATCGCAACTTCGAAGCTTAAAGGGGTTAAACGGGATAAAGGAAACGAGAGTTTATACTGGTTCGGCCCCTTGCGGTGAAGGTAAAGGCCTAATCCAATTTGAGGTGGTATTGCTTATGTCTCGATTACCAGGGAGTGAATTTGCTTGACCTAGCTTTCGATCTGATGTTACTTGTCCTGAACTGCCACCGAGTCGTCCCTTTATATACATAGGTCGACGCCCAACGGCTCACAGAGTCCCAATCGACTCATAAACAGTGTCCGGCTCGGTGACTATCTATTCTTGCCTTACAATACAAGTCATACATATATGGCGGTTTATCTCTTCAGGCCTTAAGTCGCCATTGGGCCTTGGGCCCTTAACTGAACCGCCATCTTCAAGTATCGTCGTGGGCTTCATGTGATGAATCACCATAGGTATAACCCGGCCCCTCCTGGGCGGGTTATACTAACAATTATATCACCAACATTAGGTCCCAGATTGATTTGAACTGGTTCATGTCAATCCTGAACACTTAGAAAAAACCTTCCACTCTTCATTTGCGCAAGAATTTATAACCCGCCATGACGTCATCTTCTGGGTTGACGATAACCCGCCATGGCGTTACCTATCATTAAATCACACTTTGTCGAACATATCTCAACGGATCTTTATCTTTAATAACTGCTCCAAAAATCGATGCGTTTGGCCAGCTGGATAACCATGTTTTTGGTCTCCTTGTTTTTCCCGCCCACTTATGAGTCTTTCCTTATAAATAGCCACGACCAGTCTTTTCTCATTCGCCCCCTTTCCAGCATCTTCTTCCTCTCGCGACCCTCTGCTGCTCGAGCTCCGCTGCCGCTGCAGAACACTCCGTCGTCCGTTGTTGGACGCTGCATCACCTTGAACGAACCAGAGAACATCGGCGCCCCTCCACCGTCGATCTTCACTTGGACGTACTCACCTTCTTGTACCCCAGATCCGCATTAGGGCTTCTGCACTTCTCTGTGTTCTTCATAGTTCATCGCTGTTCATCCTTAGTGCCTGCACCGTGACCCTCTTAGATCTAGAAATAGCGTAGAACTTGTGCGGCGGTAGTTTTGCCTCCGCATTCCATACCAGCGGATCCTTTTTCCTTGAAGAAAAATCCCTTAGAAGTCATGAACTTATCCATACTATTTTTTAGGTCTTGATTTATTTTGTTTTTCTGAATTGCCACTGATCCAAAATAATGATTGCAATCTGTGAAACCTGTTTGCGTAGCACTTAGCCAATAAACTGCACTTTGATAGATTCACCTAGCCATGGCAGCTCATACCACCGGCTTTTAATGATAATGCTCAATAGATAACATCAAACTGCTCATGGCGGCTTTAAATAACCTGACTGCTCATGGCGGCTTAAATAACCTGACGTAATTAGTCATATACCATTAGGCCCCTTTATAAGCCGCTAGTCTGAATATGTGCTTGTAATATTTTTTCCTCCGGCTTAAGACTGAACCGGCAAATTTACTCTTTTTTAGGCTTCCTTCTTCACGATGCCGCCCAAAACAACCACTTCTTTCAATTGGGTCAAATCCATCGTCATGGAGAGTACACTTGACAACCTTGTGAAAACCGGATATCTGCCCAAAAAGGATGTCATGTCTTATCGCCCTCCTAAACTGATAGAAGAGAAGCCTGAACCCAAAGATGGGGAGGTCATCGTTTTTACTGATCACATGAACCGGGGCTTCTCACCGCCCGGCTCTAAATTCTTTAGAGACGTCCTGCGCTTTTTTGACCTCCATCCTCAAGACATCGGACCCAATTCTGTGTCTAATATTTGCAACTTTCAAGTGTTCTATGAGGTGTACCTTGGAGAAGAGCCCAACTTACTTATTTTTAGAGAGTTGTTTTACTTGAACCGCCAAAATGAATACTCCAACGAACCTAGTTTGGAGCCTGGCGGGGTCTCAATCCAACGACGGAGAAATGCCATTTTTCCTTATGCGCAACCGCCGAGTCACCCCAAGGATTGGAACCAGACATGGTTCTACTACCAAGATACTTCTCCGGCTGATGAGAACCCTCTGCCCGGCTTCCGTGCTCTACGTCTTGAATCCAATCACCCGCTCCCCGAGAAGTTGTCAGCTTCTGAACACCAGAAGCTCGCCCCTACCCTTGCAAAGATCAAAGCTCTGTTGGGGAACAACTTAAATGGCATTGATTTGGTCCGGTGCTGGGTCGCATGGCAGATCATCCCGTTGAGTCACCGCTCCGGGTTAATGTGCACTTACACTGGTGACAAAAAGGATCCTTTGCGCCACAGCCCTGACGATTTACCTGATGATGTTGTCAATGACATGAAGAAGTCGCTTTTGAATGAAAGTCTAGCAGACTGTGGCAAGGTGGGCCTAAGCCCTTTCTGCAAAGCTAACCCGGCTCCAGGGGTAAGCCGCCAAACTTAGTTATTTTACCTTTATCTTTGATGTTTTGTCTTAACTCAAACCTTTGCTAAATTTCACAGGCTAATGATGAGTTTTGGAAGAAAAAATATGACCATGAGGTTTCAAAGAGAACCAGGAAGGCCAAGAAAGCTGCCAGGAAAGCCGCCGTCAAGAAAAGAGGAAAGAAGCCCAGCGCTTCTGAATTGCTTCAACTGGAGAACTCCTCTGAGTCGGAGGTAGCCCTTGACTCTCATAGCTCCTTTTTCAACCATCTTATTGACACTGACTATCATCATGATGACACGGGAACGAGTCCGGGAGTAGAAGAAGAGGTAACTATTATTTCTTCCGACTCCGAGCCTTTGCCAAGACAAAAAATCTGAAGAGTAACCCGGAAACTAAGATTTTCACACCCCTTAGCTCATTTGGATCCTCACTTTATTTTGAAGCAACAACTGCTCGAGAGCCGGAGGCAAACTCGGACAAGTAAGGATGCGGAACTTTCTTCCGGCTTGTCGAACACACCAGGGAAACGTCGAAATGAGGTCACCCCCGACTTAAACTCTTTTTATCCTTTGGCGGGTCTTACTCGTCAACCACTCAATTCTTCCGACTCAAATTGTCAGGATACATCTCATTCCTCTTCCGACAATTCAATTCAGTCCAACCTGCCGGCTTTCAAGACTGCTCCTGGGTAATGACAGTTTACTTATCCTTTAATCGTTATAATCCTTTATACTTATACTGATATTTTTTATTTCGTATAGTGGAAAAGAAAAACCCATCAAGAGGGTGAAGAAAAACAAGCCGGTCGAAGAGCCGACCGTCAATGAGCCGGAGCTCCAGACTGCAGCGCCTGAGGCCTCTGTTCCTGAACCGTTGTTGAGCCGGTTCATGACATGCCAACAATGGCTACTAACCCGCCTGTCGATCAAGTCGCCGACGGCTCTTTAAACCCTGAAGCTTCAAGCCCGGTTAAGACAGCCGACCCACAAGATGTTGATGTGGAAATCACCAAGACTGGCTATACTGAGCCGGGGAGACCTACTATGCTGGCCAAGTGTTATGCCAAGGAGGAGCTTAAAGTCAGATTTGACATGGCTGATTACTCCCACTTGAGCATTGGTGAGGTTTTTTCTGGTTATCTTAGCCAAGTGCATAGCAGACGCAATCTTGAAGTAGACATGGTGACCCAAATGCACCAGAAGGTACAAATTCTTCCTTTACTGAGTTATGCTTACTATGCTAGCCCCAGGTCTACTGTTTATGGTAAATATGCTGTAGACTTAAATGAACCATGAGCATAAGTCATATCCTTTGGTAGAATCCTTTGATCATCCGATTTAATCCGTAGTCCCCAAGGGCCAGTTTAATCAACATGAATGAGCCGGTCCTTTATATTCACATATGGAAGATGATACTTGTTTAGTTTTCAACAACAATATGCATTAGTCCCCAAGTGCCAAGTACTCTTGCTTGCAAAGTGCTTGGGACTTATTCTCATAAGCCGCCACTTAAATAGAACTTTCGGTAGACATTAGCCCCCAAGTGTCAAGTGTTATTGCGTGCAAAAAGGCTTGGGACTTGATATGTTGAACTAACTCTTGAATTATGATGTTGATCCAATTTATGAACAGACCACCACTGCTCAACTTCAAACTGAGCTGTCTGAGCTGAAGACCCGTCTGGAGCTGCAGGAGCTTGAGACCCAGAGGGTAAACTCAAAATTTAAGTTCAGCGTATCTGAACAAGAAAAACTGAGGGCCGACTTTGAAGTCGAGAAAAATGCCTGGGCTGTAGAAAAGACTGCCTTGACCCATCGAGCTGAAAAAGCAGAGGCGACTCTTGAAGAAGTGACCATTGAGTTATCCGGCTTAAAACACCACGTGTCTCAGATGGTCTCGGCTATATATGATAAGCCGCCTTACGAGTGTCAAGTGTTGAATATCTCTATTGATCATATGAACTGTCTTTAACTCACCTGTTACTGTTATGCAGGCCCCAGGAGCACCAACCTCAACCAGACATCTTTGGTGAAGTCAAGGCGGTTTACACTTCAGAGAACAGCTTTATACTGGAGCTCAGCGTGCCTTGGCCACCGTTGCCCTGTCCAATGAAGCCCCCACGCTCTTGGTTGACGTGCTAAGAAAGCTTTCTGTGCTGCCCCAATGGCTTAATGAAATAAAACGATCATCTGTGGGAGCCGGAGCCATATCTGCCTTAAGCTGGGCCAAAGCATGGCTGCCAGAACTAGACCCGTCCGACATCTCGATTGGATATCCAAGCCTCAAGGAGGATGGCACTCCGTTTGAACAGACGGACTTTGCTGCTTGCGTGAAGGAGATACGTCCTATGGCCAGCCTGATTGCCAATGAGACAGACCTCACCAAGTACCTTCCGGCTTACAACGTGGGAAATCAGAGGATATCAACACCGACTTATAAAGTGACAAGCCTGATCCCCCCAAACTGTAAGCACACCTTCGCCCCTGAAGTTGACCCGTCCAGGCTAATTGATGATGAAGCTGAGTTTGAAGCTTTGAATGGCATTGATTGGTCGTCAGCAACCTTCCAGGACGGCGAACAGGACAAAGAAGCGGAGAGGGTTGATCCAGAAGCCTCAGGCTAGCAAAGGCAGGAAGATTAATCTGCTGTGCGGTTCATATCTGTGATGTTGAAAAAACAATTGATCATTTAGACTCGGGAGTCATGTAATAGGGGAGAAATGACTTTGCCCTGTCGTGCCAGTGCACATTTTGGTGCTCAACACTGTTAAGCCACTGTCTTATATTTACCCTTGTTGTACTTATCATCTGTTTTCCTTATGCATAAGAAAGTCCTTGAACTATCCTACACACAGAAATAGATCACAAGAACCCTTGGCGGTTTACCGCAGGGCGGGTCATAATATCTCACATATAACCACTAATGTGTAAAAAGGAGTCACAGATAAGCCTGTTATGAATCATAACTTTGAAACATAACTATAATAATAATATCATACCTGTGATATTGAATTGGCACTGCCGGTTTATGTGACCTACGCAGTAAGGGTGACAACCCAATCTTTAGAAGCCAAGATTTCCAAATGTTTGATGATTGTCATATTCTGGCGACTTATCATCCAAAGTCAAGCCGGGTTAAATAGAAACCACATATATATGCCTTAGATATGAACAAAAAGGTCTCAAGACAAACCCAAAAGACTGTTTTCAAAAAACTTAAGTCAAACAGAGAGAAAAAGCGAGGCTTCTGATTCGAATACGACCAGTAAGCTGAACCAAAAGTGGTTAAGCTATGATTCAAATATGATCAGAAAGCCCTCTAGTTGGTTTGGCATTGCATTGATCAAGAGGGTACCGACAACTATGTTCTCTTTGGTTCGAATACGACCTATTTTTGAACAGGAAGCCCCCAAATGACCTTGAGACTTTTTTAATGACTCTGATTTGAATACGATCAGAGTCGGATCAAAAAGGGGTTGAGCTATGATTCGAATACGACCCAGCCCCCAAATGATCAAGTTGTTTGAACAACTTTGATTCAGATACGATCAGGAAGCTGTGCCAAAGGAGTTAAGCTAGATTCAAATACGATCCGCCCCCCGCAGTCTAAATTTTTAACGACTCTAAGTCGAATACGACCAAGGTCGGACCAAAAGGGGTTAAGCTATGATTCGAATACGATCTAGCCCCTAGATGATCAAGAGGTTTGAACAGCTATGATTTGAATACAATCGGGAAGCTATGCCAAAGGAGTTAAGCTAGATTCACATACGATCAGCCCCCCATGGTCTAAATGTTTAACAACTCTGATTCAAATACGATCAGGGTCAGACCAAAAGGGGTTAAGCTATGATTCAAATACGATCTAGCCCCCAGATGATCAAGAGGTTTGAACAACTATGATTCAAATACGATCAGGAAGCTGTGCCAAAGGGGTTAAGCTAGATTCGAATACAATCAGCCCCCAATTGGTCTTTGGAATTATGATGATAAATACACATGATCGTTGAGGATGAAAAGGACAGAGGTCCTGCTTTATTACTTATCATAATATATACATCGTCAAAAATATGTACATCATAAGAGCCGGTGGCTCAAGTGTAGTAAGGCCGAAGATGAGCAATATTCCACGGCCGACGAGTCTCCTCCTCCGACTTACGTGAGTCTTTGTGCTCTCGAACATCGATAAGGTAGTATGACCCGTTGTTCAAGTTCTTGCTGACCACAAAGGGCCCTTCCCAAGGTGGGGATAACTTGTGTGCATCAGTTTGATCCTGGATGAGCCGGAGCACCAAATCACCTTCTTGAAAGGTTCTGGACTTAACCCGACGGGTGTGATAACGACGCAGGTCCTGTTCGTAATCGCCGAGCGGGCTGCTGCCAGGTCATGCTTCTCATCTAACAGGTCAAGTGCATCCTGACGTGCTTGTTGTTATCCGCTTCAATGTAAGCCGCCACGCGGGGCGAGTCATGACAAATGTCAATAGGAAGAACCGCCTCTACTCCATAAACCATGAAGAAAGGGGTGTAACCCGTAGATCTGTTGGGGTAGTATTGATACTCCATAGTATTGATGGTAACTCCTCCACCCAACAACCCGGCGTCCATTGCAAGGGAACCAGAAGCCGGGGCTTGATGCCTTTCAAAATTTCCTGATTGGTTCTTTCAGCTTGACCATTGGATTAGGGGTGAGCTACTGATGAAACGTCAAGCCGAATATGCTCACATTGACAAAATTCCTCCATGGCACCCTTGGATAGATTAGTGCCATTGTCAGTTCAAATGCTGTGTGGAAAGCCGAAATGAAAAATCACCTTTTCCAGGAATTGAACTGCTGTGGCTGCGTGACACTTACTAACTGGCTCTGCCTCGACCCACTTTGTGAAGTTATCAACCGCCACCAAAAGGTGGGTCTTTTTATCCTTGGACCTTTTGAAAGTCCCAAGCATATCAAGCCCCAGACTGCAAATGGCCAAGTAATTGGAGTCATCCTCAATTCTTGAGCCGGCACATGAGCTCGTCGTGAAAATTTCTGACAACCATCACATTTGCTGACCAGATCCTCTGCATCAGCGTGAACCGTCAACCAATAAAACCCATGACGAAAAGCCTTGGCCATAAGGGATTTTGAACCGGCATGATGACCACAATCTCCTTCATGAATCTCACGAAGAATATCTTGGCCCTCCTCAGGAGAGACACAATGCTGAAACACTCTAGTGACATTACGATGGTGTAACTCGCCATTAGCAATTGTCATTGACTTAGACCGCCGGGTGATCTGTTTGGCCAAAGTTTCGTCCTTAGGTAACTCGCCCCGGGTCATATAAGCCAAATATGGCATTGTCGAATCTGGGATGACGTGAAGAGCCGCCACCAATTGTGCTTCCGGGTCAGGAACAACCAGGTCTTCCTCTGTAGGCAACTTGACAGAAGGGTTATGCAGAATATCCAAGAAAGTGTTCGGTGGCACCGGCTTACGCTGAGATCCCAGCCGGCTTAAACCATGAGCCACCTCATTCTTTCTGCGATCAATGTTCTCCACTTGATAACCCTTGAAGTGCCCAACAACAACATCAACTTCACGGTGATAAGCCGCCATGGGGGATCCTTGGAATCCCACTTGCCTGAGACTTGTTGAGCCACCAAATCTGAGTCGCCAAAGCACCTTACCCGGCTTAAGTTCATTTCCTTAGCCATCCGAAGACCATGGATCAAGGCCTCATACTCAGCTGCATTGTTAGTATAGGGAAACATCAACCTTAGCACATAACAAAATTTGTCACCTCGAGGGGAAGCTAAAACAACTCTAGCCCCCGAGCCCTCCAATTTCCTGGACCCATCAAAGTGAATATTCCAATATGTATTATCCAACTTCTCTTCAGGCATCTGCAGCTCTGTCCAGCCGTTGATGAAATCCACGAGTACTTGAGACTTGATAGCGCATATTTCAAACCATGAGGCCCAAGTTCAATGGCCCACTTGGCGACTCGTCATGTGGCTTCTCTGTTTTGGATAATATCTCCTAACGGAGCAGAACTAACCATAGTGATGGGGTGGCCCAGAAAATACTGCTTAAGCTTCCGGCTGGCCATGAACACCCCATAAACGAGCTTCTGCCAATGTGGATATCTCTGCTTGGATTCAATAAGCACTTCACTGATGTAGTAAACCGGCCGTTGAACCGGATATTCCTTGCCAGCCTCCTTGCGCTCCACCACAATGGCCACACGGGCAGCACGTGTGTTAGCAGCCACATACAATAATAATGGCTCCTTATCAATGGGAGCAGCAAAAACCGGCAGCTCAGCTAGCCGCCTCTTCAAATCTTCAAATGCATCGTCAGCAGCATCACTCCAGACAAAGTCGTCCGTTTTCTTAATCATCTGGTACAGTGGTATGGCCTTCTCACCTAACCGGCTTATGAACCGGCTTAAGGCAGCAATACGACCCGCCAAATGCTGAACATCGTTGATACACGCCGGTTTAGCCAGAGAGGTGATGGCCTTGATCTTCTCCGGGTTAGCCTCAATGCCCCTGTTAGAAACCAGGAAACCCCAAAGCTTTCCTGTTGGCACACCAAAAACGCACTTGGCCGGGTTAAGCATCATCTTCTAGACCCGGAGATTATCGAAAGTTTCCTTCAAATCATCTATCAAGGTTTCCTTCTCCCTGGAATTTACCACAATATCGTCCACATAAGCATGAATGTTGCACCCAATCTGATTGTCGAGACAATTCTGCACACATCGCTGATTAGTCGCCTGGGCACTCTTGAGCCCAAAAGGCATAGACACATAGCAGAAGGCTCCAAAAGGAGTAATGAAAACCGTCTTCTCCTGGTCCTTAACTGCCATCTTGATTTGATGATAACCAGAATAAGCATCCAAAAAGCTCAAGCGCTCACAACCCACTGTAACATCAATGATTTGATCAATACGAGGGAGAGCAAAAGGACCAGCCGGACAAGCCTTGTTTAAGTCCATGTAATCCACACACATGCGCCAGGTGCCATTCTTCTTAAGAACTAGCACCGGGTTAGCCAACCACTCTGGGTGAAGAACTTCAACAATGAACCCAACCGCCAAGAGCCGGGCCACTTCCTCCCCAATGGCCTTCCGCCTCTCCTCATTAAACCATCGAAGAAACTGCTTGACTGGCTTAAATTTCGGATCAATATTAAGAGTGTGCTCAGCGAGTTCTCTCGGTACACCCGGCATGTCAGAAGGCTTCCAAGCAAAGATGTCCCGGTTCTCACGGATGAACTCGATGAGCGCGCTTTCCTATTTGGGATCCAAATTAGCACTGATACTGAACTGCTTGGATGAGTCATCGGGAACGAAATCAACAAGCTTGGTGTCATCAGCCGATTTAAACTTCATCACCGTGTCATGCTCTATAGTTGGCTTCTTCAAAGACGTCATATCAGCCGGGTCAACATTATCCTGGTAAAATTTCAACTTTTCTGCTGCACAGACCGACTCAGCATAAGCCGCGTCACCTTCTTCACATTCCGAAGCTATCTTCCGACTTCCATGCACTGTGATGGTCCATTTGTAACCCGGCATCTTGAGCTGAAGATAAACATAACACGGCCGCGCCATGAACTTGGCATAAGCCGGCCATCCAAACAGACCATGGTACCGGCTTCTGATCTTGACCACTTCGAAAGTTAACTTCTCAGCCATGGAGTCGTACCCATCTCCAAAGGGCACTTCTAGTTAAATCTTACCAACAGGATATGCCGACTTACCGGGCACCACTCCATGGAAAATAGTATTGGATGTTTTAAGGTTTTTCTCAGTTAACCCCATGCGACGGAAAGTCTCATAGTAAAGGATATTAATACTGCTACATCCATCCATGAGTACCTTAGTAAACTTGTATCCACCAACTTGAGGCGACACCACCAAAGCCAAGTGACCCGGATTATCAACCTGGGGCAGGTGATCCTCCTAGCTCCACATAATCGGTTGTTTAGACCATCGCAAGTATTGGGGAACTGCCGGCTCAATGGCGTTTACAACCCTCTTGTGAAGCTTCTGGTCCCGTTTGCACAAACTTGTGGTGAAAACGTGATACTGCCCACTGTTTAACTGCTTTGCATGACTTTGATATCCGGATTGTTGCTGCTAACCCCCTTGGCCGGTTTGTTGGTTATAACCACCCTGGTTGCCTTGATTATATCCACCCTGATTATTTTGGTGGCCCTGGAAGCCGGAATTAGAGCCACCACCTCCATAACCCGGGCCATGAAAACCGCCGCCGCCTGAGCCGCCGCCCGGCCCATGATTGCTGTCAAACACGTTAGAGTTTTTGAAAGCCTTCATGATCGTACAGTCTTTCCAAAGGTGAGTGGCTGGTTTCTCCTGCGTGCCATGCCTTGGACAAGGCTCATTTAACAACTGCTCAAGAGTGGGACCTGACCCACCGGACCAAGGAGGTGGCCTCCCCTTATGTCGTTGATTGTTGCCCTGCACAGTGGTGTTAGCCACAAACTCCGAGCTACCATCAGCCTTACATTTATTATTGCCCCCTTGATTCGCCGGATTATGCTGCGGGCCCTTAGCATTGTCGTTCTTCTTTCCCTTCCCTATCTTCTCATCATCAGACTCGGGATCCTTGGTACTATCAGAGTCGACATATTTGACTAGAGCCGCCATCAGCTGGCCCATGTCATTACAATCACACTTGAGCCGCCCCAGCTTCTGTTTCAGAGGCTTAAAACGGCAATTTTTCTCCAACATTAAGACCCCAGAGCCGGCGTCCATCTTATCGGATGAATGTATTATAGACTTAACCCGGCGCACCCAATGGGTCATGGATTCACCCTCCTCTTGCTTGCAATTAGTCAAGTCCACAATCAACATGGGCTGCTTGCATGTGTCTTTAAAGTTTTGAATAAAGCGGGCCTTTAACTCCGCCCATGAACTGATGGGATTAGCCTGCAGTCCCTTTAACCAAGTATGACCCGTTTCGTCCAGCATCTTGGTGAAGTACTTGGCACACGCAGCATCACTGGCATCCAGTAGATCTATGGAAATTTCATAACTTTCAATCCACGCCTGAGGGGGTAAATCGGCCGTGTAATTAGGCACCTTTTGAGGTCCCTTGAAATCCTTGGGCAAACGCTCATTTTTAGAGCCGGCACCAAACAGGGTACACCCGCAGTCCTAGTGGTCACGCCTGCCTCAATTGAAGTCGTCGGATAAACTGGAAGGGGCTGATAAGCTGCCTGCTCACCTTGCTAACGCACTCTATCCTGATCAACCAAATTAAGAGCTCCATCACGAACCGGGTCATGCCCGTGCGGTTGGTCATGGCGCTGGGTGTTGCTTGAAACGGCTGGTGAGTCCATGTGCCTGCTATAGCTCCGGCTCCGTCTTGGGTGAGGGGTAGAATGAATCATGTCTCGACTATAAGATTACACCTCCTGCTGCGCCAATGCTGTCTGAAGAAGTTCTGTGACTCTTCATGTTTCAACCGACGTTGGAGAGTCGCCATCCACTGGGAGAGCCGCCAATCGTGCCGCCGCAACAATCATGTTCTCCAAAGGATTAGAATAATGACCCGGTGGTACTGGTACATGCTGAGGTGGAGCAGTATGCAGAAGAGGGGGTTCCATCACACGTGGTTGAACCGACATCCCAGCCCCGGGCGCTGCGGCCCGATTTACCTCCGGCGGGTTACTGGGCCCTGCCCGGGGTGCGCGGAAGAGGTTTGTAGGCTCATAATCTACATGTAGACGGGACTGATGCCTTCTCCTCATGATCTCATTTGATGCGTTCTGATCCATTGTGAGCTGGAAAGCCTGTGACTGAATCCGCTGAGCCTGAGCATCCAGAGCCGCCTGCTCCGCGCCATCATGACGGCCTCCGCCGCCAGGTCTTCCTTGGCTTGTGCTACCTCCTGTTGTAACTGTGCCACTTCAGCATCATGTTGATCTTGATTTGCCAGGTTGACCATGGCGGTTAACAGAGCCATCAAATTATCCATTAAAGCCATCAAAACTTGAGCCGGTGAGCACGCAGGGCCTCCTGCCCCGGCTGCCGTCATCTCTGCTGACCCGGAAGTCATTGCTACCACAGTCGTAGAGTTTTGTCCGGGTTGCGTGCCGGCCATGAAGATCCCGACTCTATTTGGCGGCTCAAAGGGGTCTGAAATACTGTTGCCATCGGAATAGCCCCCAAGCCCGCCATCTTGCAGTTGATACAACAAATCCGTCTCACCCGTGGATGATTCACCATCAGAGTAGATGGCTGTCTCACCGCCTGTCACATCCCAGTTAGACCATGCATTAGGGTGTGCATCATGTTTAAATTTCATTTGAATTTGAAATGGGGAAGGCAGAAACCCCGAACACCCCCTTAAAACAACTAGGGTTTACTAACCTGAAATGCCCTTCAAAATGTTCATCCTCTTTACTTTGGTTCAGAACCCATGTCAAAGAAGGTGTACCATTTTCTAGGTCATCTAAGGGTTCTAGAATTAATCCACAAGTTTTTGAAATGAGCATTTTAAATTATATAAAATATTTTAAATGTTCAAAATTTGCCAAACCAAAATGTTTCATGTTGGGAATATTCTAACAAGTGACCAGGAGCATTTTGGTGATTTTTAAAATAGTTTTGGTATTTTTAAAAACCCCCACAGAGTTTCAGAAAATAGAAAAAGAGTAAAAAGGGAAAAACCCTTACGGACGCTTTGTGCGGCCCACTGCCGGCCCAGCCAACAGCCCGGCTGCTTAGCTCGGCTTGACGAGCAACTGGTGCCCGACGGCGAGCTCGGGGCGCGCCACGCAGCTGGCCGCCGCCCTGCTTCACCCCCTCGCCGCCTCGCTGCCTGGACGGCCTCCACGTCGTCGCCCCGACCCCCTGGACACGCCATTCGCCCCTGCCTCCTCTCCCTCGCTCTCCCCCAACCTGGCCGACGCCATCGCCGACGCCACTGCCGACGCCAGGTTTCCCCGCCGTCCATGCTCCTCCCCACCATGTCCAGCAGCTCCGCCGCACCCCACTACCCCTAGCTAGCCGAGTCCCGCTCGCTCTAAGCACCCCGAAGCCTCTACACCGACCTCGCCCGAGCTCGAAGCCGCCGGAGATCCCCATCGCCGTCGCCGCCGCATCAGACCGCCCCCGACCCCGACGAGGCTCTCTACGGGTTCACTGTGAGCCTGGCTACTTCCCCGTCCTCTCCGCTCTCTTCCTCTTGCACCACAACGAGCGCACGTTGATCACCCGAACGCACCGGCCATGGAGCTCGTCGCCGACGAAGCTCCGGCCACCCAACGCCACGCCACCTGTCCATCGCACTCACCGAGTTGCGCTGGCCTAGCTATGCACTTCCCGCCTCGCCGAGCCCTCTAACACCAAACCCGACATCACCCGAGCCCCGGCCGCCTCGACTCGCCGGGCGCCCACTCCGCCACCCCTAACCCAATCGACCCCACCAAACACCGCGGCTCACTTCCAGCTCCACGTAGATGCTCCCGTGCTCCATTTGGTGCCCAGAAGTGCAAAAGCACTTTGCTCCGCCCGCCTTTGGCCTCGCCCGGCTAGACGCCGGCGAGGTTGACCATCGACCTCGAAGTGGGCCTGTTGACCGCTTCCGAGTCAATGATGTGGACCCCGGTTAACTAATTAGGATTAGTTCTAATTAATTTAATTAGTTAAACTAACCACGACATGCGGGTCCCACCGGTCGGTTTGACCTGGATGACCCGTTGACCCTGACGTCCACGCTGACCTCATCTTTGACGCATTAACTCAAATTCTGGATTTATTTTTATATAATAAATTCCAGAATATAAATCAAATTTCAAATGCTTATAACTTTTATTCTATAACTCCAAATGCAAAGATTTATATATGAAAATTATCAGAAAAATACACTCTATCCATTGGTACAGGTTTCATGCATGTTAAAACAAGTTAACTATGCTGAATAACCAGAATAAGATATTGCACCATTAGGACTAACTCCAATGAGCTATCATTTGAATCCTTGATTCAAATGAGTTCATCCCCTGTTCTTTCAACTTGCATTAGGCCAACACACATCCATATTGCCATGTCATAGCATGCATCATATTGTTGCATATTGTCATGTGTGTTTACTTTCAGTGCTTTCATGATAGGTTCTCGCTCAAGATAACCTCGACTACCCATCTCAAGGGCAGTTCTCTACCCAGTTCCATCAGGCAAGCAACTCATTGATCATTCCGATACAAACCCATGTTCTCGCTTACGCTCTCGTTCTTGCATTAAGACAACGCGATTCAACTGCTGTGTGTGCTGCGGTAGTTGAACCCACTTCCTTTGCATGACCTGTCATTGCCACAGTAACTAGATGAAACCCACTAGTATGTGTAGGAGTTGATTGAGCCATGATTGTGATTCCTACCATGCTATGCTTGCTATGCTTAGAGTTGTGTTAGGTCTGGCTCATCGGGATGATGAACTGGAGTGAAAGGTTGTGTTGGTTCGAGAGTGAAAGTGTTGAACACGATTTGGTAAAGGTATCGATGAAAGGCCATGTAGGAGTACATGGTGGGTTGTTTCATTGAAGCCGATCCTAAGAACTGAGATCTGTGTTTGTGATCCATGAACTAGCTACTACCACGCATTGGGCCCGAAACCAATGGACCCTCTCGGCTTCTTAACCACCCTTGTTCTTAGTCCGGGAGTTGCAAGTAGTTTCTGTTTGTAGCATGCTGGGGGCCGCACGCAACGCTGACCTTAGGGGTGGGTTGTGTTGCGGTAGGCACCGTGGCCCGGTGTACCGAGTGCCCGTTTGGTATCTCGGGAACCCTGCACACATCGTTCGGGGCTGTATGGGAAACCTCGGCGGACTCCTGCGGATGGAACCCGAATAGGCGATAAACCCGGACTAGGGACTTGAGTGTTTAGGTAGGCTGTGGCCGACACCCACGTTGGGCTTCCGCTTGAAGGTTGCCGAGTACATGTCGTGTAGACGACGATAAGTGGTGAGAGCGTGTGTGAAGAAGTACACCCCTGCAGGGTTATATATGATCTATTCGAATAGCCGTGTCCACGGAGAAGGACTTCTGGGTTACCTATATCAGTTCATAGACAAGTAAATGGATACTACTAAAAGCCTCAAGATAAGTGTGAGTATCGTGGATGGCCCTCTCGGGGATGACGAGAGAGGATCCACGGTGGAGTATTGTGATGGTGATTAGTGGACTCGTGTACGACAAAATGTTTTACAAAGTGGTGTTACGTAGGATAGCTTAGCCAAGAGTCAAAGCTGGCTTGCTGCAAATAACTCCACCTCCTTCTTGAGAATGTGCATGTATGATAGGATTCTGTGGTAAGACTTGCTGAGTACTTTTGTACTCATGTTTGCTTAATCAATATTTTTCAGAGGACAATACTACCCCCTCCGACGGATTCTATGTAGATGTTGACTTCGACGAGTGAACTAGCCCCAGGTGGCGATCTAAGACTTGTGAAGGGCCATTGTAGATAGAAAGGCTCCAACAAGCTTTCTTTCTTTCTAGAGTCTGTACTCAGACTAGTTTGCTTCCGCATGTGCTTGTATGATTGTATGACTTGAGTGTTGGGTCATGTGACCCCTACCTGTATGACTATGTTATGTATGGCTCCTCGGAGCCTTTTAAATAAAGTACTTGAGTTGTAGAGTTTTGTTGTGATGCCTTGTTGTATTTACTCATATCGGGCATATTATGTGTATGATTGAAATGCTTGGTATGAGTGGGATCCGACAAACTAGTTGTTTATCCTTGGCAGCCTCTCATATGGGGAAATGTAGTCTCGTGCTTACGAGCGATAGTAGTCCGCTACAGCCCGGTTCACCGAGTCCTGCTAGCCCGGCACTACTGCTTGGACACTTGACTGGCGGCATGTGTTTCATTTCGTTCCTATGTCTGTCCTTCGGGAAATGTCACGCAGTGATATTCGAGTCTGCCTAGCCTGCTACAGCCCGTGATACCGGTGTCCTGTTAGACCAGTGCTACAGCCGTAGTTCTTACGTTGATGACCGACATGCTCGAAGTGATTCATGTATGCCTGTCCCCATAGGTTAGTGCCGCTTTGGGTTCACGACTAGCCATGTCGGCCCGGGTTCTTTGTCATGTGGATGCTAGCGACACTATCATATACGTGAGCCAAAAGGCATAAACGGTCTCGGGCCATGGTAAGGCGACACCCGTTGGAATACCGTGCGTGAGGCCGCAAAGTGATATGAGGTGTTACCAGCTAGGTCGATGTGACTTGGAATCGGGTCCCGACAGCGTTGGCATCGAGCAGGTGGCTGCCTGTAGGTTCGCTAAGCCAAACTGGTCGAAGTTGAGTCTAGAAATGCTTTAGTTATATGTAGGGGAATTGATTGTGGGAGGGAACGTAAGGCTCTTTTTACTCCTTTACCTTATGCCCTCTGATCTGAGTCTTCCTCTTCTCATTCGACGCGGGTATAGGACTAGGCTCTCTTCTCTCTATCAGGTTCACGTGTTACTAATCCGTAGTAACTTATAGGATTGTTGGTTACGTCCTCGATTCAAAGGTGCTACTAAATTTTTAGTATGCTATCATTTGAACCAGAACCTTGATATGATGTTGTTGAGTGGGTTTGCAATCTGATTTTGAATGTCTCAAATCTGATTTTGAGCATTCTGTATGTTATGCTGCCCAATTTTTCCTAGAAATTCTAATGCCTTTGCATTATGGCTGTGCTTTCAGATGGCCACCCGTTCCCAGAACCAAGTGGTTCGTCTAACCCGTTGCATTGGTGTGTGCGGTCACACGGCCATGTTGGTTAGGGTGATGGTTGAGGCTGGTTACCGATGGTATCCTGAATATACCGTCGAGGAGCAGTTCAGGGATTTCAATCAAAGCCAATATCTATGCACGGTCCGGATTTATCCATCTTATCCCGGGCTCTTGAGCCACTTCACTTTGTTCTTATGGGCTCGAATCACTATCGGAATGTCTGCATACAAGATGCAGCCTATTCCATGATGACTATTATTCGAGCGTAACTGCCTTGCTGGTCAACGGTGATTTCCGCTACATGCCAGCATCCTCCCCGGGGCGCATGGCTACCTTCAGGGTTTGTACAGCGATGCATCCCATGAGGACTCACTTCTTCGCACCACCACGGAGATGCTAGAAGACAAGGACCGTGAAAACCGGGCCTTGCGTATGGAGCTCTTTAATGCCCGTTCTGACCACTGGGCTACTCTGACTAGGTTTGCACCTGCCGTGCAAGCCGGATATATGGACATGAGAGACTTGTACCCCGTGCGGGCGAGTCTGCCAGACTTTATGGAGTGGCGTGAGGTGGGAGGCATCACTCCTCCTCGTGGGCCTCGTCTGCCACCGTTTGTGGGTCCACGGCCACATCCGAGTCCCTATGGTCCACAAGCTCCACAGGATTGTCTGTTCCCGGACGATCATGTTCCACTTCCAGGCTTGGGTGGTGACTTCTATGAGGACTACTATGGAGCTGCCTGAGATAGTAGTAGTATCCTTAGTATTGTAATAGTTGTATTTCCGCTGTCCTGCGTGACTTGTGGAATATGACTTAGTGTGTATCGTTTCGGAAGTGTAGAAAAATAATGTATAGGAGTTGGAATGCTTCCGATGAGATGTAACGCCGTTCACTATAGTTGTACCCCGTCAGGCTTGTACTAAACTATGAATGGTGTGTATGACCGTTGGTATATATATATATGGCAGTTTTATATTACCATGTCATACGGAGGAACATCTTGCATCCCATGCTGTCCATTACCTTCTGCACTTCTTTGTTAAATTCTGCCATCCTGGTTTAAACGTTTGCTTGTCTCCCAGGATGGTCAACACTCGCAACACTCCTGCTGTTCCAGAGCAGGGAGAAGCCAGTGCAGCCAGAAATGTGAATCTGCCGCAACCGCCATCTTTGGCCGAGGTTATGCTGGAAGCAGAACGCAATAAGCGTGAGACCAACCGCTTATTGGAGCGGATTGAACAAAACACAGCACGCCAGCCAAGAAACGATGTGGTTTCACTCAACGATTTCGTCAAGTTATATCCGCCAAAGTTCAATTATTCCGTCGAGCCACTCGACGCAGATGATTGGCTCCGCAGCATCCACCACAAGCTGCGTTCCGCCAACGTGGCTGAGGCTGACAAGGTTACCTTTGCCGCTTATCATCTGGAAGGCCCTGCTAGTCTCTGGTGGGAAAATTATGAGGCTATGCGTCCGGTTGGACAAGTTACAACTTGGGCTGAATTCAGTGCCGCCTTCCGTGAGCATCATATTCCAGAAGGTCTTATGGACCGCAAAAGGGAGGAATTCTGCAGTTTCACCCAAGGTAGGCTATCAGTGGATGCCTACAGCCGTGAATTTGGGAGGTTAGCACGTTATGCTCGAAGAAGTTTCTACCGATGCCAAGAAGCGTGCAAGGTTCGAAAGGGACTTAGCCTGAGCTACGCCGAGACCTTCGCCCGCATGAGTGCACCTCTTTTCCGAAGCTAGTCAATAAGGCTATCGGTACCAAACTGGGCAGACTGATTTTGAGGCTTCATAAGCACATCCGTGGATCGATCTTCATCCAGCTCTGGATCCCAGAAGCGCCGGGTTTGGGTTCCAAATACTGCTCTACCACCCAGGTTCACCCCGAGGCCATCCTTTGAGGCGCCTCGCCCCAACCAGCAGTATTTTCCACCCAAGACTTATGGAGGTCCAACTGCTAATGCTGCTCCACGTCCAAATGTGATAACTTGCTTCAAGTGTGGAGAGACGGGCCACTATATCCGAGAGTGTCCCCAGAACAACCCCAATCAAAATTTGGAAAGTTCATTGGCCGCGGCAAGCCAGCAGGAAAGGTGCCCTATGCCAAGCCAGTTGTCACCGCTCGTGGCCATGTCAACTATGTCTCTGCTGAAGAAACTTATGAGGATCCCAACGTCGTCCTCGGTACGCTTCTTGTTAATTGCCACCCGGCAACCGTTCTTTTTGATACTGGAGCATCTCATTCATTTATTTCTGAGAGCTATGCTCATTGCACAACACCACGATTCTGTGACATGCCTACCTCCATGGAAATTCAAACTCCTGGTTCTAGATGGCAAACCTCTAGAATAAGTCATGGGAATGAAATTCTTGTCGATGATTAGTCTTTCTTGCATCTCTAATAGCTCTCAAGTCCTCGGACATAAACATCATCCTGGTATGGATGGATGTCAGCCCATTATGCTAAGATTGATTGCTCTACTAGAACTGTTCAACTTACCCATCCTTCGGGCAAGACAGTGGATGTTTTAACCCGAGTGTCTAAGCGCCAGCTTTATTCATTAAATGCCAACCCTCTTCCAGACCTCGAAGATATTCCGGTAGTCCGTGATTTCCCGGATGTCTTTCCGGAGGAACTGCCAGGTGTTCTTTTTCAGGGATGTCGAGTTCGTGATAGATCTTGTTCCCGGAACCGTTCCAATCTCTAGAAGACCTTATAAGATGGCACCCCTAGAACTAGCTGAACTTAAGAAACAACTCGATGAATCCTTGCAAAAGGGTTTCATCCGTCCTAGTTCATCTCCATGGGCTTGCCCCGTCCTCTTCGTCAAGAAGAAGGATGGTACGGATCGGATGGTTGTAGATTACCGACCTGTCAATTTGGTCACGATCAAGAACAAGTATCCGCTCCCCAGGATCAACGACCTGTATGATCAGCTCGCTGGATCCTCAATCTTTTCAAAATGGATTTGAGGTTGGGCTACCATCAAATCAAAATCAAGAACGGGGACATTCCTAAAACGGCTTTTGTTACTCGTTATGGCCAATACGAGTACACCGTCATGTCTTTCGGTTTAACCAATGCTCCAGCCACCTTCTCTCGGTTAATGAACTCAATCTTCATGGAGTACTTGGATAAATTCGTCGTGGTATACCTCGATGATATACTCATCTACTCCAAGAATGAGGAAGAACATGCCGAACATCTAAGGCTAGTATTGATGAAACTTCGAGAGCACCGCCTTTATGCCAAATTCTCTAAGTGTGAATTCTGGTTACCAGAAGTGACCTATCTAGGACATGTAATCTCTGGTAGGGGCATTGCTGTCAATCCCGAGCGAGTTCAAGCCATCCTTGACTGGACTCCACCTGAATCGGTCAAGCAAGTTCGGAGTTTCCTCGGTCTAGCGAGCTATTGCCGCCGCTTCGTCGAGAATTTCTCTAAAGTTGCTAAACCTCTAACCGAACTCCTCAAGAAAGATAAGAAGTTCGAATGGACGCCACAAAGGCGAGTTCAGCTTTCAGAACCGAAAAGACGCTCGACATCTGCTCCCGTACTTGTTCCACCAGATTTCTCTAGGGACTTTATTATCTATTGCGGCCTCGCGACAAGGACTAGGTTGCATACTCATGCAAGATCGTCATGTGATTGCCTACGCTTCTCGGCGAGCTAAGGCCCACATGAGGATAACTATCCCACACACGATCTAGAGCTTGCAGCGATGGTTCATGCACTCAAAACCTGGCGACATTACCTTACGGGTAATCGTTGCGAAATCTACAATCGATCACCAAAGTCTGAAATATATCTTTACCCAACCGGATTTGAATCTCGAGGCAAAGACATTGGGTCGAGTTGATTACAGATTTCGACTTAGGAATATCTTACACCCCAGGCAAAGCCAATGTCATGGCTGACGCACTAAGTCGCAAATCTTATTGTAACAATTTGATGTTACAACAAAATCAACCAATTCTCCACAAGGAATTTCGTAAGCTTAATCTTCACATTGTTCCTCGAGGATTCCTTTCCACCCTGGTGGCGAAACCTACCCTTACGGATCAGATCATCAAAGCACAGAAGGTAGATCCGGGAATCTCCCGTGATCGGGAGAAACATCAAGAAAGGAGTCGCATGATTGTTTCTCCATTGATGAACAAGGTGTCGTGTTCTTTGGAGACCGTCTAGTGGTTCCCAAGGTGCGCAACCCGAGGCGATTGATCCTTAAGGAAGCTCATGACTCTCCTCTCACCATTCATCTGGTAGTACTAAAATGTATCAAGATCTACGCCCGGAGGTTTTGGTGGACTAGGATGAAGAGAGAAATCGCTCAATACATTGCTAATTGCGACGTCTGTCGTCGAGTTAAAGCAGAGCATCAACGGCCTGCTGGTACCCTTCAACCTTTGGAAATTCCTGAATGGAAATGGGATAAAATCGGTATGGATTTCATTACCGGGTTTCCCAGGACCAAAAGAGGGAATAATGCTATCTTCGTTGTCGTTGATCGTCTTTCCAAAGTAGCCCACTTCCTACCTGTTCGTGAGAGTATAACCGCTAGCCGCCTAGCTGATTTGTATATCTCGGAATAGTGTCTCTTCATGGTGTTCCATTAGAGATTAACTCAGACCGTGGAAGTCTCTTCACCTCTCGATTTTGGGAAAGCTTCCAAAACGCTATGGGAACTCGTCTCTCCTTTAGCACCGCCTTCCATCCTCAATCAAGTGGTCAAGTAGAACGAGTCAATCAAATCCTAGAGGATATGCTTGAAGCTTGTCATCTCTTTCGCATGAATTGGGAGAAATGCCTTCCATTCGCCGAGTTCGCTTATAACAATAGTTATCAAGCCAGCTCGGGCAAAGCCCCTTCGAAGTTCTTTATGGACGGAAATGTCGAACACCTCTTAACTGGTCGAAACCGGGAGAGACAACTCTTTGGCCCGGACATGATTCAGGAAGCAGAAGAGCAGGTTCGCGTTATTCGTGAGAAATTGAAAACAGCCCAATCTCGTCAAAAGAGCCAATATGACCGTAAGCATAAGCCTATGACTTATGAAATTGGCGAGAAGGCTTACCTTCGGGTTACTCCTTTGAAGGGAACCCATCGATTCGGTATCAAAGGCAAGTTGGCTCCTCGTTACATTGGACCCTTTCGCATTCTTGCCAAACGAGGAGAAGTTGCCTACCAATTGGAACTACCTCCGCATCTTTCCAGAGTCCATGATGTCTTCCACGTTTCCCAACTCAGGCGTTGCTTCTCGGATCCTATCCGTGGAGTAGACCACGAAACGCTTGATCTCCAAGATAACCTTACCTATCGAGAATATCCCGTTCGCATCCTCGATCAAGCCGAGCGTACCACTCGACGTCGGAATATCAAGTTTCTAAAGGTTCAATGGTCAAACCATTCCGAGCAAGAAGCAACTTGGGAAAGGGAGGATCGTCTTCGACTTGAGTATCCCACCTTTTTCAAGAACAGATCCTAAATCTCGGACGAGATTCTTTTGAGCGGGGTGAGTTGTCACATCCCGGTTAGACCATGCATTAGGGTGTGCATCATGTTTAAATTTCATTTGAATTTGAAATGGGGAAGGTGAAACCCCAGAACACCCCCCTTAAAACAACTAGGGTTTACTAAAATTTATTTCAATGAACCTGAAATGCCCTTCAAAATGTTCATCCTCTTTACTTTGGTTCGTAACCCATGTCAAAGAAGGTGTACCATTTTCTAGGTCATCTAAGGGTTCTAGAATTAATCCACAAGTTTTTGAAATGAGCATTTTAAATTATATAAAATATTTTAAATGTTCAAAATTTGCCAAACCAAAATGTTTCATGTTGGGAATATTCTAACAAGTGACCAGGAGCATTTTGGTGATTTTTAAAATAGTTTTGGTATTTTTAAAACCCCACAGAGTTTCGTAAAATAGAAAAGAGTAAAAGGGAAAACCCTTACCTCGACGCCTGTGCCGCCCACTGCTGCCCAGCCTCAGCAGCCGCCAACAGCTGCTTGGCTCGGCCAGGCAGGCAGCCTGGTGCCGGCCGGCGAGCTCGGGGCGCGCCACGCAGCTGGCCGCCGCCCTGCTTCACCCCCTCGCCGCCTCGCTGCCTGGACGACCTCCACGTCGCCGCCCGAACCCCCTGGACACCCCATTCTCCCCCTGCCTCCTCTCTCTCGCTCTCCCCCAACCTGGCCGACGCCATCGCCGACGCCACACTGCCGACGCCAGGTTCCCCGCCGCCCATGCTCCTCCCCACCATGTCCAGCAGCTCCGCCGCACCCCACTACCCCTAGCTAGCCGAGTCCCGCCGCTCTAAGCACCCAAGCCTCTACACCGACCTCGACCGAGCTCGAAGCCGCTGGAGATCCCCATCGCTGCCGCCGCCGCATCAGACCGCCCCGACCTCGACGAGGTTTCTCACGGGTTCACTGTGAGCCTGGCTACTTCCCCGTCCTCTCCGCTCTCTTCCTCTTGCACCACAACGAGCGCACGTTGATCACCCGAACGCACCGCCGCGGAGCTCGTCGCCGACGAAGCTCCGGCCACCCAACGGCCACGCCACTGCCCATCGCACTCACCGAGTTGCGCTGGGCCTAGCTATGCAATTCCAGCGCCTCGCCGAGCCCTCTAACACCAAACCCGACATCACCCGAGCCCCGGCCGCCTCGACTCGCCGCCGGGCGCCCACTCCGCCACCCCTAACCTAATCGACCCCACCAAACACCGCGGCTCACTTCCAGCTCCACGTAGATGCTCCCCGCGCTCCATTTGGTGCCCAGAAAGTGCAAAAGCACTTTGCTCCGCCGCGCCTGGCCTCGCCGGCGGCTAGACGCCGGCGAGGTTGACCACTGACCCACGATCAGGCCTGCTGATCGCTCTGAGTCAATGACAGGTGGACCCCGGTTAACTAATTAGGATTAGTTCTAATTAATTTAATTAGTTAAACTAACCTCGACATGCGGGTCCCAGCGGTCAGTTTGACCTGGATGACCTCGTTGACTTCGACGTCACGCTGACCTCATGCCGACAAGATTAACTCAAATTCTGGATTTATTTTTATATAATAAATTCCAGAATATAAATCAAATTTCAAATGCTTATAACTTTTATTCTATAACTCCAAATGCAAAGATTTATATATGAAAAATTATCAGAAAAATACACTCTATCCATTGGTACAGGTTTCATGCATGTTAAAACAAGTTAACTATGCTGAATAACCAGAATAAGATATTGCACCATTAGGACTAACTCCAATGAGCTATCATTTGAATCCTTGATTCAAATGAGTTCATCCTGTTCTTTCAACTTGCATTAGGCCAACACACATCCATATTGCCATGTCATAGCATGCATCATATTGTTGCATATTGTCATGTGTGTTTACTTTCGTGTGCTTTCATGATAGGTTCTGCCTCGAAGATAACCTCGACTACCCATCCAAGGGCAGTTCTCTACCCCAGCCCATCGGGCAAGCAACTCATTGATCATTCCGATACAAACCCATGTTCTCGCTTCGCTCTCGTTTACTGCATTAAGACAACGCGATTCAACTGTTGTGTGCTGCGGTAGTTGAACCCACTTCCTTTGCATGACCTGTCATTGCCACAGTAACTAGATGAAACCCACTAGTATGTGTAGGAGTTGATTGAGCCATGATTGTGATTCCTACCATGCTATGCTTGCTATGCTTAGAGTTGTGTCAGGTCTGGCTCATCGGGATGATGAACTGGAGTGAAAGGTTGTGTTGGTTCGAGAGTGAAAGTGTTGAACACGATTTGGTAAAGGTATCGATGAAAGGCCATGTAGGAGTACATGGTGGGTTCTTTCATTGAAGCCGATCCTAAGAACTGAGATCTGTGTTTGTGATCCATGAACTAGCTACTACCACGCATTGGGCCCGAAACCAATGGACCCTCTCGGCTTCTTAACCACCCTTGTTCTTAGTCCGGGAGTTGCAAGTAGTTTCGGTGTTTGTAGCATGTCGGGGCCGCACGCAACGCTGACCTTAGGGGTGGGTTGTGTTGCGGTAGGCACCGTGGGCCCGTGTACCGAAAGTGCCCGCTTGGTATCTTGGGAACCCTGCACACATCGTTCGGGCTGTATGGGAAACCTCGGCGGACTCCTGCGGATGGAACCCGAATAGGCGATAAACCTGGACTAGGGACTTGAGTGTTTAGGTAGGCTGTGGCCGACACCCACGTTGGGCTTCCGCTTGAAGGTTGCCGAGTACATGTCGTGTAGACGACGATAAGTGGTGAGAGCGTGTGTGAAGAAGTACACCCCTGCAGGGTTATATATGATCTATTCGAATAGCCGTGTCCACGGAGAAGGACTTCTGGGTTACCTATATCAGTTCATAGACAAGTAAATGGATACTACTAAAAGCCTCAAGATAAGTGTGAGTATCGTGGATGGCCCTCTCGGGGATGACGAGAGAGGATCCACGGTGGAGTATTGTGATGGTGATTAGTGGACTCGTAATGCGACAAAATGTTTTACAAAGTGGTGTTACGTGAGGATAGCTTAGCCAAGAGTCAAAGCTGGCTTGCTGCAAATAACTCCACCTCCTTCTTGAGAATGTGCATGTATGATAGGATTCTGTGGTAAGACTTGCTGAGTACTTTTGTACTCATGTTTGCTTAATCAATATTTTTCAGAGGACAATACTACCCCCTCCGACGGATTCTATGTAGATGTTGACTTCGACGAGTGAACTAGCCACCCAGGTGGCGATCTAAGACTTGTGAAGGGCCATTGTAGATAGAAAGGCTCCAACAAGCTTTCTTTCTTTCTAGAGTCTGTACTCAGACTAGTTTGCTTCCGCATGTGCTTGTATGATTGTATGACTTGAGTGTTGGGTCATGTGACCCCTACCTGTATGACTATGTTATGTATGGCTCCTCGGAGCCTTTTAAATAAAGTACTTGAGTTGTAGAGTTTTGTTGTGATGCCTTGTTGTATTTACTCATATCGTGCATATTATGTGTATGATTGAAATGCTTGGTATGAGTGGGATCCGACAAACTAGTTGTTTATCCTTGGCAGCCTCTCATATGGGGAAATGTAGTCTCGTGCTTTCGAGCGATAGTAGTCCGCTACAGCCCGGTTCACCGGAGTCCTGCTAGCCCAGCACTACTGCTTGGACACTTGACTGGCGGCATGTGTTTCATTTCGTTCCTATATGTCTGTCCTTCGGGAAATGTCACGCGGTGATATTCGGAGTCCTGCCTAGCCTGCTACAGCCCGGGATACCGGAGTCCTGTTAGCCCAAAGCTACAGCCCGAATTCATACGTTGATGACCGACATGCTCAAGTGATTCATATATGCCTGTCCCCATAGGTTAGTGCCGCTTTGGGTTCACGACTAGCCATGTCGGCCCGGTTCTTTGTCATGTGGATGCTAGCGACACTATCATATACGTGAGCCAAAAGCGCTAAAACGGTCCCGGCCATGGTAAGGCGACACCCGTGGGAATACCGTGCGTGAGGCCGCAAAGTGATATGAGGTGTTACCAGCTAGGTCGATGTGACTTGGAATCGGGGTCCTGACACCGCCAGACACAGTTCCTTTAGAAAATTCCCCTCCATGGATGCATCCCACGAAGGCACGCTTTACGTCGGGCTGAGCTCGGGCGGGTCTCGCACACTGAGCCGTCTCAATGATGTCGGTGTAGATGTCTGGCTCAGGGCCCGGCTCGCCGATCTTGCCGATGAAGACATGGATTACACCGAAGGGGACCCGGTACCCGTACTCAATTAAGCCGGCGTCGGGGCCCCAGCCTGCATCGTCGATGTAGAGCTTGCCGCGATGACTCTTGGTCATCCGGCCCACAACGTATCCCTTGAGCCCTTCGAAGTTGCCCTTTAAGAACTCAAATCCACCGTGCGCTGGCCCCATGGTGGGCGCCAATTGTCGTGGAAAGGTCACGACAGTTGTCCTAGCAAAAGGACTTAGTTGTGGAGCCATCGCAACTAGGAAGCTTAAAGGGGTTAAACGGGACAAATGACACGGGAGTTTATACTGGTTCGGCCCCTTGCGGTGAAGGTAAAGGCATAATCCAGTTTGAGGTGGTATTGCTTATGTCTCTATTACCAGGGAGTGAATTCGCTTGACCTAGCTTTCGATATGATGTTACTTGTCCTGAACCGCCATTGGGTCATAGCTTTATATACAGAGGTCGACGCCCAGCGGCTCACAAAGTCCCGGCCGCCTCATAAATAGTGTCCGGCTCGGTGACTATCTATTCTTGCCTTACAATACAAGTCATACATATATGGCGGTTTATCTATTCGGGCCTTAAGTCGCCATTGGGCCTTGGGCCCTTAACTGAACCGCCATCTTCAAGTATCGTTGTGGGCTTCATGTGATGAATCGCCATAGGTATAACCTGGCCCCTCCTGTGCGGGTTATACCGACAGTTATATCCCCAACAAGCACACCTTGGGGTTCCACAACTATGGAAATCGTTTCGGGACCGTAAAACGGCGAGTAATAGTCCACGAAACAGGTCAGAATTGGACAAAACTGTAAGTGTTGACGACGGACACGTAAACACACCCCAGGGTTCGCCAATCGTGGAAATCGCTCTGGGTGCCCAAAACCCTGAGTAATAGTGCATGAAATGGACTAGAACCGGCCAAGTATGTGAGTGTTGATGAACGACACGTAAACGCACCCCGGGGTTCGTCAATTGTGGAAATAACTCCGAGACCCCAAAACTGAGTAATAGTCCAAGAAAGGGGCCAGAATCGTCCCAAACTGTGATTGTTGATGACCGACATGTAAGCACACCTTGGGGTTCAACAACTATGGAAATCGCTTCGGGACCCCAAAACATTGAGTAATAGTCCAAGAAACGGGTCAGAATTGGCCAAAACTATGAGTGTTGACGACGGACACATAAATGCACCCCGGTGTTCGTCAATCGTGGAAATCGCTATGGCTCCCCAAAAGCCAGAGTAATAGTGCATGAAACGGACTAGAATCGGCCAAATATTTGAATGTTGATGACCGACACGTAAACGCACACCGGGGTTTGTCAATCATGGAAATGACTCCGGGACCCCAAACGAGGGTAATAGTCCAAGGAAGGGGCCATAATCGGCCCAAACTGTGATTGTTGACGACCGACAGGTAAGCGCACCTTGGAGTTCGACAACCATGGAAATCGCTTTGGGACCCCAAAACGGTGAGTAATAGTCCATGAAACGGGCCAGAATCGGCCAAACTGCGAGTGTTGATGACCAACATATAAGCACACCTTGGGGTTCAACAACCATGGAAATCGCTTCGGGACCCCAAAACGGTGAGTAATAGTCCAAGAAAAGGGTCAGAATTGGCCAAAACTATGAGTGTTGAAGACAAACACATAAACGCATCTCGGGATTCGTCAATCTTGGAAATCATTTTGGGTCCCCAAAACCCCGAGTACTACTGCACGAAACGGACTTGAATCGGCCAAGTATGTAAGTGTTGATGACCAACACGTAAATGCACCCCGGCGTTCGTCAATCATGGAAATGACTCCGGGACCCCAAAACTGAGTAATCCTCCAAGAAACGGACCACAATCGGCCCAAACTGTGATTGTTGATGACCGACACATAACCGCACCTTGGAGTTCAACAACCACGGAAATCGCTTTGGGACCCCAAAACTGTGAGTAATAGTCCATGAAACGGGCCAGAGTCGGCCAAAACTGCGAGTGTTGATGACCAAAACGTAAGCACACCTTGGGGTTCAACAACTATGGAAGTCGATTCAGAACCCCAAAACGGTGAGTAATAGTCCAAGAAACGGGTCAGTATTGGCCAAATCTGTGAGTGCTGACGACGGACACATGAACGCACCCCAGGGTTCGTCAATCATGGAAATCGCTCTGGGTCCCCAAACCCCTGAGTTATAGTGCACGAAACGGAGTAGAGTCGGCCAAATATGTCAGTGGTGATGACCGACACGTAAACGCACCCCGTAGTTCGTCAGTCCTGGAAATGACTCCGGGACCCCAAAACTGAGTAATAGTCCAAGAAACAGGCCAGAATCGACCCAAACTGTGATTGTTGATCACAGACACGTAAGCACTCCTTGGAGTTTGACAACCATGGAAATCGCTTTGGGACCCCAAAGTGGTGAGTAATAGTCCATGAAACAGGCCAGAGTCGACCAAAACTGCGAGTTTTGATGACCAACATGTAAGGACACCTTGGGGTTCAACAACTATGGAAATCGATTTGGGACCCCAAAATGGTGAGTAATAGTCCACGAAACAAGTCAGAATTGGACAAAACTGTGAGTGTTGAAGACAGACACATAAACGCACCCCGGGGTTCATCAACTGAGGAAATCACTCTGGGTCCCCAAAACGGTGAGTAATAGTGCATGAAACGGACAAGAATCGGCCAAATATGTGAGTGTTGATGACCGACACGTAAACGCACCCCGGGGTTCGTCAATCATGGAAATGACTCTTGGACCCCAAAACAGAGTAATAGTACAAGAAACGGGCCAGAATCGGCCCAAAATGTGATTGTCGATGACCAACACGTAAGCGCACCTTGGAGTTCGACAACCATGTAAATGGCTTTGGGACCCCAAAACGGTGAGTAATAGTCCATGAAATGGGCCAGAGTCGGCCAAAACTGCAAGTGTTGATGACCAACACGTAAGCACACCTTGGGGTTCAACAACTATGGAAGTCGATTCGGGACCCCAAAACGGTGAGTAATAGTCCAAGAAGCGGGTCAGAATTGGCCAAAATTGTGAGTGTTGACGATAGACACATGAACGCACCCCGGGGTTTGTCAATCTTGGAAATCGCTTTGGGTCCCCATAACCCTGAGTAATAGTGCACGAAACAGATTAGAGTGAGCCAAATACGTCAATGTTGATGACCGACATGTAAACGCACCCCGCGGTTCGTCAATCCTGGAAATGACTCCGGGACCCCAAAACTGAGTAATAGTTCAAGAAACAGGCCAGAATCGGCTGAAACTGTGATTGTTGATGATCGACACGTAAGCGCACCTTGGAGTTCGACAACCATGGAAATCGCTTTGGGACCCCAAAACGGTGAGTAATAGTCCATGGAACGGGCCAGAGTCGACCAAAACTACGAGATTTGATGACCAAGAGGTAAGGACACCTTGGGGTTCAACAACTATGGAAATTGATTTGGGACCCCAAAACGACGAGTAATAGTCCACGAAATAGGTCAGAATTGGACAAAACTATGAGTGTTGACGACAGACACATAAACGCATCCCGTGGTTCGTCAATCGTGGAGATCGCTCCGGGTCCTCAAAACGGAGAGTAATAATGCATGAAACGGACAAGAATCGGCGAAATATGTGAGTGTTGATGACCGACACGTAAACGCACCCCGGGGTTCGTCAATCATGGAAATGACTCCGGGACCCCAAAACAGAGTAATAGTCCAAGAAACGGGCCAGAATCGGCCCAAACTGTGATTGTTGATGACCGACACGTAAGCGCACCTTGGAGTTCGACAACCATGTAAATCGATTTGGGACCCCAAAACGGTGACTAATAGTCCATGAAACGGGCAAGAATCGGCCAAAACTTCGAGTGTTGATGACCAACATGTAAGCACTGATTGGGGTTCAACAACTATGGAAATCGCTTAGGGACCCCAAAACGGTGAGTAATAGTCTATGAAACATGTCAGAATTGGCCAAAACAATGAGAGTTGACGACGGACACATAAACACACCCCAGGGTTCATCAATCATGGAAATCGCTCTGGGTCCCCAAAACGCCGAGTAATAGTGCACGAAACGGACTAGAATCAGCCGAATATGTGAGTGTTGATGACCGACACGTAAACGCACCCCGGGGTTCGTCAATCGTGGAAAAGACTCCCAGACCCCAAAATAGAACAATAGTCCAAGAAACGGGCCAGAATCGGCCCAAACTGTGATTGTTGATGACCGACACGTAAGCGCACCTTGGAGTTCGACAACGATGGAAATCGCATTGGGACCCAAAAACAGTGAATAATTATCCAAGAAACGGGCCAGAATCGGGCCAGAATCGGCCAAAACTGAGAGTGTTGATGACCGACACCTAAGCACACCATGGGGTTCAACAACTATGGAAATCGCTTTGGGACCCCAAAACGGTGAGTAATAGTCCATGAAATGGGCCAGAGTCGGCCAAAACTGCAAGTGTGGATGACCAACACGTAAGCACACCTTGGGGTTCAACACTATGGAAGTCGATTCGGGACCCCAAAACGGTGAGTAATAGTCCAAGAAGCGGGTCAGAATTGGCCAAAATTGTGAGTGTTGACGACAGACACATGAACGCACCCCGGGGTTTGTCAATCTTGGAAATCACTCTGGGTCCCCAAAACCCTGAGTAATAGTGCACGGAACAGATTAGAGTGAGCCAAATATGTCAGTGTTGATGACCGACATGTAAACGCACCCCGCGGTTCGCAATCCTGGAAATGACTCCGGGACCCCAAAACTGAGTAATAGTTCAAGAAACAGGCCAGAATCGGCTGAAACTGTGATTGTTGATGATCGACACGTAAGCGCACCTTGGAGTTCGACAACCACGGAAATCTCTTTGGGACCACAAAACGGTTAGTAATAGTCCATGAAACGGGCCAGAGTCGACCAAAACAACGAGATTTGATGACCAACACATAAGGACACCTTGGGGTTCAACAACTATGGAAATTGATTTGGGATCCCAAAACGGTGAGTAATAGTCCACGATACAGATCAGAATTGGACAAAACTATGAGTGTTGACGGCAGACACATAAACGCACCCCGGGGTTCATCAATCGTGGAAATCGCTTTGGGTCCCAAAAACGGTGAGTAATAGTGCATGAAACGGACAAGAATCGGTCAAATATGTGAGTGTTGATGACCGGCACGTAAACACACCCCGGAGTTCGTCAATCATGGAATTGACTCCGGGACCCCAAAACAGAGTAATAGTCCAAGAAACGGGCCAGAATCGGCCCAACCTGTGATTGTTGATGACCGACACGTAAGCGCACCTTGGAGTTTGACAACCATGTAAATCGGTTTGGGACCCCAAAACGGTGAGTAATAGTCCATGAAACGGGCAAGAATCGGCCAAAACTTCGAGTGTTGATGACCAACATGTGAGCACTCCTTGGGGTTCAACAACTATGGAAATCGCTTCGGGACCCCAAAACGGTGAGTAATAGTCTATGAAACATGTCAGGATTGGCCAAAAGTGTGAGTGTTGACGACAGACACATGAACGCACCCCGGGGTTTGTCAATCTTGGAAATCGCTCTGGGTCCCCAAAACCCTGAGTAATAGTGCACGAAACAGATTAGAGTGAGCCAAATATGTCAGTGTTGATGACCGACATGTAAACGCACCCCGCGGTTCGTCAATCCTGGAAATGACTCCGGGACCCCAAAACTGAGTAATAGTTCAAGAAACAGGCCAGAATCGGCTGAAACTGTGATTGTTGATGATCGACACGTAAGCGCACCTTGGAGTTTGACAACCATGGAAATCGCTTTGGGACCCCAAAACAGTGAGTAATAGTCCATGGAACGGGCCAGAGTCGACCAAAACTACGAGATTTGATGACCAAGACGTAAGGACACCATGGGGTTCAACAACTATGGAAATCGCTTTGAGACCCCAAAACGGTGAGTAATAGTCCACGAAACAGGTCGAATCGACAAAACTGTGAGTGTTGACATGGAACACATAAACGCACCTCGGGTTCATCAATCGTGGAAATCGTGGGTCCCCAAAACACTAAGTAATAGTGCATGAAATGCATAAGATTCAGCCAAATATGTGAGTGTTGATGACCGACACGTAACGCACTCGGGTTCGCCAATCATGGAAATGACTCGAGACCCCAAAATAGAGTAATAGTCCAAGAAATGGCCAGAATCGCCCAAACTGTGATTGTTGATGACCAACATGTAAGCTCACCTTGGAGTTCGACAACCATGGAAATCGCCAGAACCCAAAACTGTGAGTAATAGTCCATGAAACGGGCCAGAATCGGCCAAAATTGCGAGTGTTGATGACCAACATGTAATCACACCTTGGGGTTCAACAACTATGGAAATCGATTGGGGACCCCAAAACGGTGAGTAATAGTCCAAGTAACGGGTCAGAATTGGCCAAAACTGTGAGTGTTGACGACGGAGACATGAATGCACCCCGGGGTTCGTCAATGGTGGAAATCGCTCTGGGTCCTCGAAACCCTGAGTAAAAGGGCACGGAACGGACTAGAGTTAGCCAAATATGTGAGTGTTGATGACCAACATGTGAGCACTCCTTGGGGTTCAACAACTATGGAAATCGCTTCGGGACCCCAAAACGGTGAGTAATAGTCTATGAAACATGTCAGGATTGGCCAAAAGTGTGAGTGTTGACGACAGACACATGAACGCACTCCCCGGGTTTGTCAATCTTGGAAATCGCCTGGGTCCCCAAAACCCCGAGTAATAGTGCACGAAACAGATTAGAGTGAGCCAAATATGTGAGTGTTGATGACCGACATGTAAACGCACCCCGGTTCGTCAATCTGGAAATGACTCCGGACCCCAAAACTGAGTAATAGTTCAAGAAACAGGCCAGAATCGCCCAAACTGTGATTGTTGATGATCGACACGTAAGCGCACCTTGGAGTTTGACAACCATGGAAATCGCTTTGGGACCCCAAAACAGTGAGTAATAGTCCATGGAACGGGCCAGAGTCGACCAAAACTACGAGATTTGATGACCAAGACGTAAGGACACCATGGGGTTCAACAACTATGGAAATCGCTTTGAGACCCCAAAACGGTGAGTAATAGTCCACGAAACAGGTCAGAACTGGACAAAACTGTGAGTGTTGACATGGAACACATAAACGCACCTCGGGGTTCATCAATCGTGGAAATCGTGTGGGTCCCCAAAACACTAAGTAATAGTGCATGAAACAGACAAGATTCAGCCAAATATGTGAGTGTTGATGACCGACACGTAAACGCACCTCGGGGTTCGTCAATCATGGAAATGACTCCGAGACCCCAAAATAGAGTAATAGTCCAAGAAACAGGCCAGAATCGGCCCAAACTGTGATTGTTGATGACCAACATGTAAGCTCACCTTGGAGTTCGACAACCATGGAAATCGCTTTGTGACCCCTAAACTGTGAGTAATAGTCCATGAAACGGGCCAGAATCGGCCAAAATTGCGAGTGTTGATGACCAACATGTAATCACACCTTGGGGTTCAACAACTATGGAAATCGATTGGGGACCCCAAAACGGTGAGTAATAGTCCAAGTAACGGGTCAGAATTGGCCAAAACTGTGAGTGTTGACGACGGAGACATGAATGCAACCCGGGGTTCGTCAATGGTGGAAATCGATCTGGGTCCTCGAAACCCTGAGTAAAAGGGCACGGAACGGACTAGAGTTAGCCAAATATGTGAGTGTTGATGACCAACATGTGAGCACTCCTTGGGGTTCAACAACTATGGAAATCGCTTCGGGACCCCAAAACGGTGAGTAATAGTCCAAGAAACGGGTCAGAATTGGCCAAAACTGTGAGTGTTGACGACGGACACGTAAACGCACCCCAGGGTTCGCCAATCGTGGAAATCGCTCTGGGTCCCCAAAACCCTGAGTAATAGTGCATGAAGCAGACAAGAATCGGCCAAATATGTGAATGTTGATGACCGACACGTAAACGCACCCCGGGTTCGTCAATCGTGGAAATGACTCAAAGACCCCAAAACAGAGTAGTAGTCCCAGAAATGGGCCAGAATCAGCCCAAACTGTGATTGTTGATGACCGACACATAGGCGCACCTTGGAGTTCGACAACCATGTAAATCACTTTGGGGCTCCAAAACGATGAGTAATAGTCCACGAAACGGGCCAAAATCGGCCAAAACTGCGAGTGTTGATGACCAACATGTAAGCACACCTTGGGGTTCAACAACTATGGAAATCGCTTTGGGACCCCAAAACGGTGAGTAATAGTCCACGAAACAGGTCAGAACTGGACAAAACTGTGAGTGTTGACGATGGACACATAAACGCACCCCGGGGTTCATCAATCGTGGAAATCGTCTGGGTCCCCAAAACACTAAGTAATAGTGCACGAAACGGACAAGATTCAGCCAAAGATGTGAGTGTTGATGACCGACACGTAACGCACTCGGGTTCGCCAATCATGGAAATGACTCGAGACCCCAAAATAGAGTAATAGTCCAAGAAACGGGCCAGAATCGCCCAAACTATGATTGTTGATGACCAACATGTAAGCTCACCTTGGAGTTCGACAACCATGGAAATCGCCAGACCCCAAAACTGTGAGTAATAGTCCATGAAACGGGCCAGAATCGCCAAAATTATGAAAGTGTTGATGACCAACATGTAATCACACCTTGGGGTTCAACAACTATGGAAATCGATTGGGGACCCCAAAACGGTGAGTAATAGTCCAAGTAACGGGTCAGAATTGGCCAAAATCGGAGTGTTGACGACGGAGACATGAATGCAACCCGGGTTCATCAATGGTGGAAATCGCCTGGGTCCCCAAACCCCGAGTAAAAGGGCATGAAACGGACTAGAGTTAGCCAAATATGTGAGTGTTGATGACCAACATGTGAGCACCCTTGGGGTTCAACAACTATGGAAATCGCCGGGACCCCAAAACGGTGAGTAATAGTCTATGAAACATGTCAGATTGGCCAAAAGTGTGAGTGTTGACGATGACACACATGAACGCACTCCGGGTTTGTCAATCTTGGAAATCGCCTGGGTCCCCAAAACCCCGAGTAATAGTGCACGAAACAGATTAGAGTGAGCCAAATATGTGATTGTTGATGACCGACATGTAAACGCACCTTAGAGTTCGACAATCCCGGAAATGACTGGGACCCCAAAACTGAGTATAGTCCAAGAAACGGTCCAGAATCGGCCCAAACTGTGATTGTTGATGACCGACACATAAGCGCACCTTGGAGTTTGACAACCATGGAAATCGCTTTGGGACCCCAAAACGGTGAGTAATAGTCCATGAAACGGGCCAGAATCGGCCAAAACTGCGAGTGTTGATGACTAACACGTAAGCACACCATGGGGTTCAACAACTATGGAAACCACTTCGGGACCCCAAAACTGTGAGTAATAGTCCACGAAATAGGTCAGAACTGGACAAAACTGTGAGTGTTGACGACGGACACAGAAACGCACACCGGGGTTTCTCAATCGTGGAAATCGCTCTGGGTCCCCAAAAGCCTGAGTAATAGTGCATGAAACGGACAAGATTCATCCAAATATTTGAGTGTTGATGACCGACACGTAATCGCACACGGGGGTTCGTCAATCGTGGAAATGACTTCGAGACCCCAAAACAGAATAGTAGTCCAAGAAATGGGCCAGAATCGGCGCAAACTGTGATTGTTGATGACCAACACGTAAGCACACCTTGGGGATCAACAACTATGGAAATCAATTCGGGACCCCAAAACGATGAGTAATAGTCCATGAAACGGGCCAAAATCGGCCAAAACTGCGAGTGTTGATGACAAACATGTAGCACACCTCGGGGTTCAACAACTATGGAAATCGCTTGGGGACCCCAAAACGGCGAGTAATAGTCCCAGAAACGGGTTAGAATGGGCCAAAACTGTGAGTGTTGACGACGGACACAGAAACGCACACAGGGGTTTCTCAATCGTTGAAATCGCTCTGGGTCCCCAAAACGCTGAGTAATAGTGCACGAAACGGACTACAATCGGCCGAATATGCGAGTGTTGATGACCGACACGTAAACGCACCCCGGGGTTCGTCAATTGTGGAAATGACTCCGAGACTCCAAAATAGAGTAATAGTCCAAGAAACAGATCAGATCGGCCCAAACTGTGATTGTTGATGACCGACACGTAAGCGCACCTTGGAGTTCGACAACCATGGGAATCGCTTTGGGACCCCATAACGGTGAGTAATAGTCCATGAAACGGGCCAAAATCGGCCAAAACTGCGAGTGCTGATGACCAACACGTAAGGACACCTTGGGGGTTCAACAACTATGGAAATCGCTTTGCGACCCCAAAACGGTGAGTAATAGTCCACGAAACGGGTCCGAATTGGCCAAAACTATGAGTGTTGACGACGGACACGTAAACGCACCCGGTTTTTCTGAATCGTGGAAATCGCTCTGGGTCCCCAAAACACTGAGTAATAGGGCACGAAATGGACAAGAATCGCCAAATATGTGAGTGTTGATGACCGACACGTAAACCCACCCCAGGGTTCGTCAATCATGGAAATGACTCAGGGACCCCAAAACAGAGTAATAGTCCAGGAAATGGGCCAGAATCGGCCTAAACTGTGATTGTTGATTACCGACACATAAGCGCACCTTGGATTTCGACAACCATGTAAATCGCTTTGGTACCACAAAACGGTGAGTGATAGTCCTTGAAACAAGCCAGAGTTGCCCAAAACTGCGAGTGTTGATGTCCAACATGTAAGCACACCTTGGGGGTCAACAAAATTGCTTCGGGACCCCAAAACGGTGAGGAATAGTCCACGGAACATGTCAGAATCAGCCCAAATTGTGATTGTTGATGACCGAACATAAGCTCACCTTAGAGTTCAACAACCATGTAAATCACTTTGGGACCCCAAAACGGTGAGTAATAGTCCATGAAACGGGCCAGAATCGGCCAAAACTGTGAGTGTTGATGACCAACATGTAAGCATACCTTGGGGTTCAACAACTATGGAAATCGCTTCGAGACCCCAAAACGGCGAGTAATAGTCCAAGAAACGGGTCAGAATGGGCCAAAACTGTAAGTGTTGACAACAGACACATAAACGCACCCCGGGGTTTGTCAATCATGGAAATCGCTTTGGGTCCCCAAAACCCTGAGTAATAGTGCACGAAACGGAGAAGAATCGGCCAAATATGTGAATGTTGATGACCGACACGTAAACGCACCCCGAGGTCGTCAATCGCGGAAATGACTCCGAGACCCCAAAACAGAGTAGTAGTCCAAGAAATGGGCCAGAATCGGCCCAATCTGTGATTGTTGATGACCGACACATATGCGCACCTTGGAGTTCGACAACCATGTAAATCGCTTTGGGACCCCAAAACGGTGAATAATAGTCCATGAAACAGGCCAGAATCGGCCAAAACTGCGAGTGTTGATGACCAACATGTCTGCACAGCTTGGGGTTCATCAACTATGGATATCGCTTCGGGACCCCAAAACAGAGTAGTAGTCCAAGAAACGGTCCAGAATCGGCCCAAACTGTGGTTGTTAATGACCAACACATCAGCGCACCTTGGAGTTCGACAACCATGGAAATCGCTTTGGGACCCCAAAACGGTGAGTAATAGTCCATGAAACGGGCCAGAATCGGCCAAAACTACGAGTGTTGATGACCAACATGTAAGCACACCTTGGGGTTCAACAACTATGGAAATCGCTTCGGGACCCCAAAACGGTGAGTAATAGTCCACGAAACATGTCAGAATTGGCCAAAACTGTGAGAGTTGACGACGGACACATAAACGCACCCCAAACGGACACATAAACATGTCAGAATTGGCCAAAACTGTGGAAATGACTCCGAGACTCCAAAATAGAGTAATAGTCCAAGAAACAGACCAAAATCGGCCCAAACTGTGATTGTTCATGACCGACACGTAAGCGCACCTTGGAGTTCGACAACCATGGGAATCGCTTTGGGACCCCATAACGGTGAGTAATAGTCCATGAAACGGGCCAAAATCGGCCAAAACTGGGAGTGTTGATGACCAACACGTAAGCACACCTTGGGGTTCAACAACTATGGAAATCGCTTAGGGACCCCAAAACAGTGAGTAATAGTCCATGAAACAGGTCAGAATTGGACAAAACTGTGAGTGTTGACGACGGACACATAAACGCACCCCGGGATTCATCAATCGTGGAAATCCCTCTGGGTCCCCAAAATAGAGTAATAGTGCATGAAACAGACAAGATTCGGCCAAATATGTGAGTGTTGATGACCGACACGTAAACGCTACCCGGGGTTCGTCAATCATGGAAATGACTCCGAGACCCCAAAATAGAGTAATAGTCCAGGAAACAGGCCAGAATCGGCCCAAACTATGATTGTTGATGACCGACACGTAAGCGCACCTTAGAGTTCGACAACCATGTAAATCGCTTTGGGACCCCAAGACGGTGAGTAATAGTCCAAGAAACGGGCCAGAATCGGCCCAAAACTGTGATTGTTGATGACCGACACATAAGCGCACCTTGGAGTTCGACAACCGTGTAAATCGCATCGGGACCCCAGAACGGTGAGTAATAGTCCAAGAAACGGGTCAGAATGGGCCAAAATTGTGAGTGTTGACGACGGACACATAAACGCACCCCGGGGTTTGTCAATCGTGGAAATCGCTCTGGGTCCCCAAAACCCTGAGTAATAGTGCATGAAACGGGCAAGAATCGGCCAAATATGTGAATGTTGATGACCGACAGCTAAACGCACCCCGGGTTCGTCAATCGTGGAAATGACTCCAAGACCCTAAAACAGAGTAGTAGTCCAAGAAATGGGCCAGAATCGGCCCAAACTGTGATTGTTGACGACCGACACGTAAGCGCACCTTGGAGTTCGACAACCATGGAAATCGCTATGGGACCCCAAAACGGTGAGTAATAGTCCATGAAACGGGCCAAAATCGAATTAAAACTACGAGTGTTGATGACCAACGCGTAAGCACACCTTGGGGTTCAACATCTATGGAAATAGCTTCCGGACCCCAAAATGGTGTGTAATAGTCCAAGAAACGGGTCAGAATGGGCCAAAACTGTTAGTGTTGACAACAGACACATAAACGCACCCCGGGGTTTGTCAATCATGGAAATCGCTTTGGGTCCCCAAAACCCTGAGTAATAGTGCACGAAACTTTCTAGAATCGCCCCAAAATGTGAATATTGATGACCGACACGTAAACGCACCCCGAGTTTGTCAATCGCGGAAATGACTCCGAGACCCCAAAACAGAGTAGTAGTCCAAGAAACGGGCCAGAATCGGCCCAAACTATGATTGTTGATGACCGACACGTAACCATGGAAATCGCTTTGGGACCCCAAAACGGTGAGTAATTGTCCATGAAACGGGCCCGAATCGGCCCAAACTGTGATTGTTTATGACCGACACGTAAGCACACCTTGGAGTTCGACAACCATGCAAATCGCTTTGGGACCCCAAAACAGTGAGTAATAGTCCATGAAACGGGTCAGAATTGGCCAAAACTACGAGTGTTGATGACCAACATGTCAGCACACCTTGGGGTTCAGCAACTATGGAAATAGCTTCGGGACCCCAAAACGGTGAGTAATAGTCCACGAAACAGGTCAGAACTGGACAAAACTGTGAGTGTTGACGATGGATGCATAAACGCACCCCGGGGTTCATCAATCGTGGAAATCGCTCTGGGTCCCCAAAAATAGTGCATGAAACAGACAAGATTCGGCCAAATATGTGAGTGTTGATGACCGACACGTAAACGCACCCCGGGGTTCGTCAATCATGGAAATGACTCCGAGACCCCAAAATAGAGTAATAGTCCAAGAAACGGGCCAGAATCGGCCCAAACTGTGATTGTTGATGACCGACACGTAAGCACACCTTGGGGTTCAACAACTATGGAAATCGCTTAGGGACCCCAAAACAGTGAGTAATAGTCCACGAAACAGGCCGTAATCGCCAAAAACGAAAGTGTTGATGACCAACACGTAAGCACACCTTGGGGTTCAAAAACTATTGAAATAACTCCGGGACCCCAAAAAGGTGAGTAAAAGTCCACGAAAAAGGTCAGAATTGGCCAAAAAATTGAGTGTTTAAGATGGACACACAAACGCACCCCGGGGTTCATCAATCGTTGAAATCGCTCTGGGTCCCCAAAACGCTGAGTAATAGTGCACGAAACAGACTAGAATCGGCTGAATATGCGAGTGTTGATGACCGACACGTAAACGCACCCCGGAGTTCGTCAATTGTGGAAATGACTCCGAGACCCCAAAATAGAGTAATATTCCAAGAAACGGGCCAGAATCGGCCCAAACTGTGATTGTTGATGACCGACACGTAAGCGCACCTTGGAGTTCGACAACCATGGAAATCGCTTTGGGACCCCATAACGGTGAGTAATAGTCCATGAAACGGGCCAGAATCGCCAAAACTACGAAAGTGTTGATGACCAACACGTAAGCACACCTTGGGGTTCAACAACTATGGAAATCGCCGGGACCCCAAAACGGTGAGTAATAGTCCAAGAAACAGGTCAGAATTGGCCAAAACTGTGAGTGTTGACGACGGACACATAAACGCACCCCGGGTTCATCAATCGTGGAAATCGCCTGGGTCCCCATAACGCTGAGTTATAGCGCACAAAACGTTCTGGAATCGGCCGAATATGTGAGTGTTGATGACCGACACGTATACGCACCCCGGGGTTCGTCAATCGTGGAAATGACTCCGAGACCCCAACATGTTGTAATAGTCCAAGAAACGGCCCAGAATCGGCCCAAACTATGATTGTTGATGACCGACACGTAAGCGCCCTTGGAGTTCGACAACCATGGAAATTGTTTTGGGACCCCAATACGGTGAGTAATAGTCCATGAAACGGGCCAGAATCGGCCAAAACTACGAGTGTTGATGACCAACACGTAAGCACACTTTGGGGTTCAACAACTATGGAAATAGCTTCGGGACCCCAAAACGGTGAGTAATAGTCCAAGAAACGGGTCAGAATGGGCCAAAACTGTGAGTGTTGACGACGGACACATAAACGCACCCCGGGGTTTGTCAATCGTGGAAATCGCTCTGCGTACCCAAAACCCAGAGTAATAGAGCATGAAACGGACAAGAATCGCCAAATATGTGAGTGTTGATGACCGACACGTAAACGCACTTCGGGTTCGGCTAATCGTGGAAATGACTCGAGACCCCAAAATAGAGTAATAGTCCAAGAAACGGGCCAGAATCGGCTAAAACTGGGAGTGTTGATGACTGACACGTAAGCGCACCTTGGGGTTCTACAACAATGGAAATCGCTTGGGGACCCCATAAGGGTGAGTAATAGTCCATAAAACGGGCCGGAATCGGCCAAAACTACGAGTGTTGATGACCAACATGTAAGCACACCTTGGGGTTAAACAACTATGGAAATCGCATCGGGACCCCAGAACGGTGAGTAATAGTCCAAGAAACGGGTCAGAATGGGCCAAAATTGTGAGTGTTGACGACGGACACATAAACGCACCCCGGGGTTTGTCAATCGTGGAAATCGCTCTGCGTCCCCAAAAATCTGAGTAATAGTGCACGAAACGGATAAGAATCGGTCAAATATGTGAATATTGATGACCGACACGTAAACGCACCCCGGGGTTCGTCAATTGTGGAAATGACTCCAAGACCCCAAAATAGAGTAATAGTCCAAGAAACGGGCCAGAATCGGCCCAAACTGTGATTGTTGATGACCGACACGTAAGCGCACTTTGGAGTTCGACAACCATGGAAATCGCTTTGGGACCCCAAAACGGTGAGTAATTGTCCATGAAACGGGCCAGAATCGGCCCAAACTGTGATTGTTGATGACCGACACGTAAGCGCACTTTGGAGTTCGACGACCATGCAAATCGCTTTGGGACCCCAAAACAGTGAGTAATAGTCCATGAAACGGGCCAGAATCAGCCAAAACTACGAGTGTTGATGACCAACATGTAAGCACACCTTGGGGTTCAACAACTATGGAAATCGCTAAGGGACCCCAAAACAGTGAGTAATAGTCCAAGAAATAGGTCAGAATTGGACAAAAATGGGAGTGTTTAAGACGGACGCATAAACTCACCCCGGGATTAATCACTCGAGGAAATCGCTCTGGGTCCCCAAAACGCTGAGTAATAGTGCACGAAACGGACTAGAATCGGCCGAATATGTGAGTGTTGATGACCGACACGTAAACGCACCCCTGGGTTCGTTAATCGTGAAAATGACTCCGAGACCCCAAAATAGAGTAATAGTCCAAGAAACGGGCCAGAATCGGCCCAAACTATGATTGTTGATGACCGACACGTAAGCGCACCTTGGAGTTCGACAACCATGGAAATCGCTTTGGGACCCCAAAACGGTGAGTAATAGTCCATGAAACGGGCCAGAATCGGCCAAAACTGCAAGTGTTGATGACCAACACGTAAGCACACCTTGGGGTTCAACAACTATGGAAATCGCTTCGGGACCCCAAAACGGTGAGTAATAGTCCACGAAAAAGGTCAGAACTGGACAAAACTGTGAGTGTTGACGACGGACACATAAACGCACCCCGGGGTTCATCAATCATGGAAATCGCTCTGGGTCCCCAAAAGTAATAGTGCATGAAATGCATAAGAATCGCCAAATATGTGAGTGTTGATGACCGACACGTAAACGCACCCCGGGGTTCGTCAATCATGGAAATGACTCCGAGACCCCAAAATAGAGTAATAGTCCAGGAAACAGGCCAGAATCGGCCCAAACTGTGATTGTTGATGACCGACACGTAAGCGCACCTTAGAGTTCGACAACCATGTAAATCGCTTTGGGACTCCAAAACAGTGAGTAATAGTCCAAGAAACGGGCCAGAATCGGCCCAAACTGTGATTGTTGATGACCGACACATAAGCGCACCTTGGAGTTTGACAACCATGCAAATCGCTTTGGGACCCCAAAACGGTGAGTAATAGTCCATGAAACGGGCCGTAATCGCCAAAACTACGAAGTGTTAATGACCAACACGTAAGCACACCTTGGGGTTCAACAACTATGGAAATCTCTCCGGGACGCCAAAACGGTGAGTAATAGTCCAAGAAACAGGTCAGAATTGGCCAAAATTGTGAGTGTTGACGACGGACACATAAACGCACCCCGGGTTCATCAATCGTGGAAATCGCCTGGGTCCCCAAAACGCTGAGTAATAGTGCACGAAACGGACTAGAATCGGCCAATATGTGAGTGTTGATGACCAACACCAACGCACCCCGGGTTCGCCAATCGTGGAAATGACTCGAGACCACAAAATAGAGTAATAGTCCAAGAAACGGTCTAGAATCTGCCCATACTTTGATTGTTGATGACCGACACGTAAGCGCACCTTGGAGTTCGACAACCATGGGAATCGCTTTGGGACCCCATAACGGTGGGTAATAGTCCATGAAACGGGCCAGAATCGGCCAAAACTAGGAGTGTTGATGACCAACACGTAAGCACACCTTGGGGTTCAACAACTATGGAAATCGCTTGGGGACCCCAAAACAGTGAGTAATAGTCGACGAAACACGTCAGAATTGGACAAAACTGTGAGTGTTGACGATGGACACATAAACGCACCCCGGGATTCATCAATCGTGGAAATCCCTCTGGGTCCCCAAAATGCTGAGTAATAGTGCATGAAACGGACTAGAATCGGCCGAATATGTGAGTGTTGATGACCGACACGTAAACGCACCCCGGGTTCGTCAATCGTGGAAATGACTCCGAGACCCCAAAATAGAGTAATAGTCCAAGAAACGGGCCAGAATCGGCCCAAACTGTGATTGTTGATGACCGACACGTAAGCGCACCTTGGAGTTCGACAACCATGGAAATTGCTTTGGGACCCCAAAACGGTGAGTAATAGTCCATGAAACGGGCCAGAATCGGCCAAAACTACCGAGTGTTGATGACCAACACGAAAGCACACCTTGGGGTTCAACAACTATGGAAATCGCTGCGGGACCCCAAAACGGTGAGTAATAGTCCACGAAACATGTCAGAATTGGCCAAAACTGTGAGAGTTGACGACGGACACATAAACGCACCCCAGGGTTCATCAATCATGGAAATCGCTCTGGGTCCCCAAAACGCTGAGTAATAGTGCATGAAACGGACTAGAATCAGCCGAATATGTGAGTGTTGATGACCGACACGTAAACTAACCCCGGTTTCGTCAAACGTGGAAATGACTCGAGACCCCAAAATAGAGTAATAGTCCAAGAAACGGGCCAGAATCGCCCAAACTCTGAGTGTTGATGACCGACACGAAAGCACCCCTTGGAGTCCGACTACCTTGTAAATCGCTTTGGGGCCCCAAAACACTGAGTAATAGTCCATGAAACGGGCCAGAATCGGCCAAAACTGCGAGTGTTGATGACCGCCACGTAAGCGCACCTTCGGGTTCAACAACTAAGGAAATCGCTTCGGGACCCCAAAACAGTGAGTAATAGTCCATGAAACGGGCCAGAATCGGCCAAAACTGCGAGTATTGAAGACCGACACGTAAACGCACCCCGGGTTCATCAATCATGGAAATCGCCTGGTCCCCAAAGCGCTGAGTAATAGTGCACGAAGCGGACTAGAATCGGCCGAATATGTGAGTGTTGATGACCGACACGTAAACGCACTCCGCTGTTCGTCAATCGTGGAAATGACTCTGAGACCCCAAATTAGACTAATATTCCAAGAAATGGGCGAGAATCGGCCCAAACTGTGATTGTTGACGACCGACACGTAATCGCACCTTGGAGTTAGACAACCATGTAAATCGCTTTGGGACTCCAAAACAGTGAGTAACAGTCCAAGAAACAGACCAAAATCGGCCCAAACTGTGATTGTTGATGACCAACACGTAAGCACACCTTGGGGTTCAACAACTATGGAAATCGCTTCGGGGCCCCAAAACGGTGAGTAATAGTCAATGAAACGGGCCAGAATCGGCCAAAACTGGGAGTGTTGATGACCAACACGTAAGCACACCTTGGGGTTCAACAACTATGGAAATCGCTTAGGGACCCCAAAACAGTGAGTAATAGTCCAAGAAATAGGTCAGAATTGGACAAAACTGTGAGTGTTGACGACGGACGCATAAACGCACCCCGGGATTCATCAATCGTGGAAATCCCTCTGGGTCCCCAAAATGCTGAGTAATAGTGCACGAAACGGACTAGAATCGGCCGAATATGCGAGTGTTGATGACCAACATGTAAACGCACCCCGGGGTTCGTCAATCATGGAAATGACTCCGAGACCCCAAAATAGAGTAATAGTCCAAGAAACGGGCCAGAATCGGCAAAAACTTCGAGTGTTGATGACCAACACGTAAGCACACCTTGGGGTTCAACAACTATGGAAATCGCTTAGGGACCCCAAAACAGTGAGTAATAGTCCACGAAACGGGCCGTAATCGCCAAAACTGCGAAGTGTTGACGACCGACACGTAAGCACACCTTGGGGTTCAACAACTATGGAAATCGCTCTTGGACCCCAAAATGGTGAGTAATAGTCCATGAAACGGGCCAGAATCGACAAAACCCCGAGTGTTGATGACCGACACGTAAACGCACCCCAGGGTTTGTTAATCGTGGAAATCGCCTGGTCCCCAAAACGCCGAGTAATAGTGCACGAAACGGACTAGAATCGCCAAATATGTGAGTGTTGATGACCGACACGTAAACGCACCCCGGGTTCGCCAATCGTGGAAATGACTCGAGACCCCAAAATAGAGTAATAGTCCAAGAAACGGGCTAGAATCGGCCAAATTGTGATTGTTGATGACCGACACGTAAGCCACCTTGGAGTCCGAAAAACATGGAAATTGCTTTGGGACCCCATAACGGTGAGTAATAGTCCATGAAACGGGCCAGAATCGGCCAAAACTGGGAGTGTTGATGACCAACACGTAAGCACACCTTGGGGTTCAACAACTATGGAAATCGCTTCGGGGCCCCAAAACGGTGAGTAATAGTCAATGAAACGGGCCAGAATCGGCCAAAACTGCGAGTGTTGATGACCAACACGTAAGCACACCTTGGGGTTCAACAACTATGGAAATCGCTTAGGGACCCCAAAACAGTGAGTAATAGTCCACGAAACAGGTCAGAATTGGACAAAACTGTGAGTGTTGACGACGGACACATAAACGCACCCCGGGATTCATCAATCGTGGAAATCCCTCTGGGTCCCCAAAATGCTGAGTAATAGTGCACGAAACGGACTAGAATCGGCCGAATATGCGAGTGTTGATGACCGACACGTAAGCCACCCGGGTTCGCCAATCGTGGAAATGACTCGAGACCCCAAATTTGAGTAATAGTCCAAGTAACGGGCCAGAATCGGCCAAAACTGTGATTTTTGATGACCTACACGTAAGCTCACCTTGGTGTTCTACAACCATGGTAATCGCTTTGGGACCCCATAACAGTGAGCAACAGTACATGAAACGGGCTAGAATCGCCCAAAACTACGAGTGATGATGAACGACACGAAACCACACCTTGGTGTTCAACAACTATGGAAATTGCTTCGGACCCCAAAATGGTGAGTGGAAGTCCACGAAACAGGTCAGGATTGCCCAAAACTGTGAGTGTTGATGACAGACACGCAAACGCACCCCGGGGTTCATCAATCATGGAAATCGCTTTGGGTCCCCAAAACACTGAGTAATAGTGCATGAAACAGACAAGATTCTGCCAAATATGTGAGTGTTGATGACCGACACGTAAACGCACCCCGTGGTTCGTCAATCGTGGAAATGACTCCGAGACCCCAAAATAGAGTAATAGTCCAAGAAACGGGCCAGAATCGGCCCAAACTGTGATTGTTGATGACCGACACGTAAGCGCACTTTGGAGTTCGACAACCATGGAAATCGCTTTGGGACCCCATAACGGTGAGTAATAGTCCATGAAACGGGCCAGAATCGGCCAAAACTGGGAGTGTTGATGACCAACTCGTAAGCACACCTTGGGGTTCAACAACTATGGAAATCGCTTCGGGGCCCCAAAACGGTGAGTAATAGTCAATGAAACGGGCCAGAATCAGCTAAAACTGGGACTGTTGATGACCAACACGTAAGCACACCTTGGGGTTCAAAAACTATGGAAATCGCTTAGGGACCCCAAAACAGTGAGTAATAGTCCACGAAACACGTCAGAATTGGACAAAACTCTGAGTGTTGACGACGGACACATAAACGCACCCCGGGATTCATCAATCATGGAAATCGCCCGGGTCCCCAAAACGCTGAGTAATAGTGCACGAAACGGACTAGAATCGGCCAATATGTGAGTGTTGATGACCGACACGTAACGCACTTCGGGTTCGTCAATCGTGGAAATGACTGCGAGACCCCAAAATAGAGTAATAGTCCAAGAAACGGGCCAGAATCGGCCCAAACTGAGAGTGTTGATGACCAACACGTAAGCACACCTTGGGGTTCAACAACCATGGAAATCGCTTTGGGACCTCAAAACAGTGAGTAATAGTCCATGAAATGGGCCAGAATCTGCCAAAGCTGGCAGTGTTGATGACCAACACGTAAGCACACCTTGGGGTTCAACAACTATGGAAATCGCTTAGGGACCCCAAAACAGTGAGTAATAGTCCAAGAAATAGGTCAGAATGTGACAAAACTGTGAGTGTTGACGACGGACACATAAACGCACCCCGGGATTCATCAATCGTGGAAATCCCTCTAGGTCCCCAAAATGCTGAGTAATAGTGCACGAAACGGACTAGAATCGGCCGAATATGCGAGTGTTGATGACCGACACGTAAACGCACCCCGGGGTTCGTCAATCATGGAAATGACTCCGAGACCCCAAAATAGAGTAATAGTCCAGGAAACAGGTCATAATCGGCCCAAACTGTGATTGTTAATGACCGACACGTAAGTGCACCTTAGAGTTCGACAACAATGGAAATCCCTAAGGGACCCCATAAACGAGTGTAATAGTCCAAGAAACGGGCCTGAATCGGCCAAAAGTGGGAGTGCTGATGACCAACTCGTAAGCACACCTTGGGGTTCAACAACTATGGAAATCGCTTCGGGGCCCCAAAACGGTGCGTAATAGTCAATGAAACGGGCCAGAATCGGCCAAAACTGCGAGTGTTGATGACCAACACGTAAGCACACCTTGGGGTTCAACAACTATGGAAATCGCTTCGGGGCCCCAAAATGGTGCGTAATAGTCCACGAAATAGGTCAGAATTGGACAAAACTGTGAGTGTTGACGACGGACACATAAACGCACCCCGGGATTCATCAATCGTGGAAATCCCTCTGAGTCCCCAAAACGCTGAGTAATAGTGCACGAAACGGACTAGAATCGGCCGAATATGCGAGTGCTGATGACCGACACGTAAACGCACTCCCGGTTCGCCAATCGTGGAAATGACTCCGAGACCCCAAAATAGAGTAATAGTCCAAGAAACGGGCCAGAATCGGCCCAAACTGTGATTGTTGATGACCGACACGTAAGCGCACCTTGGAGTTCGACAACCATGGAAATTGCTTTGGGACCCCAAAACGGTGAGTAATAGTCCATGAAACGGGCCAGAATCGACCAAAACTACGAGTGTTGATGACCAACACGTAAGCACACCTTGGGGTTCAACAACTATGGAAATAGCTTCGGGACCCCAAAACGGTGAGTAATAGTCCAAGAAACGGGTCAGAATGGGCCAAAACTGTGAGTGTTGACGACGGACACATAAACGCACCCCGGGGTTTGTCAATCGTGGAAATCGCTCTGGGTCCCCAAAAATCTGAGTAATAGTGCATAAAACGGACAAGATTCATCCAAATATTTGAGTGTTGATGACCGACACGTAATCGCACCCCGGTTCGCTAATCGTGGAAATGACTCCGAGCCCCCAAAATAGAGTAATAGTCCAAGAATCGGGCCATAATCGGCCCAAATTGTGATTGATGATGACCGACACGTAAGCGCACATTGGGGTTCAACAACCATGGAAATCGCTTTGGGACCCCAAAACAGTGAGTAATAGTCCATGAAACGGGCCAGAATCGGCCAAAGCTGGGAGTGTTGATGACCAACACGTAAGCACACCTTGGGGTTCAACAACCATGGAAATCGCTTTGGGACCCCAAAACAGTGAGTAATAGTCCATGAAACGGGCCAGAATCGGCCAAAACTGGGAGTGTTGATGACCAACACGTAAGCACACCTTGGGGTTCAACAACTATGGAAATCGCTTAGGGACCCCAAAACAGTGAGTAATAGTCCACGAAACACGTCAGAATTGGACAAAACTGTGAGTGTTGACGACGGACACATAAACGCACCCCGGGGTTCATCAATCGTGGAAATCGTTCTGGTCCCCAAAACCCTGAGTAAAAGTGCATGAAACGGACAAGAATCAGCCAAATATGTGAGTGTTGATGACCGACACGTAAACGCACCCCGGGTTCGTCAATCGTGGAAATGACTCCGAGACCCCAAAATAGAGTAATAGTCCAAGAAACGGGCCAGAATCGGCCACAACTGTGATTGGTTATGACCGACACGTAAGCACACCTTGGAGTTCATCAACCATGGAAATGGCTTTGGGACCCCAAAATAGTGAGTAATAGTCCATGAAACGGGTCAGAATTGGCCAAAACTGTGAGAGTTGATGACCGACACGTAAGCGCACCTTGGGGTTCAACAACTATGGAAATCGCTCTTGGACCCCAAAATGGTGAGTAATAGTCCATGAAACAGGTCAGAATCGACAAAACTGCGAGTGTTGATGACCGACATGTAAACGCACCGCGGGTTCATCAATCATGGAAATCGCCTGGTCCCCAAAACGCCGAGTAATAGTGCATGAAACGGACTAGAATCGCCAAATATGTGAGTGTTGATGACCGACACGTAACGCACTCGGGTTCGCCAATCGTGGAAATGACTCCGAGACCCCAAAATAGAGTAATAGTCCAAGAAACGGGCCAGAATCGGCCCAAACTGTGATTGTTGATGACCGACACGTAAGCGCACCTTGGAGTTCGACAACCATGGAAATCGCTTTGGGACCCCATAACGCTGAGTAATAGTCCATGAAACGGGCCAGAATCGGCCCAAATTGTGATTGTTGATGACCAACTCGTAAGCACACCTTGGGGTTCAACAACTATGGAAATCGCTTCGGGGCCCCAAAACGGTGAGTAATAGTCCAAGAAACGGGCCAGAATCGGCCAAAACTGCGAGTGTTGATGACCAACACGTAAGCACACCTTGGGGTTCAACAACTATGGAAATCGCTTAGGGACCCCAAAACAGTGAGTAATAGTCCAAGAAACATGACAGAATAGGCCAAAACTGAGAGTGTTGAAGACGTACACATAAACGCACAGGGGGGTTCATCAATCGTGGAAGTTGCTCTGGGTCACCAAAGCGCTGAGTAATAGTGCACGAAACGGACTAGAATCGGCCAATATGTGAGTGTTGATGACCAACACAAACGCACCCGGGTTCGGCTAATCGTGGAAATGACTCCGAGACCCCAAAATAGAGTAATAGTCCAAGAAACGGGCCAGAATCGGGCACAACTGTGATTGGTTATGACCGACACGTAAGCACACCTTGGAGTTCATCAACCATGGAAATGGCTTTGGGACCCCATAACGGTGAGTAATAGTCCATGAAACGGGCCAGAATCGGCCAAAACTGGGAGTGTTGATGACCAACTCGTAAGCACACCTTGGGGTTCAACAACTATGGAAATCGCTTAGGGACCCCAAAATAGTGAGTAATAGTCCACGAAACAGGTCAGAATTTGACAAAACTGTGAGTGTTGACGACGGACACATAAACGCACCCCGGGATTCATCAATCGTGGAAATCCCTCTGGGTCCCCAAAATGCCGAGTAATAGTGCACGAAACGGACTAGAATCGGCCGAATATGCGAGTGTTGATGACCAACATGTAAACGCACCCCGGGGTACGTCAATCGTGGAAATGACTCCGAGACCCCAAAATAGAGTAATAGTCCAAGAAACGGGCCAGAATCGGCCAAAACTGCGAGTGTTGATGACCAACACGTAAGCACACCTTGGGGTTCGACAACCATGGAAATCGCTTTGGGACCCCATAACGGTGAGTAATAGTCCATGAAACGGGCCAGAATCGGCCAAAACTGGGAGTGTTGATGAACAACACGTAAGCACACCTTGGGGTTCCACAACTATGGAAATCGATTCGGGACCCAAAAATGGTGAGTAATAGTCCATGGAACAGGTCAGAATTGGCCAAAACTGTGAGTGTTGACGACGGACACATAAACGCACCCCGGGGTTTCTCAATGGTGGAAATTACTCTGGGTCCTCAAAACCTGGAGTAATAGTGCACGAAATGGACAAGAATCGGTCAAATATGTGAATGTTGATGAACGACACGTAAACGCACCCCCGGGTTCGTCAATCATGGAAATGATTACGAGACCCCAAAAATGAGTAGCAGTCCAAGAAATGGGCCAGAATCGGCCCAAACTGTGATTGTTGCAGACCGACACATAAGCGCACCTTGGAGTTCGACAACCATGTAAATCGCTTTGGGACCCCATAATGGTGAGTAATAGTCCATGAAATGGGCCAGAATCGGCCCAAACTGTGATTGTTGACGACCGACACGTAAGCGCACCTTGGAGTTCGACAACCATGGAAATCGCTATGGGACCCCAAAACGATGAGTAATAGTCCATGAAACGGGCCAAAATCGACCAAAACTACGAGTGTTGATGACCAACGCGTAAGCACACCTTGGGGTTCAACATCTATGGAAATAGCTTCCGGACCCCAAAATGGTGTGTAATAGTCCAAGAAACGGGTCAGAATTGGCCAAAACTGTGAGAGTTGACGACGGACACATAAACGCACCCCAGGGTTCATCAACCGTGGAAATCGCTCTGGGTCCCCAAAACGCTGAGTAATAGTACACGAAACGGACTAGAATCGGCCGAATATGTGAGTGTTGATGAGAGACACGTAAACGCACCACGGGGCTCGTCAATCATGGAAATGACTCCGAGACCCCAAAATAGAGTAATAGTCCATGAAACGGGCCAGAATCGGCCCAAACTATGATTGTTGATGACCGACACGCAAGCACACCTTGGAGTTCGGCAACCATGGAAATCGCTTTGGGACCCCAAAACAGTGAGTAATAGTCCATGAAATGGGCCAGAATCTGTCAAAACTGCAAGTGTTGATGACCAACACGTAAGCACACGGGGGGGTTCAACAACTATGGAAATCGCTTCGGGACCCCAAAACGGTGAGTAATAGTCCACGAAACAGGTCCGAACTGGACAAAACTCTGAGTGTTGACGATGGATGCATAAACGCACCCCGGGGTTCATCAATCGTGGAAATCGCTCTGGGACCCCAAAACACTGAGTAATAGTGCATGAAACAGACAAGATTCGGCCAAATATGTGAGTGTTGATGACCGACACGTAACGCACTCCGGGTTCGCCAATCATGGAAATGACTCCGAGACCCCAAAATAGAGTACAGGAAACAGGCCAGAATCGGCCCAAACTATGATTGTTGATGACTGACACGTAATCGCACCTTAGAGTTCGACAACCATGTAAATCGCTTTGGGACCCGAAGACAGTGAGTAATAGTCCAAGAAACGGGCCAGAATCGGGCCAAAACTGTGATTGTTGATGACCGACACATAAGCACACCTTGGAGTTCGACAACCATGCAAATCGCTTTGGGACCCCAAAACGGTGAGTAATAGTCCATGAAACGGGCCAGAATCGGCCAAAACTACGAGTGTTGATGACCAACATGTAAGCACACCTTGGGGTTAAACAACTATGGAAATCGCATCGGGACCCCAGAACGGTGAGTAATAGTCCAAGAAACGGGTCAGAATGGGCCAAAATTGTGAGTGTTGACGACGGACACATAAACGCACCCCGGGGTTCATCAATCGTGGAAATCGCTCTGGGTCCCCAAAACCCTGAGTAATAGTGCATGAAACGGACTAGAATCGCCAAATATGTGAGTGTTGATGACCGACACTAACGCACCCCGGTTCGTCAATTGTGGAAATGACTCCAAGACCCCAAAATAGAGTAATAGTCCAAGAAACGGGCCAGAATCGGCCCAAACTGTGATTGTTGATGACCGACACGTAAGCGCACTTTGGAGTTCGACAACCATGGAAATCGCTTTGGGACCCCATAACGGTGAGTAATAAGCCATGAAACGGGCCAGAATCGGCCAAAACTGGGAGTGTTGATGACCAACTCGTAAGCACACCTTGGGGTTCAACAGCTATGGAAATAGCTTCCGGACCCCAAAATGGTGTGTAATAGTCCAAGAAACGGGTCAGAATTGGCCAAAACTGTGAGAGTTGACGACGGACACATAAACGCACCCCAGGGTTCATCAATCGTGGAAATCGCTCTGGGTCCCCAAAACGCTGAGTAATAGTGCATGAAACGGACTAGAATCGGCCAAATATGTGAGTGTTGATGACCGACAGCTAAACGCACCCCGGGTTCGTCAATCGTGGAAATTACTCCAAGACCCTAAAACAGAGTAGTAGTCCAAGAAATGGGCCAGAATCGGCCCAAACTGTGATTGTTGACGACCGACACGTAAGCGCACCTTGGAGTTCGACAACCATGGAAATCGCTATGGGACCCCAAAACGATGAGTAATAGTCCATGAAACGGGCCAAAATCGACCAAAACTACGAGTGTTGATGACCAACGCGTAAGCACACCTTGGGGTTCAACAACTATGGAAATTAAATCGACCCCAAAACGGTGAGTAATAGTCCAAGAAACAGGTCAGAATGGGCCAAAACTGTGAGTGTTGACGACGGACACATAAACGCACCCCGGGTTCATCAATCGTGGAAATCGCCTGGTCCCCAAAACGCCGAGTAATAGTGCATGAAACGGACAAGAATCGCCAAATATGTGAGTGTTGATGACCGACACGTAACGCACCCCGGTTCGTCAATCATGGAAATGACTCCGAGACCCCAAAATAGAGTAATAGTCCAAGAAACGGGCCAGAATCGGCCCAAACTGTGATTGTTGATGACCGACACGTAAGCGCACCTTGGAGTTCGACAACCATGGAAATCGCTTTGGGACCCCAAAACGGTGAGTAATAGTCCATGAAACGGGCCAGAATTGACCAAAACTACGAGTGTTGATGACCAACGCGTAAGCACACCTTGGGGTTCAACATCTATGGAAATAGCTTCCGGACCCCAAAATGGTGTGTAATAGTCCAAGAAACGGGTCAGAATGGGCCAAAACTGTAAGTGTTGACGACAGACACATAAACGCACCCCGGGGTTTGTCAATCGTGGAAATCGCTCTGCGTCCCCAAAAATCTGAGTAATAGTGCACGAAACGGATAAGAATCGGTCAAATATGTGAATATTGATGACCGACACGTAAACGCACCCCGAGTTTGTCAATCGCGGAAATGACTCCGAGACCCCAAAACAGAGTAGTAGTCCAAGAAACGGGCCAGAATCGGCCCAAACTGTGATTGTTGATGACCGACACGTAAGCGCACCTTGGAGTTCGACAACCATGGAAATCGCTTTGGGACCCCAAAACGGTGAGTAATTGTCCAAGAAACGGGCCAGAATCGGCCCAAACTATGATTGTTGATGACCGACACGCAAGCACACCTTGGAGTTCAGCAACCATGGAAATCGCTTTGGGACCCCAAAACGGTGAGTAATAGTCCATGAAATGGGCCAGAATCGGCCAAAACTGCGAGTGTTGATGACCAACACGTAAGCACACCTTGGGGTTCAACAACTATGGAAATCGATTCGGGACCCAAAAATGGTGAGTAATAGTCCACGGAACAGGTCAGAATTGGCCAAAACTGTGAGTGTTGACGACGGACACATAAACGCACCCCGGGTTCATCAATCGTGGAAATCGCCCGGGTCCCCAAAACGCCGAGTAATAGTGCATGAAACGGACAAGAATCGCCAAATATGTGAGTGTTGATGACCGACACGTAAACGCACTTCGGGTTCGCCAATCGTGGAAATGACTCGAGACCCCAAAATAGAGTAATAGTCCAAGAACGGGCTTAATCGGCCCAAACTGTGATTGATGATGACCGACACATAAGCGCACCTTGGAGTTCGAAAACCATGGAAATCGTTTTGGGAACCCAAAACGGTGAGTAATAGTCCATGAAACGGGCCAGAATTGGCCAAAACTGCGAGTGTTGATGACCAACACGTAAGCACACCTTGGGGTTCGAAAACCATGCAAATCGTTTTGGGACCCCAAAACAGTGAGTAAAAGTCCACGAAACGGGCAAGAATCGGCCAAAACTACGAGTGTTGATGACCAACATGTACGCACACCTTGGGGTTCAACAACTATGGAAATCACTTCGGGACCCCAAAACGGTGAGTAATAGTCCAAGAAACGGGTCAGAATGGGCCAAAACTGTGAGTGTTGACGACGGACACATAAACGCACCCCGGGGTTTGTCAATCGCGGAAATCGCTCTGCGTCCCCAAAAATCTGAGTAATAGTGCACGAAACGGATAAGAATCAGTCAAATATGTGAATATTGATGACCGACACGTAAACGCACCCCGAGTTTGTCAATCGTGGAAATGACTCCAAGACCCTAAAACAGAGTAGTAGTCCAAGAAATGGGCCAGAATCGGCCCAAACTGTGATTGTTGACGACCGACACGTAAGCGCACCTTGGAGTTCGACAACCATGGAAATCGCTATGGGACCCCAAAACGATGAGTAATAGTCCATGAAACGGGCCAGAATTGACCAAAACTACGAGTGTTGATGACCAACACGTAAGCACACCTTGGGGTTCAACAACTATGGAAATAGCTTCGGGACCCCAAAACGGTAAGTAATACTCCAAGAAACGGGTCAGAATGGGCCAAAACTGTGAGTGTTGACGACGGCCACATAAACGCACCCCGGGGTTTGTCAATCGTGGAAATCGCTCTGGGTCCCCAAAAATCTGAGTACTAGTGCACGAAACGGACAAGAATAGTCCGAATATGTTAGTGATGATGACCGACACGTAAACGCACCCCAGGTTCGTCAAACGAGGAAATGACTCCGAGACCCCAAAATAGAGTAATATTCCAAGAAACGGGCCAGAATCAGCCCAAACTGTGATTGTTGATGACCGACACGCAAGCGCACCTTGGAGTTCGACAACCATGGAAATCGCTTTGGGACCCCATAACGGTGAGTAATAGTCCATGAAACGGGCTTAATCGCCCAAACTGTGATTGTTGATGACCAACACGTAAGCACACCTTGGAGTTCGACAACCATGCAAATCGCTGGGACCCCAAAACGGTGAGTAATAGTCCATGAAACGGGCCGTAATCCGTTAAAATCGCAAGTGTTGATGACCAACACGTAAGCACACCTTGGGGTTCAACAACTATGGAAATCGCTTAGGGACCCCAAAATAGTGAGTAATAGTCCACGAAACAGGTCAGAATTGGACAAAACTGTGAGTGTTGACGACGGACACATAAACGCACCCGAGATTCATCAATCGTGGAAATCCCTCTGTGTCCCCAAAATGCTGAGTAATAGTGCACGAAACGGACTAGAATCGGCCGAATATGCGAGTGTTGATGACCAACACGTAAACGCACTTCGGGTTCGCCAATCATGGAAATGACTCGAGACCCCAAAACAGAGTAATAGTCAACAAACGGGCCAGAATCGGCCCAAACTGTGATTGTTGATGACCGACACGTAAGCGCACCTTGGAGTTCGACAACCATGGAAATCGCTTTGGGACCCCAAAACGGTGAGTAATTGTCCATGAAACGGGCCAGAATCGGCCCAAACTGTGATTGTTGATGACCGACACGTAAGCGCACCTTGGAGTTCGACAACCATGCAAATCGCTTTGGGACCCCAAAACAGTGAGTAATAGTCCATGAAACGGGCCAGAATCGGCCAAAACTACGAGTGTTGATGACCAACATGTAAGCACACCTTGGGGTTCAACAACTATGGAAATCGCTTCGGGACCCCAAAACGGTGAGTAATAGTCCACGAAACAGGTCAGAACTGGACAAAACTATGAGTGTTGACGACGGACACATAAACGCACCCCGGGGTTCATCAATCATGGAAATCGCTCTGGGTCCCCAAAACACTTAGTAATAGTGCATGAAACGCATAAGAATCGGCCGAATATGTGAGTGTTGATGACCGACAGGTAAACGCACCCCGGGGTTCGTCAATCGTGGAAATGACTCCGAGACCCCAAAATAGAGTAATAGTCCAAGAAACGGGCCAGAATCGGCCCAAACTATGATTGTTGATGACCGATACACAAGCACACCTTGGAGTTCGGCAACCATGGAAATCGCGTTGGGACCCCAAAACGGTGAGTAATAGTCCATGAAACGGGCCAGAATCGGCCAAAACTGCGAGTGTTGATGACTAACACGTAAGCACACCTTGGGGTTCAACAACTATGGAAACCACTTCGGGACCCCAAAACTGTGAGTAATAGTCCACGAAACAGGTCAGAACTGGACAAAACTGTGAGTGTTGATGACCGACACATAAGCGCACCTTGGAGTTCGACAACCATGGAAATCGCTTTGGGACCTGTCGGTGTCAAAACCGGCGGATCTCGGGTAGGGGGTCCCGAACTGTGCGTCTAGGCGGATGGTAACAGGAGACAAGGGACACGATGTTTACCCAGGTTCAGGCCCTCTTGATGGAGGTAAAACCCTCACGGCCCCGCTTTGATTGATATTGATATTGTGGATGTTTACAAGAGTGGATCTACCACGAGATCAAGGAGGCTAAACCCCAGAAGCTAGCCTATGGTATGATTGTAAGTGTTGTTGTGGATTGTTGTCCCACGGACTAAAGCCATCCGTTTATATAGACACCGGAGAGGGCTAGGGTTACATAGAGTCGGGTTACATTGGTAGGAGATCTACATATCCGTATCGCCAAGCTTGCCTTCCACGCCAAGGAAAGTCCCATCCGGACACGGGGTGAAGTCTTCAATCTTGTATCTTCATAGTCTTGGAGTCCGGTCGATGATGATAGTACGGCAAATGATAGTTCGGCTGATGATGGTAGTCCGGGTATCCGGACACCCCCTAATCCAGGACTCCCTCAGTAGCCCCTAAATCAGGCTTCAATGACGATAAGTCCGGCGTGTATATTGCTTGGCATTGCAAGGCGGGTTCCTCTTCCAAATGATAGAAGATTATGAACACCAGGATAGTGTCCGGCTCGCAAAAATAAATTCCACATTCCACCGTAGAGAGAATAATAATATATATACAAGTTCAATCTGCCGACGCTTTTCTCGTGGCATGACGCCACACCACTACCAAGCCAAGCTACTCAAATTGTTTTTACTTTACCACCCCAAATAAGATTTAGCGAAGCGGTTTCCTTGGCACGCCTTGTCGAAGAAGAGATCGTGGTTTCCTTAATCCAGGATTCTCATCAATACGGGCGTAACCCAACCGCTACTGCTCGCCACGCCCCGCCATCAAGCATACGCTCAAACGGGTTACCGAGACGGCTCTTGGTATCCTCCTCTTTATAACGGGACCAAGGCTCGCTTTTTCTTCAATCTTCCATCGAATCCTCTCCACGCCCAAGTTCCAGCACCTAGAGCTCCAGATTCGAGCACTTTGGACCTTCAACGATGTCCGGTTCCCGACCTCCGTGGTTGTGGATGCCCTCCTCCATTACGGAGGAGGATCGTGCAAAGCTGCGGAGGCTGGCAATTGCCTTTACGAGATTTCGCACAGGTTGCCTTCATCAAGGGCAGGCCATCCCCACCCTCGAGCCCGGCGAGTATGTTGTCTTCAGATCCCACCTCCGCCGGGGTTTAGGCTTCCGATGGATCCTTTTGTGATAGGGCCTCATGTTTTACTATGGGTTGGAATTCCACGACTTGGCTCCGGAGTCCATTCTCCATATCTCCAAGATTTATTGTTGTCACGAGTTTTCCTCCGCTGCCACCCTCACTTCGCCCGTGGGTCAAGACCTTCAATGTGGCGCCAAGATGATCGAGGGGCGCTAAGCGGAGTGTGGCGGGGCCATAAGTAGGAGGGCCGACGCCTGGCTCGGGCTGGCTCCTTCCAAGAGGAGCTCGTCAGTGGCAGCAAGAGTGGTTCTATATTACTGCTCCGAGGGGTCGCAGACAAAGCCGCCGCCTATTCCGCCCGGGACCTCTATGACGATTGATGTTGTGGGTCAACCAGGGTTCAACCGGGGCCGCCAAAGGACGTGCCCTCACCGCAGGGCCGGATTCGAGACCTCCTAACGAGGGAGATCGATATGGTGGTGGTGATGCAGTGTTATGCTAATTAGGCGCCCTGCCCTCGCAAACGCCGGCCCCTTCTCCGGGTTATGGGAGTTCAATCCGAGGGCCCACTTGATTCTTCAACACTTCATGGGTATGACAATTTCGGAGATGTATAACTTATTCTTCGGATCACAAGAGGGGCGTCCGGAATTGACCGAGGATGCTAGACTAAGCTGCAATCGCCCGGAGACTCAAGTAAGTAGTTCCAAGTTCGGACATAACGTTTGTTTGCCTTTCAATGATCCACCTTATGACTGATCTCCTTCTACACAGGAGTGGATAGCGGAAGCAAAATTAATACGGTGCCCGGGCCCCCTCCCCGAGACCGCGCTGGATCCCGTGCTGGTCCGGATGCTTGAGGTTGCGCCTTCGGAGGAAGGCGAAGGGGAAAGCAGGAAAGCTACTGCCTCGACTGAGGAGGCTCTTGAACGAGGGGGGATCGGGAATCCCTCCTACCAAGGGGAGAAGAGGACTGCCTCCGAGGTCCCGGGGAAAAAAGCCCCTAAACAGGGGAAGAAATCTTCGCCGGAGGGTCCTGCGTCCGGGGAGGCCCCGGCCGCACAATCTCCCTTAATGAGCCATCCCTCCAACGAGCCGTAAGTAGAAAGAAAGGAGTTTTATAATAAGGGACATCCCTATTTGTGCTTCTGAGGATAACTAAAGTTTTTACCTTGTAGTTCGGATCTCCGTCCTTCGCAGATGAGCTCGCCTTCGGGGACCTTCGTCCGAGATGATATAGAGCGAGACGCCCATCCGGGCGCCGTTGATAGGGCGGACGAGCCTGAAGTGTCGCCACGGAGGGAGCCCCCGTGTGGAAAAGCCGGATAGTTCGGGCGCCAACCGGTGTACGGTCAAGGATTCGCTTGAGAAGGCGTTTATCTCGTAAGATCAGCACGCATTGATGAGCTTGGTGATTGAAAGTGATTTCGTTCACCGAAGGCGGGTTGCATGATGCCGCCAGGAGTTTACCGGTGGGGTTTGAGGTACGTAAAAATGACACACCTTTTTAACAGTTTTGCATATAGAATGCGCCCAGATAGATAGTAGCCCCGAGACTCGGTAGGTTGTCGATATCGACAGCGCGCCGAGGATCAAAATCGCAGGTTTAAATTCGCCGCCGTGTCGATGCAGGAAGCGGGTCGTCCGGGGCCAACCGACCGATGGAGTCGCTGAACTAAAGCGGCAACTCGATGTGGCGGATGAAGACATCGCAATGATCAACAAAGCGATTTGATGAGTCGCAAGGTAAGTGTTACTACGCTGTCACGCGGGTAAGGGAGCCGGCCAACTCCTTACAATATATGCGCGGAAATGCAGATAGTGCCGCTGCCAGGAGAGTCTTCGGGCCGAACTTGCTCAAGCCAAGGAGCAGGCCAGAAGGAGTAATGTGGCAGCCTCAAGGCGTGCCGAGGAGTTAGCGGCCGAAGTACGCAGACATCGCCGAGCAGGGAAGAGATAGCCGAGATGGCTGTGAAGTTACAAGAGGCTACCGACCGCAATGAGGCTCTTTGGGAAGGAGCGCTAGCGGGCAAGAAGACCTGCGGAAGGCCACCGCTGAGCCAAGAATGCCCGCCTGCAATGCGGACTATGAAGGAAGAGCTGCGCCAAAGCCGGGAGATTGTAGCCGGTAAGCATTTTCTGCTACCAAGGTTCACGGATCTGAAATATGCTCACCGGGCTAACTGTGGTGTCCGGAGGACCCTTATATGGACTTAGGAGCGTGTGGCGGATGCCGCTGTGCATTTTCGCCGTATGATCACCGCATCTAAGAGCTATTTTTGGTCTCAATTCCATAGTCCCGAGCTGCTCACTTCACCGACCGATCGCTTAGCTGAGTGGGCTGAGCTAAATAGGTTGTCCGGCTTGCTATGGCGGATATAGTGACCCATGTCCCACGGATAGGCCCCACCGAAGAGTTACTTTGGCTTATTGCAGCAATTTCTTGAAGGTGCCGCATATCAAGGCGATGGCGAAGCGGTCGGCTCAGATAGAGGGTGCGCCAGATGGCGCCGCCTCGCAGTGAAGACACATTGACAGAGATGGATGCCATCATGTTATGTACCAATGGGTTCGATAATGACCGGCTACCCGCCGAGCACTATTTTGGCGGCGCCGCTCGGTGCTCGTGGTAATAGAGTCGCAAAGGTTTCGAAAATGTTACGCTCGAATGAACGCTGATATGATGTAAAAACAATTTGTATGATATAAACGCCTTTTATACTTGTGCGTTCAAGTAATAGAATATCTCCTTTGGCGGCCGTTTGTATACGTATGTATAACCTCGAAGATGGCAGTCGCCGGTTTAGCCCCCACGCACAAGGTGCGGGGTGTTCGCAAAAAATAGCGCCGCTTTCACACTTAATCCGACGCCTCGGTCCCGTAGAAAGGAGGTGGTAGCGAAAGCAAACGAGGCAACCGGACTATAATGCTTTATCACTTTCACTTAGCCATGGAGTTCGAGGGTGGGCTACGACATAGCCCCCGGGGCACCGTGCTCTCAATTCGGGCGCCAGATGTGCCTGGCCGAAACGGTCCTTCACAAAGCGAGGAATCCTAAACATTCCCAAGGTCGACGAGTGGTTGACCAGCCTCGCTATATCATGACAAGAAGTTTTCGCTTTCATCGAGGTGCTCGCCCAGCCGAACCGGGGCACAATCGTAGTAGTTCTCCGGAGCCGCTAGCCGATGATACGGAACGAAGGCAGCAAAACACGTGGAGCCGCAAACCCAACATTCACCAAAGACATGATTCAGAGCTGATGCATATAAGGCCTAACTCGAGACGCCAACACTCCAAGGTGTTCGGTCTTTATAATAGCGGGCAAACAAAGCCCCAAGCCCCTTGTGTCCGTGTACGGGCAGGTTCTTCCGGGCGCCGCCGATGCCAAAACGCCGCCTCCACTTGGTTATACTGAAACCAGTGATTATAGCAACAAGAGACAGAAGAAAGGTTTACGTAGGGTCTTAGTCCGAAAAAGAGTCCTTGCAACGGGTCCTTACCGCACGCTCCCATACCGTGGTTCTCATAGCCATACCTCGGACGGGTGTGCACGCTGTTCATCCGTAAAAAGAGAGGAACTTGGTTGGAAAAGAAATCGTATGAGAAAGTGCATACAAATTGAAATATAGATTAAGAAAGCATTTGAGCCTATGCTAGCTCATTATGGCTTATATGCGCCAACCCTTGTGAAGGGGTGTGCGGCTAGGTAGCCCCTAGCTTATTTATTCCGACTCGCCCAGGCCATGTCCGGGTCTTCGGCCATCTTATGATGAAACGATGCCATGTGGACCGGGCATGTTAAGCGAAGAGACGTGGAATGTGGTATTAGATTGAAGCGACGAGAGCTTCCGTCCCGCTGGTGCTTGATAGCTGGCTTAAGGGCCTCGGCCACCTTTTGAAGGAAGTGCGGCTATGCAATTATAATAGGGTCTATCCCCACTTCGCGGATTGTGTCCGGACATAGCAGGTGTTAAGCCATCGCCACCGCCCATCAACACCGCGCGCAAGTAATTGCAGTCCGCCTATTTTGGGATCCGATATCGTGGCGCCCATCTCCGCGCCCGGATACTTCCGGACTAATCCAAATGGTCGAAAGTGCGATTGGTTTTGACATCCAACCTGGTCCACTGGGTGGATCGTCCGACACTTGTCTTGGCGAAAGTGCCGTGGTTGGCTTTCCGTGTTTATCACGTGAAGCAAGTTTACTGCTTTGACTTCTCGAGGGAAAGTCCTTCGACTTCCGGGTGTTTCATCGGTGGGGCCTCACATTGTCCTCGCCATGATCGAGTTTCTTTGTGTCCGCATTAAGTCTGCCGACTGTTTGAAAACCCAAAAATTTCGGTTGGTATGGTTTGCGCCTTCCGGGTATCGTGGATTTGACATATCCGATCTAAAATTTTGTTTAAATTTGATAGCTCATCTCCGCTGTCCTTAAGAGGCCGTGGTTTTATTGTCTCGTCATGAGCTTTTAAATCCACATTGACCGGCTGTGCCTCGTGGGGCTTTTTTTCTTTATTTCGGTGCCGATCTTTCTCGCCGTGACTTCCCGCTTCATCTCCGATCTCGGATGTACCGGTCGCCGGTGTCGTGCATCTTGCTAGCCACCTGTTTTCTCCTCGCGCAAAAGAAAAGCGCTGGCCATGAGGTTTGTTAGCGCCGCCATTGTTCTTGGCTTCTCTTGGCCGAGGTGTCCGCAGCCATTTGTCTCGAACGTTGTGTTTAAAAGCTGCTAAGGCTTCCATGTCCGGACAGTAGACTATTTAGTTCTTTTTGGTAAGGAACCTGTTCCAGAATTTGCGTGCTGACTCTCCGGGCTGTTGGGTTATATGACTTAGATCGTCAGCATCCGGAGGGCGGACATAAGTCCCTTGAAAATTTGCTCTAAACGCGTCCTCAAGCTCTTCCCGACTTCCAATGTTGTTTTCTCGGGAGGCTTTTGAGCCAATGCCGAGCTGGCCCTTTGAGCTTGAGGGGTAGGTATTTTATGGCGTGGAGATCATCTCCTCTAGCCATGTGTATGTGTAGTATGTAGTCTTCTATCCAGACTCCGGGTCTCACAGCCGTCAGATGCCTCTATATTTATGGGGTTTAAACCCCGCAGGAAATTCATGATCCAGCACCTCATCGGGTGAAACATAGCGGGTGTGCGGCGCTCGTATTTGGGTGTGCCGCTGTCCTTCTAACACTTGTCGGGTGTGTTACTTCCTCGGGTCCTCTTTTTGGCCCGTAGATGGACCTAGTTGGGCCGTCTGCTTTACCCGGATTATAATTCGCTTGTGTGCAGCCCCGCTTGTCGCTGGGCCCGCTATCCGCCATCTATCCGCCAGCGGCTCTTTATTTTTTGACTGTCAAAGCTCGATGGCTTCCTCACAAATTCTGGCAGCAACTTGGCGCCTGTAGTTTCTTAGTTTGATGGCCATTGCCATGTTTGTCCGTGTGGTCTTGAGTACTTTGCTCCACTTCATTCTCGAGCGTGTCTTCCGCTGTTTTGAGCTTCCTGCTTTCGCTTTCTTCAAACTTGCAAAGTATGGAAGTTTTTTATGTATGTTCTATGTGCTCGTGTTGTGGCCGATCGTTGATTGCTCCGTGTGAAGGGGTTGATTATCCGCCTGGCCCTGCTCGCTGCCCCGTCAGCTGGCTTGCCCCGCTCTATCGCTGGGTGGTTAGGAAGGCTGCTTTGATCGAGGCGGATTTAGGGCGCGCTCGCGCCGCTGCTTTTGGTTCTTTATCGGCGCAGATTATCTCCGCCGCCCCGTTGTTCCTCGTTATCACTTTCCCTTCGGGTGTCCACCATGTATACGCCGATGACGAGGGTGGTCTTCCAGCTGTCTCCGTAGGCACTGGTTTCTGGAGTCTCCGCATCGCCGCCCATACCGCCGGCGTCTTCGGAGTCGTAGTCGAGTATGTTGGGTTAAATCACCGGCGGTGGCTACGGGCGGGTGGTGGTGGGATCTGAATTTCTCCGGCCATCCGCTGCCCCAACCGCCCCCGGGCCGTAGTTCGCCGGGGCTCTCCGGATAGCGAGAGATGCTTCAATGAATTTATGATATCGCCGAAGGGCGAGTGCTGAAAGATGTCCGCAGCGGTGAATTCCATGATCGGCGCCAAATCAGATTCGACTGGCAGGGGCGCAGGACGTTCGGTGTCCGGCACCTCGGAGTCATGGGCTTTATGTGGGACAAGTTAAGTGTTCGGCTCCATCGCCGTAGAAATTGCGGCTCCCGAGGCGGTGTCCAGCCATCTGTCCTCGATTCGAGCGATCGGCTCCGGACTATAAGTCGGAGCGGATCCGGGTGCAGCCTCCAAGGTGCTGTCCGGCGGCAGAGTTAGGTCATGCCCATCGTGACAGGCCAAGACGCTGGCCGTGTGGCCGAGATCCATCGAGGATCAAGTCCTCGCGGATATCGGCCGTGAAGTTTAAAGTTTCCAAACCCGACCTGACGTGCCGGGCGAAGCCGATCCGCTCCAGATGGCTGAAGGGAGTTGGCCCGCAGCGCGGCCGCCGGTCACGTAAGATCTGTCCGTGGAGAAAGGTCTCACCCAGACTGCGCCGTTGTTGATTGAAGAGGCCATCAAGCCTATCGGTGACAAATACGCAGGGAACTCTCAATGAAAGCACCAATGTCGGTGTCAAAACCGCGGATTTCGGGTAGGGGGTCCCGAATCGCGCCTAGGCGGATGGTAACAGGAGACAAGGGACACGTATGTTTACCTGTGTTCGTCCTCTTGATGGAGGTAAAACCCACGCCCCGCTTGATTGATATTGATATTGTGGATGTTTACAAGAGGATCTACCACGAGATCGTGGAGGCTAAACCCTAGAAGCTAGCCTATGGTATGATTGTAAGGGTTGTTGTGGATTGTTGTCTCATTTAACTAAAGCCATCCGGTTTATATAGACACCGGAGAGGGCTAGGGATACATAGAGTCGGTTACATTGGTAGGAGATCTACATATCCGTATCGCCAAGCTTGCCTTCCACGCCAAGGAAAGTCCCATCCGGACACGGGGTGAAGTCTTCAATCTTGTATCTTCATAGTCTTGTAGTCCGGTCGATGATGATAGTCCGGCAAATGATTGTTCGGCTGATGATGGTAGTCCGGCTATCCGGACACCCCCTAATCCAGGACTCCCTCAGGACCCCAAAACGGTGAGTAATTGTCCATGAAATGGGCCAGAATCGGCCCAAACTATGATTGTTGATGACCGACACGTAAGCGCACCTTGGAGTTCGACAACCATGCAAATCGCTTTGGGACCCCAAAACAGTGAGTAATAGTCCATGAAACGGGCCAGAATCTGCCAAAACTGCAAGTGTTGATGACCAACACGTAAGCACACCTTGGGGTTCAACAACTATGGAAATCGCTTCGGGACCCCAAAACGGTGAGTAATAGTCCAAGAAACGGGTTAGAATGGGCCAAAACTGTGAGTGTTGACGACGGACACATAAACGCACCCCGGGGTTTGTCAATCGTGGAAATCTCTCTGGGTCCCCAAAACCGTTTGGAATAGTGCATGAAACGGACAAGAACCGGCCAAATATGTCAATGTTGATGACCGACACGTAACGCATTCTCGGTTCGCTAATCGCGAAAATGACTCAGACCCCAAACAGCAGTAGTAGTTCCAAGAACGGGCCAGAATCGCCCAAACTGTGATTGTTGATGACCGACACGTAAGCGCACTCTTGGAGTTCGATAACCATGGAAATCGCCAGGGGACCCCAAAACCGTGAGTTTTAGTCCATGATACGGGCCTGAATCGGACTAAACTACGAGTGTTGATGACCAACACGTAAGCACACCTTGGGGTTCAACAACTATGGAAATAGCTTCGAGACCCCAAAACGGTGAGTAATAGTCCAAGAAACGGGTCAGAATGGGCCAAAACTGTGAGTGTTGACGACGGACACATAAACGCACCCCGGGGTTTGTCAATCGTGGAAATCGCTCTGGGTCCCCAAAAATCTGAGTAATAGTGCACGAAACGGACAAGAATCGGTCAAATATGTGAATGCTGATGACCGACACGTAAACGCACCCCGAGTTCGTCAATCGCGGAAATGACTCCGAGACCCCAAAACAGAGTAGTAGTCCAAGAAACGGGCCAGAATCGGCCCAAACTGTGATTGTTGATGACCGACACGTAAGCGCACCTTGGAGTTCGGCAACCATGGGAATCGCCTTGGGACCCCAAAACGGTGAGTAATTGTCCATGAAATGGGCCAGAATTGGCCCTAACTGTGATTGTTGATGACCGACACGTAAGCGCACCTTGGAGTTCGACAACCATGCAAATCGCTGGGGACCCCAAAACAAAGGAGTAATAGTCCATGAAACGGGCTGTAATTCGCTAAAATCGCAAGTGTTGATGACCAAGACGTAAGCACACCTCGGGGTTCAACAACTATGGAAATCGCCTCGGGACCCCAAAACGGTGAGTAATAGTCCAAGAAACGGGTTAGAATGGGCCAAAACTGTGAGTGTTGACGACGGACACATAAACGCACCCCGGGGTTTGTCAATCGTGGAAATCTCTCTGGGTCCCCAAAACCCTGAGTAATAGTGCATGAAACGGACAAGAATCGGCCAAATATGTCAATGTTGATGACCGACACGTAAACGTACCCCGGGTTCGTCAATCGCGAAATGACTCCGAGACCCCAAAACAGAGTAGTAGTCCAAGAAACGGGCCAGAATCGGCCCAAACTGTAATTGTTGATGACCGACACGTAAGCGCACCTTGGAGTTCGACAACCATGGAAATCGCTTTGGGACCCCAAAACGGTGAGTAATAGTCCATGAAACGGGCCAGAATCGACCAAAACTACGTGTGTTGATGACCAACACGTAAGCACACCTTCGGGTTAAACAACTATGGAAATAGCTTCGGGACCCCAAAACGGTGAGTAATAGTCTAAGAAACGGGTCAGAATGGGACAAAACTGTGAGTGTTGACGACTGACACATAAACGCACCCCGGGGTTTGTCAATCGTGGAAATTGCTCTAGGTTCCAAAAATTCTGAGTAATAGTGCACGAACAAATCTAACAGAATCGCCGGCGAGTAAGGATACCCATACGTAAACGCACTTCGGGTTTGTCAATCGTGAAATCCCTCTAGGTCTCCAAAACGTGAGTAAGAATAAACGACATACCCGCCAAATATGTGAGTAAGATGATCGCCACGAATGCACCCCGGGATCGTGAAATCATGGAAATGACTCGAGACCCAAAAATAGGTAATAGGTCCAAGAAACGGGCAAGAATCGCTCAAATCGCGGATTGTCGATGACCCCATGTAAGCTCAATATGGAGTTCAATACTATGAAACCGCTTTGGAAACCTCTAAAACGGTGTTCGAGGAACGGTTATCGTTAAATTTACGAGTGTTGATGACCAACACGTATATTATCTGGGTTCAATAACTATGGACCCTGTCACCGCTTGATTTACGTACCTCGCGTTGCCGTCAATATGACTACCGCGGAATGAGACTTGTTCAGTTGATCATCGACACTTAACGCACCTGAGTTAGATACCATGGAATCGCTTTGGGACCCCAAAACGAGGCATAGTCCATGAACGCGCTTAATCGCCAAACTGTGTGTGTTGATGACCGACACGTAGTTAACACCTGTAAATAACCACGAAATCGCCAGGACTCTAAAAAATGGTGAGTACAGTCTGCTGAACATGTCGACCACAAATTGTGGAAAGTGTTGACGATGATTACATAAATGCCACCCGGCTTCATCAATCGAAATTGCTCGTCCCAAAGTCGAAGAATAGTGCACGAAACAAACCAGAATCGCCGAATATGAGTGTTGATGACCGAGAACGCATCTCGTCAATCGAAATCCCTTCAGGTCTCCAAACGGGGCACTAAACGACGATTCGCCAAATATGTGATTGTTGATGACTTCACGCAATGCATTCTCGGGAGGAAATGACTCAAGACCTCAAAATAATTCAGTTAGTCAAGATCAGCCTGAAATCGGTGGATTGCTGATGACCCCCACGAAGCTCAACTTGAGTTTTCATAACCATGGAAACCATGGAACCTAAGCGTGAGTAATAGTCCAGGAACGGGCCGTATCCTACTAAAACCGCGAAAGTGCTGATGACAACACAGAAGCACATCTTGGGTTCACTAACTATGAAATCACTGACCCTTAAATGGTGAGTAATAGTCCACTTAAACAAAGCCAGAACAGCAGCCTCAATCAGAACGGGCATTTGACCACAGATCCCGGTCCTCAAAATCCAGGTTAGTCGGTTCAATTGATGATCGAGCTCAGTAGTGGTTAGTATTCTGCTCAGTCAGTGACGATGAATCATGAACGTTTGGGGACAAAACGTGAGTGAACGGGCTGAATCGTTGTGATGAATTATAAAGCTCTCAGTCTGAGGAATGCTGACCATGCAATGAACTCCCAAAAATTTTGTTCAACAATCAGTAGAGTGTCCGACGGAAACTTTAACTGACCAACTCCAAACGGTCATCGTAGTCGCCGACTTCAAATCGCTGTACCAAATGTTAACAGGAATCGTCGGAATATGTTGATGATCGCACACGTCATCGGTCCCGGTTCAAACCCTGGACTGCCAGAATGCTTAAATAATTTTAAATGATCGACACGCAACCACATTCCTGGCTGTGAAACTCTCACACCTTGTCAGATCTGGGTCTTGATGATCGTCAATACTCCTGGAGTCCTCACTTTGCTCACTTCAAATGCACCCTGTCAGTGATCTATTGAGAAGACTGGAAATGAACAATCGCAAATCCTCTAAATCCAGGAAAATTTCAAAGTTTGGTTTCAAACCGGATCGCCAGTTCAATCGAAATTACCGTCTTAAAGTTGAACTAGAATCAAAGACTTTCGTCAGTCTTTAAAGTTCAAAATCTCACTTTGAAATGTGAAATCATTAATGCCACGAACCTCGCCCCCAGCCCTGGGTTGAGGTTGGGAGTGCTCCCAAACCTGTTAAGATCCTGTCTTGATCAATCCTCTGACCTGTTTACTGTCGACAGCCTCTTTGCCCAGTCAAAGTCAAACGGTGAGCCTCAATGACTCTCCCAAAAATGGTAGTCCTGTCTTGATCACTCAACAGGAACCATTCCTGAAATTTAAACAGGTCAGAATTGTCAGTCACAGTTGACGATGGACACGCAGTCCTCGGCAAGCTGCCAGACGGTGAACCAGCAGAGCCTGGGGTTCAATAACCAGGAATGCCGATCTCAAACAAACCATCTATGAATGGTTTCAACGTGACACATCTGCCTCAATTTGAAATTCTGTCAAACTGACAACACGCAAATATTGTACTAAATACCAGAATCGTCGGAATGCTCAAATTTTGAAATGTTGATGATCGATATGTAGCGCAATTTGCATTTGGCGGTTGCTCTAAACTTGTGCGCGCCACGCGGTCGGGTCATCAACAACGCAGTTTAAATGCATTCTGGCCCGCTTTGTTGACCACTACTCCGCTTTTGGGGTCCCGAGTCATTTCCATGATTGACTTAACTCCAGCGTTAACGGTTTAAGTCATCAACACTGCTACATTCTACTTATCTAGTCTGGTTTGCAATATTACTCATGGTTTTGGGGACCCGAGCGATTTCCACAATCGACGCACCCCGGTTATTTACGGTCCATCGTCAACAATTTCGCGCCACACTCGACTTGTTTCGCCGACTATTACCACCGTCAGGTCCCGCTAAGTGATATCCATACCATAAAACCCCAAGGTGTGCTTAGGTGTTGGTCATCAACACTGCGCAGCTTTTGGCCGATTTAGCCCGCTTCATGGATCATTTCACCGCTTAGTTCCAAAGCGTTTCCATGGTTGTCAAATTCCACAGAGCTTTACGTGGTTTCAGAATCAACAATCGCGCTAGCTTTATCTCCTGCCTGCTTTGACTATTATCTTCATTTTTTGGGGGTCTCTTTGAGTCATTTCCATGGTTGCTGAACTCCAAGGTGTGTTTATGTGGTCGGGTCATCAACAATCATAGTTTGGGCCGATTTCTGGCCGCTTTCTTGGACTATTACTCTATTTTGGGGTATCGTAGTCATTTCCACGCATTGACTTAACCCTCTTGTGGGTAAGGGCGACATTGCAGTCTGGTCATCAACACTCACAATATTCGGCCGATTCTTCAGTCAGGGGCTTGCGGCACTATTACTTCACCGCTTTTGGGACCCGCAGAGCGATTTCTGCAACGATTGGATGAACCCCTGGGTAAGCGCGTAGGCGTGTCCTGGGTCAGTCAACTCTCACAGTTTTGGCCAATTCTGACATGTTTCGTGGACTATTACTCGCCGTTTTGGGGTCCCGAAGCGATATCCATTGTTGTTGAACCCAAAGGTGTGCTTACATGTTGGTTATCAACACTCATAGTTTTGGCCGATTCTGGCCCGTTTCATGGACTATTACTCACTGTTTTGGGGTCCCAAAGCGATTTGCATGGTTGTCGAACTCCAAGGTGCAGCGCTTTTACGTGTCGCTTACCCATATCAACAATCAAGCCAGCTTTGGACCGATTACTCGCCCGCTTTATGGACAATTACCACCATCGCTTTGGGGTCCCAAAGCGATTTCCATGGTTGTCGTAACTCCAAGCGTAAGCGCTTACGGTCGGGTCCATCAACAATCACAGTTAAATGGGCCGATTCGTCGCTGCTTCTTGACTACTACCTCTGCTTTTGGGGTCCTCGGAGTCATTTCACGATTGACTTAACCTTTCGGGTCATGCTTACGCAGTTTGGGCTATCAGCATTCACATATTTGGACATATTCTTGTCCGCTTATGCACCATTACTCAGATTTTTGGGGACCCAAGCAGCAATTATCCACGCATTGACAAACCCCGGGTGCGCGTGTCCTGGGCTGTCAACACTCACAGTTTTGGCCCAATCGGACCTCGCTTTCTTGGCCTATAATCTTACCGCTTTGGGGGTCCCGGGTTATTTCCATAGTTGTTGAACCCTTGGCAAGGTGCTTTACGTGGTTGGCTTACATCAAACACTCGTAGGTTTTGGCTTCCATTTATGGCCTGCTTGCATGGACTATTATTACTTCACCGCTTTGGGGTCCCCAAAGCGATTTCCATGGTTATTGTCGTAACTCCAAGGTGCGCTTTTTACGTGTCGGGTCATCAACAATTATAGTTTGGTCCGATTCTGCGCTCGCTTTCTTGATCATACTACTGCTTTTGGGGTCTTGAGTCATTTCTGATTGATTTAACCCGGGTACGTTTACGTGTCGGTCATTAACATTGACATATTTTGCCGATTCTTGACCGTTTCATGCACTATTGCTCAGGGTTTTGGGACCCAGAGAGATTTCCACGATAGACAAACCCCGGGTCCGCTTAGTGTGCGTCCGCTGTCAACACTCACAAGGCTTCTGGCCCATTTCTAACCTGCTTTTGACTATTACTTCACCGCTTTTGGTGTCCTGCCAGTTTATTTCCATAGTTGTTGCTGAACCCATAAGGTGTGCTTACATGTTGGTCATCAACACCTCAGTAGTTTTGGCCGATTACTCGCCCGCTTTCATGGACTTTTTACTTCACTGCTTTTGGGGTCCCAAAGTGATTTGCATGGTTGTCGAACTCCAAGGTGCGCTTATGTGTCTGGTCATCAACAATCACAGTTAAATGGGCCGACATTCTCGCCCGCTTTCTTGGACTATTACCACCGCTTTGGGGTCCCAAAGTGTATTTACAAGGTTGTTGTCGAACTTCTAAGGTGCACCTTTACGTGTCGGGTCATTAATAATCACAGTTTGGGCCGATTTATGACACTCGCTTCTCGGACTATTACTTCATTTTGGGGTCTCGAGCTCATTTCCTTTATGATTGACTTAACCTCGGGTGCGATGTGTTTGGCCATCAACACTTCAAATATTCGCCAATGATTCTAGTCCGCTTTCATGCGTACTATTACTCTTGCTTTGGGGGACCCAGAGCGATTTCCATGATTGATGAAATCCCCGGGTGTTTTATGTGTCACGGCTGTCAACTGCTCACAGCTTTGGCCAATTCTCGACATGTTTCGTGGACTATTACTCACCGCTTTGGGGTCCCGAAGTAGGCAGCGATTTCCATAGTTGTTGAAACCCCAAGGTGTGCTTTTACGCAAGTTGGTCATCAACAATCGTAGTTTTGGCCGATTTCCGCCCGCTTTCATGGACTATTACTCACCGTTTTGGGGTCCCAAAGTGATTTGCATGGTTGCTCGTAACCTTAAGGCGCGCGTACGTGTTTGGGTCATTATCAAATAATCACGCTTTGGGCTAATTCTCGCCCGCTTTCATGGACAATAATTACTTCACCGCTTTTGGGGTCCCAAAGCAATCTTCCATGGTTGTCGAACTCAAGGTAAAGCGCTTTACGTGTCGGTACATCAACAATCACAGCTTTGGGGCAATGATATCTGGCCTGCTTGGACTACTACTCTGTTTTGGGGTTCTCGGAGTCATTTCCACTGATTGATCTAACTCGGGTGCTGCTATCGTCAGGGGAATCAAAAAGATTCACATATTTGACCGATTCTGTTCGCTTCGCGGCACTATTACCTTTCGTAATTTTTGGAACCTAGAGCATCATGGCCACCATTGACAAAACCCTGGGTGCGAGTGGTGTCAGTCAGTCTAACACTCACAGTTTTGTCCCATTCTCGACCTGCTGCTTCAGACTATTACTCACCGCTTTGGGGTCCCGGCTATTTCCATAGTTGTTTGAATCCAAGCGGTGTGCTTACAGTGTTGGTTTCATCAACATATCGTAAGTTTTGGTCGATTCAGCCTGCTTTACATGGATCTATTACTCACCGCTTTGGGGGTCCCAAAGCGATTTCCATGGTTGTCGAACTCCAAGGTGCGCCTTCACGTTGGTTGGTCATCATCATAATCACAGTTTGGGGCCGATTCTCGCCCTGCTTTCTTTGACTACTACTCTGCTTTTGGGGTCCTCGAGTCATTTCACATTGATAAACCGCCGGGTACGCTTATTACGTGCTCTGGTCATCAACATTGACATATTTGGCCGATTCTTTCCGTTTATGCACTATTACTCGTGGTTTTGGGGACCCTAGGAGATTTCCACGCATTGACAAAACCCCGGGTGCTGTTTATGTGTCCGCTGTCAACATCTTTACGCTTGGGCCCATTCTCTAACCCGCTTTTGGACTATTACTCCCACCGCTTTGGGGTCCCTGCCGATTTCCATACTTGTTGAACCCCTTAAGTGTGCTTACGTGTTGGTTACTATCAACACTTGCAGCAGCTTTTGGCAGATTCTCGCCCGCTTCATGGACTATTACTCACCTGCTTTTGGGGTCCTAAAGCGATTTGGTATGGTTGTCGGAACTCTGGTAAGGTGCGCTTTACGTGTCCTGGTACATCAACAATCATGCTTAGGGCTAATTCTGGCCCATTTCATGGACAATTACTTCACCGCTTTTGGGGGTCCCAAGGCGATTCCTCCCAAAGGGTTGCCGAACTCCACAGGTGCGCTTACGTGTTCTGGCCATCATCAACAATCAAGCAGCTTTAGGCCGATTCTGGCCTGCTTTCTTGACTACTACCTGCTTTTGGGGTCTCGAGTCATTTCACATCGATTGACGAACTCCGGGTGCGCTGACACGTAACGGGTCATCAAGATTCACATATTTGACCGATTCTTGTCCGCTTTCATGCACTATTACTCAGATTTTGGGGACCCGTGAGAGCTGATTTTCCACGATTGACAAACCCCGGAAAGCGCTTTATGTGTCCGTCTGGCAACACTTCTGCCACGCTTTTGGCCCATTCTCGACTTCTCGCTTTCTTGGACTATTACTTCACCGCTTTGGGGTCTCAAGGCTATTTCCATAGTTGTTGAACCTGTTGGTGTGCTTACGTGTTAAGTTGGTCATGTCAACACTGTAGTTTGGCCATCGATTCTCGCCCGCTTTCATGGACTATTACTTCACCGCTTTTGGGGTCCCAAAGCGATTTCCATGGTTGCTCGAACTCTGCTGCGCGCTTTACGGTCTGGGTCATATCAACAATCAAGGCTTAATGGGCCGATTCTCGCCCGCTTTTGACTACTACTCGCTTTTGGGGTCTCGAGTCATTTTCGCGATTGATTTAACCCGGGTGCTAGTTTACGTTGGTCAGGTCATCAACATTGACGATATGAGTTAATGGTCGGTTCTTGTCCGTTTACATGCACTATTCCAAACTCGTGGTTTTGGGGACCCGTAGAGATTTCCACGATTGACAAACCCCTCAAAAGCGCGTTTATGTGTCCGGCAGTCAACACTCCATCCGCTTTTGGCCCATTCTAACCCAAGGGGCTTTTTGACTATTACTTTCACCGCTTTTGGGGTCCCGTTGCCATACTTCCATAGTTGTTGAACCCTCAGAGTGTGCTTACGGTGTCGGGTTATCATCAACACTTGCAGTTTTGGCGTATTCTCGCCCGCTTTTCATGCGACTATTATTACTACACCGCTTTTGGGGTCCCAAAGCGATTTGCATGGTTGTCGAACTCCAAGGTGCGCTTTTACGTGTCAGGGTCATGAACAATCATAGTTTGGGCCGATTATCTGCCCATTTCATGGACAATTACTTCACCCGCTTTTGGGGGTCCCGAGGAGTCCTCGATTAGGGGGTGTCCTGGATAGCCGACTACCACATCATCACCGAACAAATCATTTGCTTCTGGACTATCATCATCGGATCGGACTACAAGACTATAGAAGATGCTACAAGATTGAAGACTTCACCCCGTGGTCCTGATGGGACTCTTTCCTTGGCGTGGAAGGCAAGCTTTCATGACGTATACTGGATATGTAGATCTCCTTACCAATGTAACCGACTCTATGTATCCCTAGCCCTCTCCTATGTCTAGTATAAACCGGATGGCGAATTTTAGTTCAGAGGGACAACAATCACAACAACCCCTTACAATCATACCATAGGCTAGGCTTCTAGGTTTAGCCTCCTGATCTCGTGTCGTGGTAGATCCACCTCTGTAAACATCCACACAATATCAATATCAATCAAGCTAAGATCTTAGGGTTTCCACTCTCCATCAAGAGGGACCAACTGGGTAAACATCGTGGTCCCTTTGTCTCCTGTTACTCATCCGCTTAGGACGCACGCTCGACCCCCCACTCATTCGAACCGTCACCGGTTTTGGATACAATTCGACATCTGGTGCTTTCATTGAGAGTTGGTTGTTACACCGATAGGGCTTGATGGCCTCTTCAATCAACAACGACGCAGCTTAGCCCCGGGTGAGACCTTTCTCCACTTCGGACAGATTCGATTCTATGGGCTTGCAAGACTCAAGGGCCAACTCCCTTGGCCATCCGGGAGTGCAGATCGAAAGCTACGCCCGGCCGCCAAAGTCAGGTTTCAGAAGCTTAAACTTCACGGCCGATATCCGGGTAGGGACTCTGATCCTTTCGATGGATCTCTACCACGTACCGGAAAGGTCACAATGCCACGATGGCATGACTTAACTCGCCACGGACAAAGACTCTTTGAGGTTGCACCTGATCCGCCTCCTCGACTTATAGTCCGGAGCCGATCAGTCAATCGAGGACGTATGTATGGTCGGACACCCACGGAGTCGGTGCACTTTCTACGGCATGATGGAGCCGAACACTTAACTTGTCCTCGCCATTATAAAGCCCACACCTGAGGGTGTCGGACATCGAACGCCCCTGCTACTCGCCAATGACCTGACGGCGATGCATACCGATCATGGAATTTCAATCGCCGCTATGGACATCTTCAGCGAAAGACTTCAGCCTTCGGGCGATATCATAAATTCATTGAAGTATCTTCGCTATCCGGAGAGCTCCCTGCCGAATCCACGCCGTGCCGGACGGTTGGGACGCGATGGACGGAGAAATTCAGATCATCCCACCCACCACCCACTTCAGAGCCACCATCGGTGATTTAACCAACATATCGACTTACCACGATTCAAGACATCGATTTCGGTAGTGGACGACGATGTCGAGAGACTTCCTAAGAACCAGTGCCTCACAGGACACCGAAGACCACCTCACAGGACGACGATAAGCAGATGGTGGACAATTTCCAAGGGAAGTGATAACGAGGAACAACGGGACGCGCGTAGGATAACCGCACGATAAAGAACTAAAACGGCTACGCAGACGCCGCCCTAAGTCCCGGGCCGATCAAAGCAGCCTTTCCTAACCACCCAGCGAGTAGAGCAGGCAAGCCAGCAGATTTATTTGTCGTAGACGCAGCCGGATGATAATCAACCCCTTTCACGGAAAGCAATCAACAGTCAACCGCCACAACACCGCAGCATATAAGAACATAAGCAGAAAACTCACGCTGCCAATCGCAAGAAGTTCAAGAAGGCTAAACGGAAGCTAAAACAAACAGCGTAAGACACGCCGTAATGAAGTGGAGCAAAGTACTCAAGACTACGTATTAAAACATGGCAATGGCCATCAAATCCAGCTACCGAAGCGTACCTGGGCGGGAAAGTTGTCGCTGCCGAATTTGACGAGAAGCCATAACTTGAGCTTGATACCAAAATAAAGAGGTCACCGCTTCCGGATAGATGGCCGATGACGTGTGCCCAAAGCGATATGTTGGGCTGTACATGTCGTTTTCCAATTATAATCCCGGTGAAACGGACGGCCCAACTCAGGTCCATCTACGCGCCAAAAAAGAGGACCCCAGAAGTAACACACCACTTATTGGCTAAGGGTAGCTCAAGACAACAAGTACATTCCCAACATGCGATGGGGCTAGCCAAGCACACCCGCTTATGTTTCACCGATTTACGAGGTGCTGGATCATGAATTTCCATTTTAGTGTGGTTTAAACCCATAAATATAGAGGCATACGACGGCAGCACAATGCACTCCCTGAGTCTCGGATAGAAGACTACATACTACACATACACATGGCTAGAGGAGATGATCTCCACGCCCATACAAAATACCTACCCCTCGTTTGGGGCAAAAGGGCCAGTGCATCCTGATTGCTCAAAAGCCTCCCGTAAAAAAAAACATCGTTGGAAGCTCCGAAGAGCTTCGCAGGATCGCTATGAGAGCAAATTCTTTCAAGGGACTTATGTCCGGCCTGACAAGCAATGAATTTACTCTAGATGACGGTTTGCATATAACCCAACAGCCTTTGAGAGTCAAGACGTTTGCACTCCCTGAATGTGTTCCTTACCAAAAAAGAATCTAAATAGTCTACTGTCCTGACATGGAAGCCTTAGCAGCTTTTAAACACAACGCTTCTGAGACAAATGGTTCGCCAGACATGACCTCTTGCCAAGTGAGAAGCTAAGAACAATGGCCAAGGCTAATAAGCTCCTCATGACGCCGCTTTTTATGCAGGAGGAGACAGTATGTGGCTAGCAAGATGCAAGCACTACCAAATGACGACCCGAAAGTACATCCGAGATCGATGAGATGGAATGTCACGGGAATACGCAGAAAGATCAAAGACCGATCTAAATCAACAAAGAAAATGACAGCCTGCTGCACAGCCGTACCAATCGCGCTGATTTAAAAGTCCGCGCGGCCGCATTAACAAAACACGGGCCTTACTTATGATAACAACAGTAGATGAGCTATCAAATTTAAACAAAATTTTTAGGATCGGATATGTCAAATCCACAAGCATCTTTCAAGGCCCTGCAAACCATACTCAACCGAAATTTTTGTTTTCAAACAGTCCGGCAGCATTTACTTGATGTCGGACAAGGGGCTCGGAGCACGCCAAGCGAGGACAATGACGAGCTCCCACCAAAGAGTAGTTACACCTAATCGGAAGTCAAAGGATTCTTTCCCCCCTCGAGAAGTCAAAACAATGTAACTTGCTGTTTCACGTGGATAAACACTAGAGCCAACACCAAGCACTCGCCAAGACATTGGGTGCTCTGACGATCCACCCCTGCTGGGACTAAGGTTGGATGTCAAAACCAATCACTTTCGACCATTTGGATTAGTCCGTATATCCCGAGCGCCAGATAGACTGCCTCGACCATATCGGATCCTGTAAAATAGCGACTTTTGGACTGCAATTACGCAGCAGTGTTGGATGGGATCTACGGCGTGCAGTGACTTCTAAACCTGCTATATCCCATACACAATCCGCAAAGTAAGGGGATAGACCTTTATTATAATTTTCAAGAGATAGTCAGACTTCCTTCAAAGGAGTGGCCCGAGGTCTTTAAGCCAGCTATCAAGCACCACCGGACTGGGAAGCTTTTATTCCCCGTCATAATATGTAATACCACATTCCACGCTCTCTTACGCTTAACATGCCCTTGGCCCACATTGGCATCGCTTTCATCATAGGGGTCGCCAAGACTTTTGACATGGCTGGACGAAAGTCCTGAATAAATAAGTTAGGGCTTGACCTAGCCGCTTAACACCCCCTTCACAAGGGTTCACAGATATAAGCCATACAATGAGCTTAAAAGCATAGGCTCAGCTTTCTTAATCTATATTTCAATTCTGTATGCGTACTTTCTCGCATCTTATTTCTTTTTCCAACCAAGTCTCTCTCTTTACAAGCTGCATGAACAACAAGGTATTAATTCACACCGTCCTGTGTATGGCACAATGGAGACACAAGCGCAGTATCGCGGCAGTAGGAGGAATCCTGCTGTAAGGACTCCTTTTTTCAGACTAAGACCCTTTAATAAAACCTTTTCATCTGCCTTCTTGTTGCTATAACTTCCCTGGTTTTTCAAAGAGTAAACTGCGCAGTGGAGACCAAGGCGTTTTGCATCGTCGTCATGCTGTAAGGAACCTCCTGCCCGTACTGATTCGACAAGGGGCTTTAGGGCTTTGTTTTTTGCCCGTCATTTATTATAAAGCACTAACACCTTCGTGGGAGTGTTCGCGCCTCGCCGGAAGTTAGGCCTTATATGCATCAGCTCGAATCATGTTCTTTGGTCAAATGTTGGGTTTGCCCGGCCCCGTGGTTTTGTCTGCCTTACGCCCGTGGATCAATCGGCTAACGCGGGCCTTCGTGGAGAACTACTACGATGGTGCCCCGCCTCGGGCTGGGCGCAGTCAAGTAATTTCCTCAGAGTAGAGAAAGTCGGCAAAATCTTATCATTATGATATAAAGGCGTAGAGACCGGTCAACCACTGATCGACCAATTGGGAATGCTTTAGGATTCTCTCCGCTTGACGTAAGGACCGCTTTCTCGCCAGGGGCACATACGCCTCGACCTCGGGAGAGCATCGGTGGTTCCAGTGGGCTATGCAAGTGTCGTAGGCTCCCACCCTCGAACTCCATGGCTAAGGAAAGTGATAAAGCATTATAAGTCCGTTTGCCCTCGTTTGTTACGCTTACCACCTCCTTTTACAGGACCGAGACGCCGGATTATGTGAAATACGCTTACGATTGAGGAATAATATATGAACACCAGCACCTTGACTCCAGCGTAATGGGTTTATCGACGATCGCCATCTTTCAAAGTGTTATAAGGCATACGTGTATACAAGAACGGCCGCGAAGCGAGATATATTCTATTACTTCGAACGCACAAGTATAAAAAAAAAGGCGCGAGTATCATACAAATTGTTTTTACATCATATCAACGCTCATTCGAACGCACTATTTTTCGAAAGCACCGCGACTAATTTATTACACGAAATTCACCGTGCAAGACTTCTATTAAAATAGTGCTCGCATGGGTAGCCGTCATTATCCGAACTCCGTGCGGTCGCAATAGCGTGGTATCCATTCCCGTCCAATGTGTCTTCACGACGGCGAAGCGCCACACGCCAAGCACCTTCTATGCGCCGTCACCGCTTCATCGCCTTTTGATATGCGGTGCACCGCCTCAAGAAATTGCTGCAATAAGCCAAAGTAACTCTTCGGGTCAGCCTATCCGGGCCATTGCACATTACGGGTCACTATATCCGCCATAGCAAGCTCCCGTGACAACCTATTTAGCTTCAGCCCACTCAGGCCTGCTGATCGTCACCGAAGTGAACGCCGACTATGGAATTGAGACCAAAAATAGCTCTTCCGTCTCGGGTGATCCTTCCGCTTCAAAAATGCACAACTAAGCATCCGCCACACTCGGCCCTAAGTCCATATATAGGTCCTCCGACACCACGCCAGCTGGGTCCCACCGCTTGAGCATATTTCAGATCCGGTTGGAACCTTCGGGCGCGAAGCAGAAAATGCTTAAGCCGCCTACAATCTCCCCGCCCGGGCTCAAAGCTCTTTCCTTCATAGTCTCGTAGACAGTAAGTGCATTCTGGCTTCACGGTGGCCTTCCGCAGGTCTTCTTGCCTTCGCTTAGGCGCCCTTCCCAAGAGCCTCATTGCGTCGGTAGCCTCTTGTAACTTCACAGCCATCTCGGCTATCTCTTCCTGCTTCAGCGCAGCGCCCTTTCTGGCCATGCTAACCTCCTGCCGCCTTCGAGGCTGCCACATTTACTCCTTTCCGCCTCGCTCCTTGGTTTGAGCAAGTTCGCCCTAAGACTCTCCAGGACAAGAGCAGAAGGCATCTCGCATTTCACGATATATTGTAAGGAGTTGGCTTCGCCCCTTACCACGCGGACTCACAGTAACACTTACCTATGCGACTCATCAAGTCGCTCGTTGACAACAAGATGTCTTCATCCGCCACATCGAAGTTGCACGCTTTTAGTTCAGCGAACACCCATCATCCCGTTGGCTATTCTCGGACGCACTCCGCTCCCGTGCGAGATCGGGCATCGACGGGACAAATTTAAACTGCGATGATCCTCTAAGACGCCGTCGAGCATCGACAACCCAATGAAGTCTCAGGGCTACTATCTATACAGGCTGTATGCATTCTATATGCAAAAACTGTTAAAAGGTGTGTCATTTTTACGCACCTCAAACCCTTCCACCAAGAACTCCTGGACCAAGATTTATGCAACCATTTTCAAGTGACGAAATCCTTTTTCAATCACCAAGCTTCATCAATGCGTGCCGATCTTTCCTCGAGATAGACGCCTTCTCAAGCAGATCCTTCACCAGACACCGGGCTTGGACGCCTAACTATCCGCTTTTTCCACACCCGGGGCCTCCCTCCGTGACGATTTATTAATTTCAAAGCTCTGGCCCCGCCTCTATCCAACGGCGCCTTGATGGGGGCGCTCGCCTATATCATCTCCCATTAAGGTCCTCAAGATTTGGAGTTCATCTCACAAGGACTGAGATCCTAACTACAAGGTAAAAACTTTAGTTATCCTCGTAAGCTAACAAATAGGGATGTCCCTATTATAAAACTCCTTTCTTTCTACTTTCACGGCCTGCTGGAGGGATGGCTCATTAAGGGAGATTAGCGTCGGGCCTCCCGGACGCGAGAGGACCCTCCGCCAAGATTTCTTCCCTTAGGGGCTTTTTTCCCCGGGACCTCGGAGGTCCTCTTCTCCCTTGGTGAGGGACTCTGATCCCCCTCGCTCAAGAGCCTCCTCAGCCGAGGCAGCCTGCTTCTTCGCCTTTCCTCCAAGGCGAATCCTCACATCCGACCAGACGGGATCCAGGCCATGGTCTCGGGAGGGGGCCCGGCAATCAGACACTTGAGCCTTCCGCTTATATCCACTCCTCGCGGTAGAAGGAGATCGCCATAAGGTGGATCATTGAAAGGCAAACAAACGCTATGTCCAATCTTGGAACTACTTACTTGAGTCTCCTAAGGACAGTGTTTTAGTCTAGCATCTCGGTCAATTCCGGACGCCTCTTGTGATCCGAAGAATAAGTTATACATCTCAGGGGGTGTCATACCCATGAAGTGTTGAAGAACTGCGTGGCCCTCCCGATTGAACTCCCATAGCCGGAGAGGACGGGCGCTTATGCAGGCAGGAGGCGCTTAATTAGCATAACCCCTGTATCACCACCACCATATCGATCTCCCTCGTTAGGAGGTCTCAACTGCCTTCGCAAAGTAGGGGCACGCCCTTTGACGGCCCCCGCTTGAGCCCCGTTGACCCACAACATCAATCGGCCATAGAGGTCCTATGTGAATAGGGCGGCGGCTTTGTCTCACCCGTAATTCTGAACGGTAATATAGAACCACTTGCTTGCCACAAGCCGTTAGCTCCTCTTGAAGGAGCCACGAGCCACGGGCGCCTTGGCCTCCGCTTATGGTCCGCCCGCCACACTCCGCTGACGCCCCTCGATCATCTTCCCGGGCGCCACATTGACAAGGTCTTCACCACAGGTCAAGTGAGGGGTGACGGAGGAAGGCTTCACTGACAACAATAAATGCGGAGATATGGAGAATGGACTCCGAGCCAAGTCGTGGAATTCCAAACCCATAGTAAAACATGAGCCCTATCACAAAAGGATCCATCGGTAGCCCAAACCCCGGCGCAGGTGGACATAGAAGACAACATACTCGCTGGCCCTGGGTGGGATGGCCTGCCTTCCAGTAGGCAACTCAGGCGAAATCTCAGAAGATGTGCATTGGCCTCCCTGCAGACGTTTTTACGCCCCCTCCCTTCAGAATGGAGGAGGGCATCCACCGCCCGGAGGTCTGAACCGGACATCGCTTGAGCGTCCAAAGTGCTCAACTGGAGCTCTAGGTGCCGGAACTTGGAGCGTGGAGAGGATTCTGGATGGAAGATTGAAGAAAAGAAACGAGCTCTTGGTCCCAAGTAAAGAGGGAGGATACCAAGAGCCGCCTGCCGGGGCCGCTTGAGACCTGTATCATAGAGAAGGGGGCGTATTAACGGGCGTTGGGTTACAATGCTACGCCTGTATTGATGAGAATCTCCGGATTAAGGGGAAAACACGATCTCTTCTTCGACAAGACGCATACAAGGAAACCAGCTTCGCCAAATGCGCTGGGGTGGTAAAGTAAAAACAATTTGAGTAACGGCTTATAGTGGTGTGGACGCCATGCCACGTAAAACGCCGTACAGATTGAACTTGTATATATATTATTATTCTACTAGGTAAGAATGTGGAATTTATTTCAAGAATTTGACACTATCCCGGTGTGTTCATAATCTTCTATCATTTGAAGAGGAACTCATTTTGCAATGCCAAGCAATATACACGCTCGGACTTATCGTCATTGAAGCTTCGCTGATTAGGGCTACCGAGGAGTCCTCGATTAGTGTCCTGATACCCGACTACCATCATCACCTAACTATCATTTGCCGTACTATCATCATCGACCGACTCCAAGACTATGAAGATACAAGATTGAAGACTTCACCCCGTGGTCCGGATGGGACTTCTTTCTTGGCGTGGAAGGCAAGCTTACGATAATGGATATGTAGATCTCCTACCAATGTAACCGACCAATTTTTATGTAACCCTATAGCCCTCTCCGTGTCTATATAAACCGGATGGCTTTAGTCCGTCAGAGGGGACAACAATCACAACAACACTTACAATCATACCATAGGCTAGCTTCTAGGGTTTAGCCTCCTTGATCTCGTGGTAGATCCACTCTTTGTAAACATCCACAATATCAATATCAATCAAGGTGACGAGGGTTTACCTCCATCAAGAGGGCCTCAACTCGTAAACATCGTGGTCCCTTGTCTCCCCGTTACCATCCGCCTAGACGCACAGCTTCCGGGACCCCCTACCTGAGATCTGGGCCGCTTTTGATAATCCGAACAGTGTGTCCCAAAGCGATTTCCATGGTTGTCGAACTCCAAGGTGCGCTTATGTGTCGGGTCATCAACACTCACAGCTTTTGTCCATAGTTCCGACTTGCTTCGGTGGACTATTACTCACCGCTTTGGGGGTCCCAAGGCTGATTTCTATAGTTGTTGAACCCCAAGGTGTGCTTTTACGTGTTGGTCATCAACACTTGCGCTTAATGGCCGATTCTGGCCCGCTTCATGGACTATTACTTCACCGCTTTGGGGTCCCAAATATTTCCATGGTTGCCGAACACCAAGTTGTGCTTATGGCGGTTTCGGTGAATCAACAATCATTGTTTTGCCTTTATTTGGCCCGCTTGACTATTACTCTATTTTGGGGTCTTGGAGTCATTTCCACAATTGATTTGAACCCCGGGTGCATTTACGTTTGTCGGTCATCAACACTCATATTCGGCCGATTCTTGTCTCTGTTTATGCACTCATTACTTCAGTTTTGGGACCCAGATGCGCATTTATGATTGATGAACCCCTGTGCGCGTGTCCGCCGTTAACTCTCACAGCTTTTGGCCAATTTCGACATGTTTCGTGGACTATTACTCACCGCTTTGGGGTCCCGCAGCGATTTCCATAGTCGCTTGAACCCTGGCAAAGTGTGCTTACGTGTTGGTCATCAACACTGTAGTTTTGCCGATTCGCCCGCTTCATGGACTATTACTCACCGCTTTTGGGGTCCCAAAGCGATTTGCATGGTTGTCGAACTCCAAGGTGCGCTTTACGTGTGGGTCATTAATAATCACGCTTAATGGGCCGATTCGCCCGCTTATGGACAATTACTCACCGCTTTTGGGTTCCCAAAGCGATTTCCATGGTTGTCGAACTCCAAGGTGCGCTTTACGTGTCGGTCATCAACATCATGCTTTGGGGCCATTCCGGCCCGCTTTTGACTACTATTCGCTTTTGGGGTCTCTTGAGTCATTTCCGCTGATCGATTTAACTCGGGTGCTTATGCGTTTCGGCCATCGCGATTCACATATTTAATCGATTCTTTGTCCGCTTTATGCACTATTACTCGTGGTTTTGGGGACCTGCAGAGATTTCCACGATCGACAAACCCCGGTGCGCTATGTGTCCTGCTGCTGTCAACACTCACAGCTTTGGCCCATTCTAACCTGCTTTGGACTATTACTCACCATTTTGGGGTCCCCAAGCGATTTCCATAGTTGTTGAACCTTAAGGTGTGCTTACGTGTTGGTCATCAACACTTGCGCTTTTGGCAGATTCTCGCCCGTTTATGGACTATTACTCACCGCTTTGGGGTCCCAAAGCGATTTGTATGGTTGTCGAACCTGCTGCGCGCTTATTACGCACGGTCCATCAACAATCACGCTTAATGATTCGGGCCCGCTTTCATGGACAATTATCACCGCTTTGGGGTCCCAAAGCCATTTCCATGGTTGTTTAACTTCAAGGTGCGCTTACGCGTGCCGGTCATCAATAATTAGCTTTGGGCCTATTCTCGCCCTGCTTTAGACTACTACTACTGCTGGGGTCTCGGAGTCATTTCCGCTTGACGAACTCGGTGCGACGTGCTGGTCATCAAGATTCACATATTCGAATTCCATTCTTGTTCGCTTGCACTATTACTCAGATTCTTGGGGACCTGAGCGATTTCCACGCATTGACAAAACCCTGATGCGCTGTGTGTCCGCCGTCAACACTCACGCTTTTGGCCCATTCTGACCCGCTTTTGACTATTACTCACCGCTTTGGGGTCCCGGTTATTTCCATAGTTGTTGAACCTCACGGTGTGCTTACGTGTTGGTCATCAACACTGTGAGTTTTGGTTGATTCTCGCTGCTTTCATGGACTATTACTCACCGCCTTGGCGGTCCCAAAGCGATTTCCATGGTTGTCGAACTCCATAAAAGCGCCACGTGTCGTCATCAATAATCCAGCGAAGCATTTATCGCCCGCTTTCTTGGACTACTACTCTGCTTTTGGGGTCTTGAGTCATTTCGCGATTGATTTAACCCGGGTGCATTTACTGTCTGGTCATCAACATTGACATATTTGGCCGATTCTTGTCCTGCTTCATGCACTATTACTTCAGGGTTTTGGGGACTGAGAGAGGTTTCCACGATTGACAAACCCCGAGGTGCTTATGTGTCCGCTGTCAACACTCACAGTTTTGGCCCATTCTAACCTGTTTCTTGGACTATTACTCACCGTTTTGGGGTCCCGATTTAATTTCCATAGTTGTTGAACCCCAAGGTGTGTTAGGTGTTGGACATCAACACTCGTAGTCTTGGTCGATTCTGGCCCGTTTCATGGACTATTACTCACTGTTTTGGGGTCCCAAAGCGATTTGCATGGTTGTCGAACTCCAAGGTGCTTTTACGCAGTGGGTCATTAACAATCACAGCTTAGCCGATTCTCGCCTGTTTCATGGATAATTACTTCACCGCTTTGGGTTCCCAAAGCGATTTCCATGGTTGTTTAACTCCAAGGTGCGCTACGTGCACGGTCATCAACAATCGCGCTTTGGGGCCGACCGCCCGCTTTGACTAATATTCGCTTTTGGGGTCTCGAGTCATTTCCATCCGGACGAATTTAACTCCGTGCGCGATGCGGTTTGGTCATCAAGATTCACATATTTAACTGATTCTTGTCCGTTTCATGCACTATTGCTCAGGGTTTTGGGGACCCAGAGAGATTTCCACGATTGACAAACCCTGCGCGTTTATGTGTCCGTCGCCAACACTCAGCTTTTGGCCCATTCTAACCTGCTTGACTATTACTCACCATTTTGGGGTCCCAAGCGTATTTCATAGTTGTTGAACCCCAAGGTGTGCTTACGTGTTGGTCATCAACACTTGCGCTTTAAGTATGCATTCTCGCCCGCTTCATGGACTATTACTCATCGCTTTGGGGTCCCAGCGTTATTTGCATGGTTGTCGAACTCCAAGGTGCGCCACGGTTTGGCCGTCAACAATCACAGTTTGGCCAATGATTCGCCCGCTTTCATGGACAATTACTCACCGCTTTGGGGTCCCAAAGCGATTTCCATGGTTGTCGAACTTCAAGGTGCGCCACGGTTTGGCCATCATCAACAATCACAGCTTTGGGCCTATTCTCGACCCGCTTCTCGCACTACTACCTGCTTTTGGGGTCTCGAGTCATTTCGCTGCTTGACGAACTCGGGGTGCGTTTACGTGTTGGTCATCAGCATTCACATATTTGACCGATTCTTGTTCGTTTCGTGCACTATTACTCAGATTCTTGGGGACCCAGAGCGATTTCCACGATTGACAAACCCCGGGATGCGTTTGTGTGTCCGTCGTCAACACTCACGGTTTTGGCCCATTCTCACCTGCTTGACTATTACTCACCGCTTTTGGGGTCCCAAGTTATTTCCATAGTTGTTGAACCCCTTAATGTGCTTACGTGTTGGTCATCAACACTCGTAGTTTTGGCTGATTCCGCCCGCTTCATGGACTATTACTCACCGCCTTATGTCCCAAAGCGATTTCCATGGTTGTCGAACCCAAGGTGCGCTTACGGCCTGGTCATCAACAATCATGCTTTGGGCCGCATTCTCGCCCGCTTCTTGACTACTACTGTTTTGGGGTCTCGGAGTCATTTCGCGATTGACGAACCCGGGGTGCATTTACTTGTCGGTCATCAACATTGACATATTTGGCCGATTCTTGTCCGTTTCATGCACTATTACTCAGGGTTTTGGGGACTGAGAGACGTTTCCACGATTGACAAACCCCGAGGTGCGTTTATGTGTCCGTCGTCAACACTCACAGTTTTGGCCCATTCTAACCCGTTTCTTGGACTATTACTCACCGTTTTGGGGTCCCGATTTAATTTCCATAGTTGTTGAACCCCAAGGTGTGTTAGGTGTTGGACATCAACACTCGTAGTCTTGGTCGATTCTGGCTCGTTTCATGGACTATTAATCACCGTTTTGGGATCCCAAAGCGATTTCCATGGTTGTCAAATTCCAAGGTGCGCTTACGTGTCCGTCATCAACAATCACAGTTTGGGCCGATTCTAGCCTGCTTGGACCAATACTCTATTTTGGGGTCTCGAGTCATTTCATGATTGATTTAACCCTGGGTGCAAGGCGCTTTTATGTGTCGGTCTATCAACACTCACATATTTGGCTGAATCTTGTCCGCTTTCATGCACTATTACTTAGTGTTTTGGGGACCCGTATCATTTCCACGCATTGATGAACCCCGGGTGCTTATGTGTCCATCGTCAACACTCACAGCTTTGTCCAGCTTCTGACCGGTTTCGGACTATTACTCACCGCTTTGGGGTCCCAAAGCTTATTTCCATAGTTGTTGAACCTCAAGGTGTGCTTACATGTTGGTCATCAACACTGTAGTTTTGGCCAATTCTGGCCCGCTTTCATGGACTCATTACTCGCTCGGGGTCCCAATGCGATTCTCATGGTTGCTCGAACTCCAAGGTGCGCTTACGTGTCGCATCATCAAGAATCACAGCTTGGGGCCGATTCTCGCCCGCTTCTTGACTATTACTCTATTTTGGGGTCTCAAGTCATTTCCACGATTGACGAACCCCGGTGCTGCTGACGTGTTGGTCATCAACACTCACATATTCGGGCTGATTCTAGTCCGCTTCGCGGCTCTATTACTCAGCGCTTTTGGGGACCTGCAGAAAGCGATTCCCATGGATTGATGAACCCTAGGGTGCGTTTATGTGTCTGTCGTCAACTCTCACAGTTTTTGCCAGTTTTGACATGTTTCGTGGACTATTACTCACCGTTTTGGGGTCCCAAAGCGATTTCCATAGTTCTTGAACCCCAAGGTGTGCTTACATGTTGGTCATCAACACTCGTAGTTTTGGCAGATTCTGGCCCGTTTCATGGACTTTTACTCACCGTTTTGGGGTCCCAAAGCGATTTGCATGGTTGTCGAACTCCAAGGTGCGCATATGTGTCGGTCATCAACAATCACAGTTTGGGCCGATTCTGGCCCGTTTCTTGGACTATTACTCACCGTTTTGGGGTCCGAAAGCGATTTACATGGTTGTCGAACTCTAAGGTGCGCTTACGTGTCGGTCATTAACAATCACAGTTTGGGCCGATTCTGGGACGTTTCCACGACTATTACTCTATTTTGGGGTCTCGGAGTCATTTCCATGATTGACGAACCCCGGGGAGCGTTTACGTGTCGGTCATCAACACTCACATATTTGGCCGAATCTTGTCTGTTTCATGCACTATTACTCAGTGTTTTGGGGACCCAGAGCGATTTCCATGATTGATGAACCCCGGGGTGCGTTTATGTATCCGTCGTCAACACTCACAGTTTTGTCCAGTTCTGACCTGTTTCGTGGACTATTACTCACAGTTTTGGGGTCCCGAAGTGGTTTCCATAGTTGTTGAACCCCAAGGTGTGCTTACGTGTTAGTCATCAACACTCGCAGTTTTACCGATTCTCGCCCGTTTATGGACTATTACTTCACCGCTTTGGGGTCCCAAAGCGATTTCATGGTTTAACACCAAGTTGTGCTTGCGTCGGTAATCAATAATCATTGTTTCGCCAATTTTGGCCCGCTTTGACTATTACTCTATTTTGGGGTCTCGGAGTCATTTCCACGATTGACGAACCCCGGTGCGCTAAGCATTTGTCGGTCATCAACACTCACATATTCGGCCGATTCTTGTCCGCTTTCATGCACTATTACTCGCCGCTTTTGGGGACCCAGTAGCCATTTCCATGATTGATGAACCCTGGGTGCGCGGCGTGTCCGTCCGTCAACTCTCACAGTTTTGGCCAATTCGACATGTTTCGTGGACTATTACTTCACCGCTTTGGGGTCCCGCAAATGATTTCCATAGTTGTTGAACCCAAGGTGCTTACGCCGCTGGTCATCAATACTGTAGTTTTGGCCGATTCTCGCCCGCTTTATGGACTATTACTCACATCGCTTTTGGGGTCCCAAAGCGATTTGCATGGTTGTCGAAATCCAAGGTGCGCTTACGTGTCGGTCATTAACAATCACAGTTTGGGCCGATTCTGGCCCGTTTCATGGACAATTACTCATGTTTTGGGTTCCCAAAGCGATTTCCATGGTTGTCGAACTCCAAGGTGCGCTTACGTGTCGGTCATCAACAATCACAGTTTGGGCCGATTCTGGCCCGTTTCTTGGACTACTACTCTGTTTTGGGGTCTCGGAGTCATTTCGCGATTGACGAACCCGGGGTGCATTTACGTGTCGGTCATCAACATTGACATATTTGGCCGATTCTTGTCCGTTTCATGCACTATTACTCAGGGTTTTGGGGACCGAGAGAGGTTTCCACGATTGACAAACCCCTGGGTGCGTTTATGTGTCCGTCGTCAACACTCACAGTTTTGGCCCATTCTAACCTGTTTCTTGGACTATTACTCACCGTTTTGGGGTCCCGATTTAATTTCCATAGTTGTTGAACCCCAAGGTGTGTTAGGTGTTGGACATCAACACTCGTAGTCCTGGTCGATTCTGGCTCGTTTCATGGACTATTAATCACCGTTTTGGGATCCCAAAGAAATTTCCATGGTTGTCAAATTCCAAGGTGCGCCACGTGTCCGGCTATCAACAATCACAGTTTGGGCCGATTCTAGCCTGTTTCTTGGACCAATATTGTATTTGGGGGTCTCGGAGTCATTTCCATGATTGACGAACCCCGGGGTGCGTTTACGTGTCGGTCATCAACACTCACATATTTGGCTGAATCTTGTCCGTTTCGTGCACTATTACTTAGTGTTTTGGGGACCCAGACGATTTCCACGATTGATGAACCCCGGGGTGCGTTTATGTGTCCATCGTCAACACTCACAGTTTTGTCCAGTTCTCGACTGGCTGCAGGACTATTACTCACCGTTTTGGGGTCCCAAAGCGATTTCCATAGTTGTTGAACCCCAAGGTGTGCTTACATGTTGGTCATCAACACTCGTAGTTTTGGCCGATTCTGGCCCGTTTCATGGACTATTACTCGCCGTTCTGGGGTCCCAATGCGATTTCCATGGTTGTCGAACTCCAAGGTGCGCTTACGTGTCGATCATCAAGAATCACAGCTTGGGCCGATTCTGGCCCGTTTCTTGGACTATTACTCTATTTTGGGGTCTCGAAGTCATTTCCACGATTGACGAACCCCGGGTGCTTTGACGTGTTGGTCATCAACACTCACATATTCGGGCCGATTCTAGTCCGCTTCGGCTCTATTACTTCAGCGCTTTTGGGGACCCAGAGCGATTTCCTATGATTGATGAACCGGGTGCGCTTATGTGTCTCACGGCTGGCCAACTCTCACAGTTTTGGCCAGTTCTGACATGTTTCGTGAACTATTACTCACCGTTTTGGGGTCCCAAAGCGATTTCCATAGTTCTTGAACCCCAAGGTGTGCTTACATGTTGGTCATCAACACTCGTAGTTTTGGCCGATTCTGGCCCGTTTCATGGACTTTTACTCACCGTTTTGGGGTCCCAAAGCGATTTGCATGGTTGTCGAACTCCAAGGTGCGCTTATGTGTCGGTCATCAACAATCACGCTTAATGATTCTGCCCGCTTTCTTGACTATTACTCACCGCTTTGGGGTTCCAAAGCGATTTACATGGTTGTCGAACTCTATAAGCGCGCCACGTGTCGGTCATTAATAATCACAGTTTGGGCCGATTCGCCTGCTTCCTGACTATTACTCTATTTTGGGGTATCGGAGTAATTTCCACGATTGATTTAACTCGGGTGCGCTTACGCAGTCGGGTCATCAACACTCACATATTTGGTCAATCTTGTCTGTTTTCATGCACTATTACTCAAAGGTTTTGGGGACCTGCAGCGATTTCCATGATTGATGAACCCCGGTGCGCTTATGTGTCCGGCTGTCAACACTCACGCTTTTGTCCGGGGCTTCGACCTGTTTCTTGCGGACTATTACTCACCGCTTTGGGGTCCCGGTTGATTTCTATAGTTGTTGAACCCCAAGGTGTGCTTACGTGTTGGTCATCAACACTTGCAGTTTTGGCCGATTCTGGCCCGTTTCATGGACTATTACTCACCGTTTTGGGGTCCCAAAGCGATTTCCATGGTTGCCGAACACCAAGTTGTGCTTGCGTGTCGGTAATCAACAATCATTGTTTCGGCCGATTTTGGCCCGTTTCTTGGACTATTACTCTATTTTGGGGTCTCGGAGTCATTTCCACGATTGACGAACCCCGGGGTGCGTTTACGTGTCGGTCATCAACACTCACATATTCGGCTGATTCTTGTCCGTTTCATGCACTATTACTCAGTGTTTTGGGGACCCAGAGCGATTTCCATGATTGATGAACCCTGGGGTGCGTTTATGTGTCCGTCGTTAACTCTCACAGGCGCTTTTGCCAATTTCGACATGTTTCGTGGGACTATTATCAACGCTTTGGGGTCCCGCAATGATTTCCATAGTTGTTGAACCTAAGGTGTGCTTACGTGTTGGTCATCAACACTCGAAGTTTTGGCACGATTCTCGCCCGCTTCATGGACTATTACTCACCGCTTTGGGGTCCCAAAGCGATTTGTATGGTTGTTCAAATCCAAGGTGCGCTTTACGTGTCGGGTCATTAATAATCACAGCTGGGGCCATGATTCTCGCCCGCTTCATGGACAATTACTTCGCGTTTTGGGTTCCCAAAGCGATTTCCATGGTTGCTCAACTCCAAGGTGCGCTTACGTGTCGGTCATCAATAATCACAGCTTTGGGCCGATTCGCCCGCTTCTTGGACTACTACTCGCTTTTGGGGTCTCGGATTCATTTCAAGACGATTGAACCCTGGTGCATTTACTTGTTGGTCATCAACATTGACATATTTGGCGATTCTTGTCCGCTTTCATGCACTATTACTCAGGGTTTTGGGGACCGAGAGGTTTCCACGATCGACAAACCCCGGGTGCGCTTTTATGTGTCCGTCAACACTCGCCAGCTTTTGGCCCATTCTAACCCGTTTCTTGGACTATTACTCACCGTTTTGGGGTCCCGATTTAATTTCCATAGTTGTTGAACCCCAAGGTGTGTTAGGTGTAGGACATCAACACTCGTAGTCCTGGTCGATTCTAGCTCGTTTCATCGACTATTAATCACCGTTTTGGGATCCCAAAGCCGTATTTCCATGGTTGTCACCCCAAGGTGCGCTTTACGTGTCGGTCATCAACAATCACAGCTTAATGATTTCTAGCCTGTTTCTTGGACCAATACTCTATTTGGGGGTCTCGGAGTCATTTCCATGATTGATTTAACCTCGGGTGCGCGCTTATGTGTCTGGTCATCAACACTCACATATTTGGTCAATCTTGTCCGCTTGCACTATTACTTAGTGTTTTGGGGACCTGCAGCATTTCCACGATTGATGAACCCCGGTGCGTTTATGTGTCCATCGTCAACACTCACAGTTTTGTCTTCAGCTCGAATTGTTTCGTGGACTATTACTCACCGTTTTGGGGTCCCAAAGCGATTTCCATAGTTCTTGAACCCCAAGGTGTGCTTACATGTTGGTCATCAAAAGTCGTAGTTTTGGCCGATTCTGGCCCGTTTCATGGACTTTTACTCACCGTTTTGGGGTCCCAAAGCGATTCGCATGGTTGTCGAACTCCAAGCTGCGCATATGTGTCGGTCATCAACAATCACAGCTTAATGACATCGCCCGCTTTCTTTGACTATTACTCACCGCTTTGGGGTTCCAAAGCGATTTACATGGTTGTCGAACTCTAAGGTGCGCTTACGCGTCGGCCATTAACAATCAGCGCTTGGGGCCGATTCTCGCCTCGCTTTGGACTATTACTCTATTTTGGGGTCTCGGAGTCATTTCCATGATTGACGAACCCCGGGGTGCGTTTACGTATTGGTCATCAACACTCACATATTTGGCCGAATCTTGTCTGTTTCATGCACTATTACTCAGTGTTTTGGGGACCCAGAGGGATTTCCATGATTGACGAACCCCGGGGTGCGTTTATGTGTCCGTCGTCAACACTCACAGTTTTGTCCAGTTCAATTGCTTTTCGTGGACTATTACTCACCGCTTTGGGGTCCCAAGCGATTTCTATAGTTGTTGAACCTCAAGGTGTGCTTACGTGTTGGTCATCAACACTTGCAGTTTTGGCCCGATTCTGGCCCGCTTTCATGGACTATTACTCACCGCTTATGGCGTCCCAAAGCGATTTCCATGGCTGCCAAACACCAAGTTGTGCTTATGCGGTCGGTGAATCAACAATCATTGTTTCGGCCGATTTGGCCCGCTTTCTTGACTATTACTCATTTGGGGTCTCGAGTCATTTCCACGATTGATTTAACCCTGCGCGCGACGTTTGTCGGTCATCAACACTCACATATTCGGGCTGATTCTGTCCGCTTATGCACTATTACTCAGCCGCTTTTGGGGACCCAGAGCGATTTCCATGATTGATGAACCCCCTGGGTGCGATGTGTCCGTCAGCCAACTCTCAGCTTTTGGCCAATTCCTTACATGTTTCGTGGACTATTACTCACCGCTTTGGGGTCCCGCAATGATTTCCATAGTTGTTGAACCCATGGTGTGCTTTACGTGTTGGTCATCAACACTGAAGTTTTGGCCGATTCTCGCCCGCTTTCATGGACTATTACTCACCTGCTTTTGGGGTCCCAAAGCGATTTGCATGGTTGTCAAATCCAAGGTGCGCTTACGCATGTCATTAACAATCACGCTTAATGATTCTCGCCCGCTTCATGGACAATTACTCATGTTTTGGGTTCCCAAAGCGATTTCCATGGTTGTCGAACTCCAAGGTGCGCTTTACGTACGGTCATCATCAATCACGCTTAAATGATTCTGGCCCGCTTTCTTGGACTACTACTCGCTTTTGGGGTCTCGGATTCATTTCACATTGATTTAACCCGGGTGCATTTACGTTTCGGTCTTCAACGTTGACATTTTTGGCCGATTCGTGTCCGTTTCATGCACTATTACTCAGGGTTTTGGGGACCGATAGAGGTTTCCAATGATTGACAAACCTCGGAAAGGTGCTTATGTGTCCGTCGTCAACACTCACAGTTTTGGCCCATTCTAACCCGCTTTCTTGGACTATTACTCACCGCTTTGGGGTCCCGATTTAATTTCCATATTTGTTGAACCCCAATGTGTGTTATGTGTTGGACATCAACACTCGTAGTCCTGGTCGATTCTGGCTCGTTTCATGGACTATTAATCACCGTTTTGGGATCCCAAAGAAATTTCCATGGTTGTCAAATTCCAAGGTGCGCTTACGTGTCGGTCATCAACAATCACAGTTTGGGCCGATTCTAGCCTGTTTCTTGGACCAATACTCTATTTGGGGGTCTCGGAGTCATTTCCATGATTGATTTAACCCTGGCGCGCTTATGTGTCGGTCATCAACACTCTCACATATTTGGCCAATCTTTGTCCGCTTGCACTATTACTTAGTGTTTTGTGGACCTGCACGATTTCCACGATTGATGAACCCCAAAAGGCGTTATGTGTCCATCGTCAACACTCACGCTTTTGGTCCAGCTTCCGACTGCTTTCGTGGACTATTACTTCACCGCTTTGGGGTCCCAAAGTGATTTCCATAGTTGTTGAACCCCAAGGTGTGCTTATGTGTTGGTCATCAATACTCGCAGTTTTGGCCGATTCTGGCCCGTTCCATGGACTATTACTCACCGTTTTGGGGTCCCAATGCGATTTCCATGGTTTTCGAACTCCAAGGTGCGCTTCCGTGTCAATCATCAAGAATCACAGTTTGGGACGATTCTGGCCCGTTTCTTGGACTATTACTCACCGTTTTGGGGTCCCAAAGCGATTTACAAGGTTGTCGAACTCTAAGGTGCGCTTACGTGTCGGTCATTAACAATCACGCTTAATGATTCTGGCCTGTTTCCTGGACTATTACTCTATTTTGGGGTCTCGGAGTCATTTCCATGATTGACGAACCCCGGGGAGCGTTTATGTGTCGGTCATCAACACTCACATATTTGGCCGAATCTTGTCTGTTTCATGCACTATTACTCAGTGTTTTGGGGACCCAGAGCGATTTCCATGATTGATGAACCCCGGGGTGCGTTTATGTGTCCGTCGTCAACACTCACAGTTTTGTCCAGTTCTGACCTGTTTCGTGGACTATTACTCACCGTTTTGGGGTCCCGAAGCGATTTCTATAGTTGTTGAACCCCAAGGTGTGCTTACGTGTTGGTCATCAACACTTGCAGTTTTGGCCGATTCTGGCTCGTTTCTTGGACTATTACTCGCCGTTCTGGGGTCCCAATGCGATTTCCATGGTTGTCGAACTCCAAGGTGCGCTTACGTGTCGATCATCAAGAATCACAGCTTGGGCCAATGATTCTCGCCCGCTTTCTAGACTATTACTCTATTTTGGGGTCTCAAGTCATTTCCACGATTGATCTAACCTGGGTGCGCGCTATTGGTTGGTCATCAACACTCACATATTCGGCCGATTCTAGTCCGCTTGCGCTCTATTACTCAGCTTTGGGACCCAGAGCGATTTCCCATGATTGATGAACCCCAAAAGTGCGTTTATGTGTCTGTCGTCAACTCTCACAGTTTTGGCCAATTCTGACATGTTTCATGGACTATTACTCACCGCTTTGGGGTCCCAATGCGATTTCCATAGTTCTTGAACCCCAAGATGTGCTTACATGTTGGTCATCAACACTCGTAGTTTTGGCCGATTCTGGCCCGTTTCATGGACTTTTACTCACCGTTTTGGGGTCCCAAAGCGATTTGCATGGTTGTCGAACTCCAAGGTGCGCTTATGTGTCGGTCATCAACAATCACAGTTTGGGCCGATTCTGGCCCGTTTCTTGGACTATTACTCACCGTTTTGGGGTCCCAAAGCGATTTACATGGTTGTCGAACTCTAAGGTGCGCTTACGTGTCGGTCATTAACAATCACAGTTTGGGCCGATTCTAGCCTGTTTCCTAGACTATTACTCTATTTTGGGGTCTCGGAGTCATTTCCATGATTGATTTAACCCCGGTGCTGCTTACGTGTCGGTCATCAACACTCACATATTTGGCTCAATCTTGTCTCGTTTATGCACTATTACTCAAAGCTGTTTTGGGGACCCGTGAGCGATTTCCATGATTGATGAACCCGGGTGCGCGATGTGTCCGTCCGTCAACACTCACAGTTTTGTCCAGCTTCGACTGCTTCAGGACTATTACTCACCGCTTTGGGGTCCCTGCGATTTCTATAGTTGTTGAACCCCAAGGTGTGCTTTACGTGTTGGTCATCAACACTTGCAGTTTTGGCCGATTCTCGCCTGCTTCATGGACTATTACTCACCGCTTTTGGGGGTCCCAAAGCGATTTCATGGTTGCCGAACACCAAGTTGTGCTGGCGTGTCGGTAATCAATAATCATTGTTTCGCCGATTTTGGCCCTGCTTGGACTATTACTCTATTTTGGGGTCTCGGAGTCATTTCCACGATTGATCTAACCCTGGGTAAGCGTTTATTGCACGGTCATCAACACTCACATATTTGGCAGATTCTAGTCCGTTTCAAGCACTAGTACTCACCGTTCTGGGGACCCAGAGCGATTTCCATGATTGATGAACCCCGGGGTGTGTTTATGTGTCCGTCGTCAACTCTCACAGTTTTGGCCAATTCTGACATGTTTCGTGGACTATTACTCACCGTTTTGGGGTCCCGCAGCGATTTCCATAGTTGTTGAACCCCAAGGTGTGCTTACGTGTTGGTCATCAACACTCGTAGTCTTGGTCGATTCTGGCCCGTTCCATGGACTATTAATCACCGTTTTGGGATCCCAAAGCGATTTCCATGGTTGTCAAATTCCAAGGTGCGCTTACGTGTCGGTCATCAACAATCACAGTTTGGGCCGATTCTAGCCTGTTTCTTGGACCAATACTCTATTTTGGGGTCTCGGAGTCATTTCCATGATTGACGAACCCCGGGGTGCGTTTATGTGTCGGTCATCAACACTCACATATTTGGCTGAATCTTGTCCGTTTCGTGCACTATTACTTAGTGTTTTGGGGACCCAGACGATTTCCACGATTGATGAACCCCGGGGTGCGTTTATGTGTCCATCGTCAACACTCACAGTTTTGTCCAGTTCTGACCGGTTTCGTGGACTATTACTCACCGCTTTAGTCCCAAATATTACTATAGTTGTTGAACCCTCAAGGTGTGCTTACATGTTGGTCATCAACACTGCAGTTTTGGCCGATTCTGCCCGCTTTCATGGACTATTACTCACCGCTCGGGGTCCCAATGTATTCTCATGGTTGTCGAACTCAAGGTGCGCTTTACGTGTCGATCATCAAGAATCACAGCTTAATGCCGATTCTGGCCCGCTTCTTTGACTATTACTCTCATTTTGGGGTCTCAAGTCATTTCCACAATTGACTTAACCCCGGTGCGCGACGCAGTTGGTCATCAACACTCACATATTCGGCCGATTCTAGTCCGTTTCGTGCTCTATTACTCAGCGTTTTGGGGACCCAGAGCGATTTCCACGATTGATGAACCCTGGGGTGCGTTTATGTGTCTGTCGTCAACTCTCACAGTTTTGGCCAGTTCTGACATGTTTCGTGGACTATTACTCACCGTTTTGGGGTCCCAAAGCGATTTCCATAGTTCTTGAACCCCAAGGTGTGCTTACATGTTGGTCATCAACACTCGTAGTTTTGGCAGATTCCGCCCTGCTTCATGGACTTTACTCACCGCTTTGGGGTCCCAAAGCGATTTGTATGGTTGTCGAACTCCAAGGTGCGCTTATGTGTCGGGTCATCAACAATCACAGCTTAATGATTCTGGCCCGTTTCTTGGACTATTACTCACCGTTTTGGGGTCCCAAAGCGATTTACAAGGTTGTCGAACTCTAAGGTGCGCTTACGTGTCGGTCATTAACAATCACAGTTTGGGCCGATTCTGGCCTGTTTCCTGGACTATTACTCTATTTTGGGGTCTCGGAGTCATTTCCATGATTGACGAACCCCGGGGTGCGTTTACGTGTCGGTCATCAACACTCACATATTTGGCCGAATCTTGTCTGTTTCATGCACTATTACTCAAAGGTTTTGGGGGACCCAGAGTTTATTTCCATGATTGATGAACCCCTGGGTGCGCGATGTGTCTCATTGCCAACACTCACGCTTTTGTCCAGCTCGACCTGTTTCGCGGACTATTACTCACCGCTTTGGGGTCCCGGCGTATTTCCATAGTTGTTGAACCCCAAGGTGTGCTTACGTGTTGGTCATCAACACTTGTAGTTTTGGCCGATTCTAGCCCGTTTCATGGACTATTACTCACCGTTTTGGGGTCCCAAAGCGATTTCCATGGTTGCCGAACTCCAAGTTGTGCTTGTGTGTCGGTAATCAACAATCATAGTTTGGGCCGATTTTGGCTCGTTTCTTTGACTATTACTCTATTTTGGGGTCTCGGAGTCATTTCCACGATTGACGAACCCCGGGGTGCGTTTACGTGTCGGTCATCAACACTCACATATTCGGCTGATTCTAGTCCGTTTCATGCACTATTACTCAGCGTTTTGGGGACCCAGAGTTTATTTCCATGATTGATGAACCCCCTGCGTGCTTTTATGTGTCCGTCTGCCAACTCTCACAGCTTTTGGCCAATTGACATGTTTCGCGGGATCATTACTCACCGTTTTGGGGTCCCGCAGCGATTTCCATAGTTGTTGAACCCCAAGGTGTGCTTACGTGTTGGTCATCAACACTCGTAGTTTTGGCCGATTCTGGCCCGTTTCATGGACTATTACTCACTGTTTTGGGGTCCCAAAGCGATTTGCATGGTTGTCGAAATCCAAGGTGCGCTTACGTGTCGGTCATTAACAATCACAGTTTGGGCCGATTCTGGCCCGTTTCATGGACAATTACTCACCGTTTTGGGTTCCCAAAGCGATTTCCATGGTTGTCGAACTCCAAGGTGCGCTTACGTGTCGGTCATCAACAATCACAGTTTGGGCCGATTCTGGCCCGTTTCTTGGACTACTATTCTGTTTTGGGGTCTCGGAGTCATTTCCGCGACTGATTTAACTCGGGTGCTGCTGCATGCTTCGGCCATCAGCATTCACATATTTAACCGATTCTTGTCCGTTTCGTGCACTATTACTCAGATTTTTGGGAACCCAGAGCGATTTCCACGATTGACAAACCCCGGGGTGCGTTTATGTGTCTGTCGTCAACACTCACAGTTTTGGCCCATTCTGACCCGCTTTGACTATTACTCACCGCTTTGGGGTCCCGGCTATTTCCATAGTTGTTGAACCCTCAAGGTGTGCTATACGTGTTGGTCATCAACACTGTAGTTTTGGTCGATTCGCCCGCTTTCATGGACTATTACTCACCATTTTGGGGTCCCAGCAATTTATGGTTGTCGAACTCCAAGGTGCGCTTATGTGTCGGTCATCAACAATCACAGCTTAAATGATTCTGGCCCGTTTCTTGGACTACTACTCTGTTTTGGGGTCTCAGAGTCATTTCGCGATTGACGAACCTGGGGTACGATTACGTGTCGGTCATCAACATTGACATATTTGGCCGATTCTTGTCCGTTTCATGCACTATTACTCAGAGTTTGGGGGACCCAGAGAGATTTCCACGATTGACAAACCCCGGGGTGCGTTTATGTGTCAATCTCAACACTCACACTTTTGGCCTATTCTAACACGTTTCTTGGACTATTACTCACCGTTTTGGGGTCCCGAAGCTATTTCCATATTTGTTGAACCCCAAGGTGTGCTTACGTGTTGGTCATCAACACTCGTAGTTTTGGTCTATTCTGGCCCGTTTCATGGACTATTACTCACCATTTTGGGATCCCAAAGCGATTTCCATGGTTGTCAAATTCCAAGGTGCGCTTACGTGTCGGTCATCAACAATCACAGTTTGGGCCGATTCTAGCCTGTTTCTTGGACCAATACTCTATTTGGGGGTCTCGGAGTCATTTCCATGATTGACGAACCCCGGGGTGCGTTTATGTGTCGGTCATCAACACTCACATATTTGGCCGAATCTTGTCTGCTTGCACTATTACTTAGTGTTTTGGGGACCTGCATTTATTTCCATCGCATTGATGAACCCCGGGGTGCGTTTATGTGTCCATCATCATCACTCACAGTTTTGTCCGGTTCTGACCTGTTTCGTGGACTATTACTCACCGTTTTGGGGTCCCAAAGCGATTTCCATAGTTATTGAACCCCAAGGTGTGCTTATGTGTTGGTCATCAACACTCGCAGTTTTGGCCGATTCTGGCCCGTTTCATGGACTATTACTCACCGTTTTGGGGTCCCAATCCAATTTCCATGGTTGTCGAACTCCAAGGTGCGCTTATGTGTCGATCAACAAGAATCACAGTTTGGGTCGATTCTGGCCCGTTTCTTGGACTATTACTCTATTTTGGGGTCTCGAAGTCATTTCCAGAGTTTTGGCCAATTCTGACATGTTTATGTGTCCGTTTGGGGTGCGTTTATGTGTCTGTCGTCAACACTCACAGTTTTGGCCAATTCTGACCTGTTTCGTGGACTATTTCTCACAGTTTTGAGGTCCCGAATTGATTTCCATAGTTGTTGAACCCCAAGGTGTGCTTACGTGTTGGTCATCAACACTTTCAGTTTTGGCCGATTCTGGCCCGTTTCATGGACTATTACTCACCGTTTTGGGGTCCCAACGCTTATTTATGGTTGCCGAACTCAAGTTGTGCTTATGACGGGTCATCAATAATCATAGTTTGGGCCGATTCTGACCCGCGCTTTTGACTATTACTCTATTTTGGTGTCTCGGAATCATTTCCACGATTGATCTAACCCTGGGTCGCTATACGTGTCTGGCCATCAACACTCACATATTCGGCTGATTCTAGTCCGTTTCATGCACTCTTACTCAGTTTTTTGGGGACCCTGAGCGATTTCCATGATTGATGAACCATGGGGTGCGTTTATGTGTCCGTCGTCAACCTCACAGTTTTGGCCAATTCTGACATGTTTCGTGGACTATTACTCACCGTTTTGGGGTCCCGAAGCGATTTCCATAGTTGTTGAACCCCAATGTGTGCTTACATGTTGATCATCAACACTCGTAGTTTTGGCCGATTCTGGCCCATTTCATGGACTATTACTCACTGTTTTTGGGGTCCCAAAGCGATTTGCATGGTTGTCGAACTCCAAGGTGCGCTTACGTGTCAGTCATCAACAATCACAGTTTGGGCCGATTCTGGCCCGTTTCATGGACAATTACTCACCGTTTTGGGGTCCCAAAGTGATTTCCATGGTTGTTGAACTCCAAGGTGCGCTTACGTGTCGGTCATCAACAATAACAGTTTGGGCCGATTTATCTCGCCCGCTTTTGACTACTACTCGCTTTGGGGTGTCGGAGTCATTTCCGCGATTAACGAACTCGGGGTGCGTTTACGTGTCGGTCATCAGCATTCACATATTTGGCCGATTATTGTCCGTTTCGGCACTATTACTCAGATTTTTGGGGATCCAGAGCGATTTCCACGATTGACAAACCCCGGGGTGCGTTTATGTGTCCGTCGTCAACACTCACAGTTTTGGCCCATTCTGACCTTTTTCTTGGACTATTACTCACCGTTTTGGGGTCCCGAAGCTATTTCCATAGTTGCTGAACCCCAAGGTGTGCTAACGTGTTGGTCATCAACACTCGTAGTTTTGGTCGATTCTGGCCCGTCTCATGGACTATTACTCACTGTTTTGGGGTCCCAAAGCGATTTCCATGGTTGTCGAACTCCAAGGTGCGCTTACGTGTCGGTCATCAACAATCACAGTTTGGGCCGATTCTGGCCCGTTTCTTGGACTACTACTCTGTTTTGGGGTCTTGAGTCATTTCACATTGATTTAACCCGCACGCCTGTCGGTCATCAACATTGACATATTTGGCCGATTCTTGTCCGTTTCATGCACTATTTCTCAGGGTTTTGGGGACCCAGAGAGATTTTCACGATTGACATACCCCGGGCTGCGTTTATGTGTCCGTCGTCAACACTCACAGTTTTGGCCCATTCTAACCCGTTTCTTGGACTATTACTCACCGTTTTGGGGTCCCGATGCGATTTCCATAGTTGTTGAACCCCAAGGTGTGCTTACGTGTTGGACATCAACACTCGTAGTCTTGGTCGATTCTGGCCCGTTTCATGGACTATTACTCACCGTTTTGGGATCCCAAAGCGATTTCCATGGTTGTCAAATTCCAAGGTGCGCTTACGTGTCGGTCATCAACAATCATAGTTTGGGCCGATTCTAGCCTGTTTCTTGGACCGATACTCTATTTTGGGGTCTCGGAGTCATTTCCATGATTGATTTAATCCCCTGGGTGCGCTTATGTCGGCCATCAAGACTCACATATTTCATTGAATCTTTGTCCGCTTTGCACTATTACTTAGTGTTTTGGGGACCCAGACGATTTCCACGATTGATGAACCCCGGGGTGCGTTTATGTGTCCATCGTCATCACTCACAGTTTTGTCCACTTCTGACCTGTTTCGTGGACTATTACTCACCGTTTTGGGGTCCCAAAGCGATTTCCATAGTTATTAAATCCCAAGTTGTGCTTATGTGTTGGTCATCAACACTCCCAGTTTTGTCCGATTCTGGCCCGTTTCATGGACTATTACTCACCCTTTTGGGGTCCCAATGCGATTTCCATGGTTGTCGAACTCCAAGGTGCGCTTACGTGTCGATCATCAAGAATCACAGTTTGGGCCGATTCTGGCCCGTTTCTTGGACTATTACTCTATTTTGGTGTCTGAAGTCATTTCCACAGTTTTGGCCAATTCTGACATGTTTATGTGTCCGTTTGGGGTGCGTTTATGTGTCTGTCGTCAACTCTCACAGTTTTGGCCAATTCTGACATGTTTCGTGGACTATTACTCACCGTTTTGGGGTCCTGAAGCGATTTCCATAGTTGTTGAACCTCAAGGTGTGCTTACATGTTGGTCATCAACGCTCGCAGTTTTGGCCGATTATGGTTCGTTTCGTGGACTATTACTCACTGTTTTGGGGTCCCAAAGCGATTTACATTGTTGTCGAACTCCAAGGTGCGCTTACGTGTCAGTCATCAACAATCACAGTTTGGGCCGATTCTGACCCGTTTCTTGGACTATTACTCTGTTTTGGGGTCCTGAAGCGATTTCCATAGTTGTTGAACCCCAAGGTGTGCTTACATATTGGTCATCAACACTCGCAGATTTGGGAAACTCTGGCCCATTTCATGGACTATTACTCACCATTTTGGGGTCCCAAAGTGATTTACATGGTTGTCGAACTCCAAGGGGCGCTTATGTGTCGGTCATCAACACTATGTGCTTAATGATTCTCGCCTGCTTTGACTACTACTCTGTTTTGGGGTCTCGGAGTAATTTCCACGATTGATGAACCCTGGGGTGCGTTTACGTGTCGGCCATCAAGTTCACATATTTGGCCGATTCTTGTCCATTTCGTGCCCTATTACTCAGGGTTTTGGGGACCCAGAGCGATTTCCACGATTGAGAAACCCCGGGGTGCGTTTACGTGTCCGTCGTTAACTCTCACAGTTTTCGCCAATTTTGACATGTTTCATGGACTATTACTCACCGTTTTGGGGTCCCGAAGCGATTTCCATAGTTGTTGAACACCAAGGTGTGCTTACATATTGGTCATCAACACTCGCAGTTTTGGGAAACTCTGGCCCGTTTCATGGACTATTACTCGCCATTTTGGGGTCCCAAAGTGATTTACATGGTTGTCGAACTCCAAGGGGCGCTTACGTGTCGGTCATCAACAATCACAGTTTGGGCCAATTCTGACATGTTCCGTGGACTATTCCTCACCGTTTTGGGGTCCCGAAGCAATTTTGTTGACCCCCAAGGTGTGCTTACATGTTGGACATCAACACTCGCAGTTTTGGGCAACTCTGGCTTGTTTCAAGGACTATCACTCACCGTTTTGTGGTACCAAAGCGATTTACATGGTTGTCGAAATCCAAGGTGCGCTTATGTGTCGGTAATCAACAATTACAGTTTGCGCCGATTCTGGCCCATTTCCTGGACTACTGCTCTGTTTTGGGGTCTCGGAGTCATTTCCACGATTGATGAACCCTATGGTTCGTTTACGTGTCGGCCATCAACATTCACATATTTGGCGATTCTTGTCCATTTCGTGCCCTATTACTCAGTGTTTTGGGGACCCAGAGCGATTTCCACGATTCAGAAAAACCGGGTGCGTTTACGTGTCCGTCGTCAACACTCATAGTTTTGGCCAATTCGACCCGCTTGCGGACTATTACTCACCGCTTTGGGGTCGCAGTTTATTTCCATAGTTGTTGAACCCCCAAGGTGTCCTTACGTGTTGGTCATCAGCACTCGCAGTTTTGGTCGACTCTGGCCCCTTTCATGGACTATTACTCATCGTTTTGGGGTCCCAAAGCGATTTCCATGGTTGTCGAACTCCAAGGTGCGCTTACGTGTCGGTCATCAACAATCACAGTTTTGTCCGATTTTGGCCCGTTTCTTGGACTATTACTCTGTTTTGTGGTCCCAGAGTCATTTCCGGGATTGACGAACCGCGGGGTGCGTTTATGTGTCGGTCATCAACACTCACATATTTGGCTAACTCTAGTCCGTTCCGTGCCCTTTTACTCAGGGTTTCGAGGACCCATAGCGATTTCCACCATTGACGAACCCCGGGGTGCATTCATGTCTCCGTCGTCAACACTCACAGTTTTGGCTAATTTCTGACCTGCATTTGGACTATTATCACCGCTTTGGGGTCCCCAATCCATTTCCATAGTTGTTGAACCCCAAGGTGTGATTACATGTTGGTCATCAACACTGCACTTTTGGCCGATTCTCGCCCGTTTGCCTATGGACTATTACTCACAGCTTTAGGGGTCACAAAGTTTATTTCCATGGTTGTCGAACTCCAAGGTGAGCTTATATGTTGGTCATCAACAATCACAGCTTGGGGCCGATTTCCGCCTGTTTCTTGGACTATTACTCTATTTTGGGGTCTCGGAGTCATTTCCATGATTGATTTAACCCCGAGAAAGTGCTGCTTATTGTCGGTCATCAACACTCACATATTTGGTCAATCTTGTCTGTTTATGCACTATTACTTAGTGTTTTGGGGACCCACACGATTTCCACGTATTGATGAACCCCGAGGTGCGCTTATAGAAACGTATGTCAACACTCACAGTTTTGTCCAGCTTCTCACCTGCTTCGTGGACTATTACTCACCGCTTTTGGGGTCTCAAAGCGATTTCCATAGTTGTTGAACCCCATGGTGTCCTTACGCCTTGGTCATCAAATCTCGTGAGTTTTGGTCGACTCGCCTGCTCCATGGACTATTACTCACTGTTTTGGGGTCCCAAAGCGATTTCCATGGTTGTCAAACTCCAAGGTGCGCTATTACGTGTCGATCATCAACAATCACAGCTTCACCGATTCTCGCCTCGCTTTTGAACTATTACTCAGCTTTTGGGGTCCCGGAGTCATTTCCAGGATTGACGTAACCGCGGGATGCGCTTACATGTCGGTCATCAACACCGACATATTTGGCTTCCACTCTAATCTGTTTGCACTATTACTCAGGGTTTTGGGGACCCAGAGCGATTTCCAAGATTGATTAAAACTCCCCGGGTATGCTTCATGTGTCTGTCGTCAACACTCACACTTTTGGCTAATCCTTCGACATGTTTCATAGACTATTACTCACCGCTTTTGGGGTCCCAAGCTTATTTCCATAGTTGTTGAACCCTCAAGGAGTGCTCACATGTTGGTCATCAACACTCACATATTTGGCTAACTCTAGTCCGTCTGCGTCTTTTACTCGTGGTTTCGAGGACCCAGAGCGTATTTCCACCTATTGATTTAACTCCCGGGTTGCATTCATGTTCTCCGCTCAACACTCACAGCTTTGGCCAATTCTGACCCACATTTGGACTATTACTCACCGCTTTGGGGTCCCCAATCGATTTCCATAGTTGTTGAACCCCAAGGTGTGATTACATGTTGGTCATCAACACTGCACTTTTGGCCGATTCTGGCCCGCTTTCATGGACTATTACTCAGCGCTTTAGGGGTCACAAAGTTTATTTCCATGGTTGTCGAACTCCAAGGTGAGCTTACATGTTGGTCATCAATAATCACAGCTTAAATGATTCTGGCCTGCTTTCTTGACTATTACTCTATTTTGGGGTCTCGGAGTCATTTCCATGATTGATTTAACCCCGAGAAAGTGCTTACGGTTTGGCCATCAACACTCACATATTTGGTCAATCTTTGTCTGCTTTCATGCACTATTACTTAGTGTTTTGGGACCCACACGATTTCCATGATTGATGAACCCCCGAGGTGCGCTTATGTGTTCCATGTCAACACTCACAGTTTTGTCCAGCTTCTGACCGCTTTCGTGGACTATTACTCACCGCTTTTGGGGTCTCAAAGCGATTTCCATAGTTGTTGAACCCCATGGTGTCTCTTACGCCTTTTGGTCATCAATCTCAGAGTTTTGGTCGACTTGGCCCGTTCCATGGACTATTACTCACTGTTTTGGGGTCCCAAAGCGATTTCCATGGTTGTCAAACTCCAAGGTGCGCTTACGTGTCGATCATCAACAATCACAGTTTCAGCCGATTCTGGCCTGTTTCTTGAACTATTACTCAGTTTTGGGGTCCCGGAGTCATTTCCAGGATTGACGAACCAAGGTGCGCTTACATGTCGGTCATCAACACCGACATATTTGGCTCACTCTAATCTGTTTCTGCACTATTACTCGTGGTTTTGGGGACCCAGAGCGATTTCCAAGATTGACAAACCCCGGGTGCGCTCTCATGTGTCTGCCGTCAACACTCACACTTTCGGCCAATCCTCGACATGTTTCATAGACTATTACTCACCGCTTTGGGGTCCCTGTTTATTTCCATAGTTGTTGAACCCCAAGGAGTGCTCACATGTTGGTCATCAACACTCACATATTTGGCTAACTCTAGTCCGTCTGCGTCTCTTTTACTCGTGGTTTCGAGGGACCCGGGATCGATTTCCACCATTGACTTAACCCGGTTGTATTCATGTCTCCGCTGGCCAACACTCACAGCTTTTGGCCAATTCTGACCAAGCATTTGACTATTACTTCACCGCTTTGGGGTCCCTAATCGATTTCCATAGTTGTTGAACCCCAAGGTGTGATTACATGTTGGTCATCAACACTGCACTTTTGGCCGATTCTCGCCCGCTTTCATGGACTATTACTCACAGCTTTAGGGGTCACAAAGCGTATTTCCATGGTTGTTTAACTCCAAGGTGAGCTTACATGTTGGTCATCAACAATCACAGTTTGGGCCGATTCTGGCCTGCTTTCTTGACTATTACTCATTTTGGGGTCCTTGAGTCATTTCCATGATTGATTTAACCCCGAGGTGCCACGTGATGGTCGGTCATCAACACTCACATATTTGGCTGAATCTTGTCTGTTTCATGCACTATTACTTAGTGTTTTGGGGACCCACACGATTTCCACGATTGATGAACCCCGAGGTGCGTTTATGTGTTCCATGTCAACACTCACAGTTTTGTCCAGTTCTGACCTGTTTCGTGGACTATTACTCACCGTTTTGGGGTCTCAAAGCGATTTCCATAGTTGTTGAACCCCATGGTGTCCTTACGCCTTGGTCATCAAATCAGTAGTTTTGGTCGACTCGCCCGCTCCATGGACTATTACTTCATCGCTTTGGGGTCCCAAAGCTTATTTCCATGGTTGTCAAACCTGCTAAAGGTGCGCTTTTACGTGTCGATCATCAACAATCACGCCAAACCGATTCTGGCCTCGCTTTCTTGAACTATTACTCGCTTTTGGGGTCCCGGAGTCATTTCCAGGATTGACGAACCGCTGGGTGCTTACATGTCTGGTCATCAACACTGACATATTTGGCTCACTCTAATCTGCTTGCACTATTACTCGTGGTTTTGGGGACCCAGAGCGATTTCCAAGATTGACAAACCCCGGGGTGCTCATGTGTCTCTGCCGTCAACACTCACACTTTTGGCCAATCCTCGACATGTTTCATAGACTATTACTCACTGCTTTGGGGTCCCGGGTTATTTCCATAGTTGTTGAACCCCAAGGAGTGCTCACATGTTGGTCATCAACACTCACATATTTGGCTAACTCTAGTCCGCTCTGCGTCTTTTACTGTGGGTTTCGAGGACCCAGAGCGATTTCCACCTATTGATTTAACCCCTGGGTGCATTCATGTCTCCGCTGTCAACACTCACAAGCTTTTGGCCAATTCTCGACCCTAAGCATTTGGACTATTACTCACCGCTTTTGGGGTCCCCAATCGATTTCCATAGTTGTTGAACCCCTGGTGTGATTACATGTTGGTCATCAACACTGCACTTTTGGCCGATTCTCGCCTGCTTCATGGACTATTACTCACAGCTTAGGGGTCACAGCGATTTCCATGGCTGTCGAACTCCAAGGTGAGCTTACATGTTGGTCATCAACAATCACAGCTTGGGGCCGATTCTGGCCTGCTTTGACTATTACTCTATTTTGGGGTCTTGAGTCATTTCATGATTGATTTAACCCCGAGGTATGCGTACGTGTCGGTCATCAACACTCACATATTTGGCTGAATCTTGTCTGTTTCATGCACTATTACTTAGTGTTTTGGGGACCCACACGATTTCCACGATTGATGAACCCCGAGGTGCGTTTATGTGTTCCATGTCAACACTCACAGTTTTGTCCAGTTCTGACTTGCTTGTGGACTATTACTTCACCGCTTTTGGGGTCTCAAAGCCGATTTCCATAGTTGTTGAACCCCATGGTGTCCTTACGTCTTGGTCATCAAATCTCGTAGAGTTTTGGTCGCATCCGCCCGCTCCATGGACTATTACTCACTGTTTTGGGGTCCCAAAGCGATTTCCATGGTTGTCGAACTCCAAGGTGCGCTTACGTGTTCCATCATCAACAATCACAGTTTCAGCCGATTCTGGCCTGCTTGAACTATTACTCGCTTTTGGGGTCCCGGAGTCATTTCCAGGATTGACGAATCAAGGGTGCGCTTTTACATGTCGTTCTGTCATCAACACTCGTATATATTTGGCTCACTTAATCTGTTTCAGGCATTATTACTCGTGGGTTTTGGGGGACCCAGAGCGATTTCCAAGATTGACAAACCCCGGGGTGCGTACATGTGGCTGTCGTCAACACACACACTTTTGGCCAATCCTGACATGATTCATAGACTATTACTCACCTGTTTGGGGTCCCGAAGCGATTTCCATAGTTGTTGAACCCCAAGGAGTGCTCACATGTTGGTCATCAACACTCGAAGTTTTGGCCGATTCTTGCCCTGCTTCATGGACTATTATCACCGCTTTGGGGTCCCAAACCGATTTACATGGTTGTCAAACTCCAAGGTGCGCTTTACGTGTCGGTCATCAACAATCACAGGTTGGGCCGATTTCGCCCGCTTTCTTGACTATTACTCTGCTTTTTGGGGTCCCGGAGTCAATTCCATGATTGATTTAACTCCGTGTGTGTTTACGATGCCGGTCATCAACACTACATATTTCGACCGATTCTTGTCCGCTTTCATGCACTATTACTCCACCGCTTTTGGGGACCCAAAGCGATTTCCACGATTGATGAACCCCGGTGCGTTTATGTGTCTGCCACAACACTCATAGTTTTGTCCAATTCTGATCTCAGATCGTGGACTATTACTTCACCGCTTTTGGGATCCCAAATCAATTTCCATAGTTGTTGAACCCAAGGTGTCCTTTTATGTGTTGGTCATCAAATCTTTGTTTTGGTCGACTCGCCCTGCTTCATGGACTATTACTAACCGCTTTGTGTGGTCCCAAAGAGATTTCGTGCGGTTGTCGAACTCACAAGGTGCGCGCTTTTACGTGTCGATCATCAACAATCACAGTTTCACCGAATTTTATTCGCCTGTTTCTTGAACTATTACTCAGTTTTGGGGTCCCGAGTCATTTCCCAGATTACGCAACGCTGGGTGCTTACATGTCGGCCATCAACACCCACATATTTGGCTCACTCTAATCTGTTCCGCACTATTACTCGTGGTTTTGGGGACCCAGAGTGATTTCCAAGATTGACAAACCTCGGGTGCGTTTCATGTCTCTGCGTCAACACTCACAATTTTGGCCAATTCTGACCTCGGGCTTCTTGGACTATTATCACCGCTTTTGGGGTCCCTTAATCGATTTCCATAGTGTTGAACCTCAAGGTGTGCTTATGCGTGTTGGTCATCCACACTTGCGCTTTTGGCCGACTCGCCCATTTCATGGACTATTACCACCGCTTTGGGGTCCCGAAGTTATTTCCATAGTTGTTGAACCCCATGGTGTGCTTAGGTGTCGTCATCAACACTCTCGCTTAAGGCCGATTCTCGCCCGATTCGCCCGCTTTTGGATAATTATTCACTGTTTTGGGTCCCAATGCGTATTTCCATCGTTGTCGAACTCCAAGGTGCGCTTTACGGTCGGTCATCAACAATCAGCGCTTTGGGGCCGATTCTGGCCCGCTTTCTGACTATTGTTCTATTTTGGGGTTCTGGAGTCTTTTCCACGCATTGACGTAACCCCGGGGTGCGCTACGGTCGTCATCAACACTCGCATATTCGGCCGATTTTGAGTCCTGCTTTGCGTGAATTCATTACTCAGCCGCTTTTGGGGACCCGTTTTATTTCCAATGATTGATGAACCCCCGGGTGCTTTTTATGTGTCCGTCAGTCAACTCTCATTGTTTTGGCTAATTTGATATGTTTCATAGACTATTACTCACCGCTTTGGGGTCCCTTGTTTATTTCCATAGTTGTTGAACCCCAATCTGTGCTTACATGTTGGTCATCAACACTCAAGTTTTGGCCGATTCTTGCCCGCTTTATGGACTATTAGTCACCGCTTTGGGGTCCTTCCCAAATCGATTTACATGGTTGTCAAACCTGCTAAGGTGCGCTTACGGTCGGGTCATCAACAATCACAGCTTAATTTATTCTCACCGCTTTCTTGGACTATTACTCTGTTTTGGGGTCCCGGAGTCATTTCCATGATTGATTTAACCCCGGTTATGCTTACGCGTCGGTCATCAACACTCACATATTTGGCCGATTCTTGTCCGCTTCATGCACTATTACTCTCACCGCTTTGGGGACCCAGCGATTTCCACGATTGATGAACCCCGGGTGCGCTTTTATGTGTCTCTGGGTCAACACTCATAGTTTTGTCCAATTCCCACCTATTTCGGACTATTACTCGCCGCTTTGGGGGTCCCAAATCACTTCCATAGTTGTTGAACCCCTCAAGGTGTCTCTTACCTCCTTTGGTCATCAAATCAGTAGTTTTGGTCGATTTCTGTGCCCTGCTCCATGGGACTATTACTTCACCGCTTTGGGGTCCCAAAGCGATTATCATGGTTGTCGAACTCCAAGGTGCGCGCTTTACGTCGGTCGATTTCATCAACAATCACAAAGCCAAATTTTAGCCGATTCTCGCCTGCTTTTGAACTATTACTTCCGCTTTTGGGGTCCCGGAGTCATTTCCGCAGATTGACGAACCGCTGGGTGCTGCTATATGCTTCGGTCATCAACATTGATGATTTGGCTCACTCTAATCTGCTTTCGTGCAATTATTACTCAGGTTATGGGGACCCAAAGCGTATTTCCAAGATTGACAAACTCCCCGGGCTATGCGTTTCATGTGTCATTCGTCAACACTCACAATTTTGGCCCAATTCGACCTCGCTGGGCTTGACTATTACTCACCGCTTTGGGGTCCCTCTAATCGACTTCCATAGTTGTTGAACTTCAAGGTGTGCTTACGTGTTGGTCATCAACACTTGCAGTTTTGCCGACTCGCCCATTTCATGGACTATTACTTCACCGCTTTGGGGTCCCAAAGCCATTTACATGGTTGTCGAACTCCAAGGTGCGCGCTTACGTGTTGGTCATCGTGGCCAATCACATTTTTGGGCCCATTCTGGCCCGCTTGTACTATTAATCGCTTGTTTGGGTCCAAGAGTCGTCATCCATGATTGACGAACCCCGGGTCAAGCAAGCGACGCAGTTCTGGCCAATATCAACACTCACATATATTTGGCCGATTCTGTCGTCGGTTTATGCACTATTACTCACCGCTTTGGGGACCTGTAGAGTGATTTCCTCAGCTTGATGAACCCCTGCGCGTATGAAATGTATCTGCTCTTCAACACTCATGCTTTTGTCCAACTACCTCGATTTGTTTCGCGGACTATTACTCTCACCATTTTGGGGTCCCAAATCGATTTCCATAGTTGTTGAACCCCACAGGTGTCCTTACATGTCAAGTCATCAATAAACTCGCAGTTTTGGCTTCGACTCGGCTCATGTTTAATGGATTATTACTCACCACTTTGGGGTCCCAAAGCCATTTCCATGGTTGTCAAACTCGTTGAGTAGCGTTTACGTGGTTCGTGATCAACAATCACGCTTGGGGTCGATTCTCGCCTGCTTTTTTGGACTATCACATTTCAGCTTAGGGGTCCCCGAGTCATTTCCGTGGATCGGATTTAACCACGGGTAAGTTACGGTCGGTCGGGTCACCATCGATATATATGGCCGACTTCATTCCGCTGCGGCACTATAACTCGTGGGGTTTGGGGACCTGGGAGCGATTTCCATGATTGACGAACCTAAAAGTGCTCATGTGTCCGGTCGTCAAGACTTCACAGATTTAGTATTACTGACCCGCTTTCTTGATCAAGGTCACCGCCAGTTCTGAATCGACTTCCATAGCTGTTGAACCCCAAGGTGTGCTTACGCTTTTGGTCATCAACACTCGCAGTTTTGGCTTCGACTCGCCCGTTTCATGGATCATTGTCGCGCTTAGGGGTCCCAAAGCGATTTCATGTTGAACTCATAGTGCTGTTATGTGTCGGTCATCAACAATCACAGCTTAATGGGCCGATTGTGGTCCGCTTTTGGAGGATTACTCGCTTTGGGGGTCCCTGAGTCATTTCCATGATCGAATGAACGCCGGGTGCATTTATTTGTTATCATCAACACTTACATACTTGGCCTATTCTAGTCCGCTTGCGCAGTAGGTACTCGGGTTTTGGGGGACCCAAAATGATTTCCTAAGATCGGATGAACTTTGAGGCGCTTATGTGCTCTGTTTTCAACACTCATAGTTTTCAGCTAATTCTCGACCCTTTTCTTGGATTATTACTCACCGCTTTAGGGTCCCGTTTATTTCCATGGTTGTTGAACCCCAAGGTGTGCTTATATGTTGGTCATCACCGCAGAAGTTTGGCCGATTTCCGCCCGCTTTCATGGACTATTACTCACCGCTTTTGGGGGTCCTGTGCTTGGCTTCCATGGTTGCTCTAACCTACAGGTGCGCTTAATTCGCTTATATTATATTATCAATCACGAAGTGAATATCGCCGATTATATTCCCCTTCCTTGACCTTTATTACCCTCGCTTGGGGTCCCGGAGTCATTTCCATGATTGACAAAACCTCGTGTATGCTAATGCACGTGTCGGGTCATCAAATATTCAAATATTTAATGATTTCAAGTCCGTTTACATGCACTATTACTCGCTTTTGGGGAGCCATATTTATTTCCACGATTGACTAACACCGGGTGCATTTATGTCCCGTCAGTCAACACTCATAGTTTTGGCCACTCCTGACCAAGCTTTTTGGACTATTACTCAATGTTTTGGGGTCCCGGTTGATTTCCATAGTTGTTGAACCCCCAAGGTGTGCTTACATGTCGGTCATCATCAATCACAGCTAGGGGACTATTCTCGCCCCTTTCTTGACTATTACTTCCGCTTTTTGGGGTCTCGGAGTTATTTCCAGAATTGATCAACACCCTAAAAGCGGAGCATGTATCGGTCATCAACACTCACATATTTGGCCCATTCTAGTCCGTTTATGCACTATTACTGTGGTTTTAGGGACCCAGAGTTACTTCCACGATTGACGAACCCCGAGTAAGGCGAGAGCAATATGTCCGTCAACACTCACGCTGTTGTCCACTTCGACTAAGCTGCGTGGACTATTACCGCCGCTTAATGGGTCCCGAACGCATTTCCATAGTTGGGGAACCCCAAGGTGTGCTTAGATATAAAGAATCGCTTGCATAACCCGCATGTGAGGGGCCAGGGTTATACCTATGGCGCATTCATCACATGAAGCCCACAACGACATTTCTTGAAGATGGCGGTTCGCTATATCAATCTAATGTATGTACTTAAGGCCCGAATAGATAAACCGCCATATATGTATGACTTGTATTGTAAGGCAAGAATAGATAGTCAATGGCGTCGGACACTATTTATGAGGTATGCCGGGACTTTGTGAGCCGCTGCCGACCTTCAGATATAAAGCTATGACCCAATGGCTGCTCAGGACAAGTAACATCATATCGAAAAGCTAGGTCAAGCTTTTAATTCACTCCCCCGTAATAGAGACATAAGCAATACCAATTTCAAACTCAATTATAGTTTTACCTTCACCGCAAGGGGTCGAACCAAGATAAACTCGCGTGTCATTTGTCCCGGCGAATCTTTAAGCCTTCCTAGTTGCTATGGCTCCAATAACCAAGTCCTTTAAGAAATAACCGCCGTGACCTTTCCACCACACTTGGCGCCTCAACGGGGCCAACAAGCATCGGTGGATTTGAGTTCTTAAAGGGCAACTTCAAGGGCTCAAGGATACGTTAGGCCTGGATGACCAAGAGTCATCATGGGTAAAGCTCTACATCGACGATGCAGGCCGGGGCCCCGACGCCGCTTAATTGAGTACGGGTACTGGGTCCCCTTCGTGTAATCCATGTCTTCGCCCAAGCAAGATCGGCGAGCCGGGCCCCGAGCCAGACATCTACAATCACATCATTGAGACGGCTCGCAGGCGAGACCCTACCTCGAGCTCAGCCCGACGTGAAGCGCGGCTTCGTGGGATGCATCCATGGAGGGGAATTTTTCTAAAGGAACTGTGGTTCCGGCGGTCAGACCCCGATTCCAAGTCACATCGATCTAGCTGGTAACACCTCATATCACTTTCGGCGGCCTCAATGCGACCAGATTCCCATCGGTGTCGCCTCTTACCATGGCTCGGGGACCGCTTTGGCGCCTTTTGGCTCAATGTGATATGATAGTGTCGCTAGCATCCATTACGACAAAGAACCCGGGCCGTTACGGCTAAATGTGAACCCAAAGCGGCACTTCAACTCTATGGGGACAGTGCATATGAATCACTTCGAGCATGTCGGTCATCAACGTATGAATTGGTCAGTAGCACTGGCCAATGTGACTGCGTATCCCGGCCAGCAGGCTAGGGCAGATTCCTAATATCATCACAAGTGATATTTCCTCGAAGGGACGTATATAGGAACGAAATAGAACACATATGCCGCCAAATAAGTGTCCAAGCAAGTAGGCTGTTGGCTTAGCAGACTCGTGAACCGGCTCAGTATGACTACCATCGCCGTGGCTAACGAGACTACATTTCCCCATATGAGAGGCTGCCATGGATAAACAACTAGTTTGCCTGATCCCACTCATACCAAGTATTTCAATCATACACGCACATGCCCGATATGAGTAAATACAACAAGGCATCACAACAAAAACTTCTACAACTGGGCATTTTATTTAAAAGGTCTGGAGGAGCCATACATAACATGAAGTCATATTGCAGGGGTCACATGACCCAACACTCAAGTCATACAATCATACAAGCACATGCGAAGCAAAACTAGTCTGGAAAGTACGCACTCTAGAAAGAAAGAAAGCTTGTTGGAGCCTTTCTATCTACAATGGCCTCTTCATTAAAAGCCTTAGATCGCCACCGGTGGCTAGTTCACTCGTCAAGTCAACATCTACATAGAACTGGGCTTCTGAGGGGGTAGTATTGTCCTCCGAAAAAATATTGATTAGCAAACATGAGTACAAAAGGCCTCAAAGCAGTCTCAACAATGGATCCTATCATACATGCACATTCTCAAGAAGGAGGTGGAGTTATTTGGTGTTAGCCAGCTTTGACTCTTGGCTGCTTTATCCCACGTAACACCACTTTGTAAAACATTTTGTCGCACACGAGTCCACTAATCACCATCACACACTAATCGCGGGATCCTCTCTCGCCATCCCCGAGAGGGCCATCCACGGCATGTCACACTTATCTTGGAGGCTTTTTAGTAGTATCCATTTACTCTGTCTATGAACTGGATATAGGTAACCTGTGAAGTCCTTCTCCGTGGACACTATTATTCGAATAGATCATATATAACCCCTCAGGGTGTACTTCTTCACACATGCTCACACCACTTATCGTCGCCTACACGACATGTACCGGGTAACCTTCAAGCGGAAGCCCAACGTGGGTACCCGCCATGCCTCACCTAAACACTCAAGTCCCTAGTCCACATCGCCTATTCGGGTTCCATCCGCAGGGAGTCCTACCGAGGTTTCCCATACAGCCCCGAACGATGTGCGGTGGTTCTAAGATACCAAATCCAAGCACTCGCAATAATCGGGCCACGGTGCCTCACCGCAATGACAACCCAATTCTAAGGTCAAGTATATATGGCTCTCCAAAGATGCTACAAACACTAGAAACTATTGGGAAATCTCCTCTAATTAAGAACAAGGGTGGTTAAGAAGTTTGTAGAGGGTCCATTGGTTTCGGGGCCCAATGCGTGGTAGTAGCTAGTTCATGGATCACAAACACAAAGATCTTCAGTTCTTAGGGGATCGGCTTCAATGAAAGAACCCACCATGTACCCTTCCTACATATCCTTTCATCGATACTCTTTACCAAATCGTGTTCAACACTTTTCACTCTCGAATACACAACCTTTTTCACTCCAGCTCATCATCCCGATGAGCCAGACTCGACACAATCCTAAGCATAGCAAGCATAGCATGGTAGGAATCACAATCATGGCTCAATCAACTCCTACACATACTAGTGGGTTTCATCTAGTTACCGTGGCAATGACGAAGTCATGCAAAGGAAAGGGGTTCAACTACCGCAGCACACAACAGCTGGAATCACAAGTTGTCTTAATGCAAAGAACGAGAGCAGTATGAGAACATGGGTTTGTATCGAATGACTGAATGAGTTGCTTGCCTATGGAGTCTGGGGTAGAGAATCGCCTTCGATGGGTAGTTTGAGGTTATCTTCTAAGTGTGAATCAATCATGAAAAGTTAATAACGAAAGTAAACAATAATATGACAATATGCAACAATATGATGGCGCATGCTATGACATGGCAATATGGATGTGTGTCAGCCTAATGCAAGCTGAAAGAACAGGGATGAACTCATTCAATCATAGATTCAAAATGATAGCTCATTGGAGTTAGTCCCAATGGTGCACACATCTTATTCTGGTTATTCAGCATAGTTAACTTGTTTTAACATGCATGAAACCTGTACCAATGGATAGAGTGTATTTTTCTGATAATTTTTCATATATACCTTTGCAGACGGAGTTATAGAATAAAAGTTATAAGCATTTGAAATTTGATTTATATTCTGAATTTATTATATAAAAATAAATCTGCATTTGAGCACGCGCCGCCATTATGAGGTCGCCGTGGACGTCAGGGCTGTCAATCTGGGTCATCCAGGTCAAATCGATCACCGGGACCTGCATGTCGTGGTTAGTTTAACTAATTAAATTAATTAGAACCAATCCTAATTAGTTAATCGGGGTCCACCTCATTATTGACTCGTGAAAGGCCAATGTGGCCCACTCTGCCGTGGGTCATGGGTCAACCTCGCTGGCGCTCTAGCCGCCGCATGGTGTCAGGCCAAAGGCTGAAGGAGCAAAGTGCTTTTTGGTGACTCTTCGGGCAATCAAATGGAGCTGGAGCATCCACGTGGAGCTGGAAGTGAGCCCCATGTGTTTGGTGGGCCGGGCTTCGGCTAATAGGGGTGGTCGGAGGGCTACGGGCGACGAGTCGGGCGGCGGTCAATTGCAGGTGATGTCGGGTTTGGTATTAGAGGGATCGAGGCGAAAGGAATTGTGATAGTTAGGCCCAGCGCTAACTCGGTAAAGAGTGCGCGGACAGTGGTGGCGTGGTCGTTGCGGCTTGAGTTTGCCGGCGAACACGAGTTCACAAGTATGCTCGCGTGATCAACGGGCGCTGCTAGGTGCAAGAGGAAGAGAGCGGAGAGGATCGGGAAGTAGCCAGTGCTCACGCGAACCCGTGAGAGAGCCTCGCTGGGTCACGGGCGGTCTGATGCGGCGGCGCCGGGCGATGGGGATCTCCGCGCTTCGAGTTCTTGGCCGAGGTCGGTGTAGAGGCTTGGGTGCTTAGAGCGAAAGCGACTCCTGCTAGCTAGGGGTAGTGGGTGCGGCGGAGCTGTCGGACATGGTAGAGATAAGGATCTATGGCGGGGAGCACTAAGGTCGACGGTGTATGCTATTTGCGATGGCTTAAGGCGTAATAGTTTGGGGGAGAGCGAGAGAGGAGGCAGGGGAGAATTAAAACCAGTAGCTCAGGCGATCGCACGTGAGCCATCCAGGCAGCGAGGCGGGGTGAGTGGTGAAGCGGGCGGCTAGCCGGGCGTGGCGCCGCCTGGCCGGGCCGGGATCTGAGGCTGCCTCGCTCAAGCCGAGCTAAGCAGTCATTTGCTGTTGTCGGGCTGCTGGCCGGCAGCGGGCCTGCACGTGCTGTGTAAGGGTTTTTCCTTTTACTCTTTTTTTTCATTTTTCGAAACTCTGTAGGGTTTTTAAAATATCAAAACTATTTTAAAAATCACCAAAATGCTCCTCGTCACTTGTTAGAATATTCCCAAGATGAAATATTTTGATAGAGTAAATTTTGAACATTTACAGTATTTTATATAATTTAAAATGCCTCATTTCAAAAAACCAGTGGATTAATTCTAGAACCCTCAGATGACCTAGAAAATGGTACACCTTCTTTGACATGGGTTCTGGAACCAAAGTAAAGAGGATGAATATTTTGAAGGGCATTTCAGTGTTCATTGAAATAAATTTTAGTAAACCCTAGTTGTTTTATGGGGGGTGCTCAAGCCTTCGCTTCCCCATTTCAAATTAAAATGAAATTTAAAACATGATGCACACACCCTAATGCATGGTCTAACTCGGATGTGACAACTCACCGCCAAAGAATCTTCGTCTCCGAGATTTAGGATCATAAGTAAAAGGTGGGATACTCAAGTCGAAGACGATCCTCCCTTTCCTCCTGTTGCTTCTCGCTCGGAATGGTTCGACCATTGAACCTTTAGAAACTTGATATTCCATTGCCGAGCTAGGGACGCCAGGCTTGGATCGAGAGGATGCGAACGTGGGATATTCTCGATAGGTAAGGTTATCTTGGAGATCGTCGCTTCGTGGGTCTACTCCACGGATAGGATCCCGAGAAGCAACGCTCGAGTTGGGAAACGTGGAAGACATCATGGACTCGGAAAGATGCGAGGTAGTTCCACTTGGTAGGCAACTTCTCCTCGCTTACAAGAATGCTTAAAGGGTCCAATGTACTGGTAAGCCAACTTGCCTCTTGATATCGAATCGATGCGTAATTCCCTTCAAAGGAGTAACCCATAGGTAAGCCTTTTCGCCACCTTCTCATAAGTCATAGGCTTATGCCACGCGGTCATATTGGCT